>JAKJMR010000251.1:727422-758506 GCA_024449315.1 Daboia siamensis | reverse complement strand
ATAACTTCCTGAATATTCTGTGCCCATTTTATCATACAGTCTTTAACAATTTCTGTTTCTGAATCAATTTCTATCAATGCAAGATATATCCGTTTAATATGTGCTGGGCCCTGATTTCTAATTTGCTTTACCAAGTTTTCATCATTCATTAAAAAACCAATTTTCTGGTCTTCTTTCCACCTGGCTTGTATTTGCCCATACTGAAACCAGGTTTGAACAATCTTTTTTCCTCGTAAAAAATTATATGGCTTCAAACACCATACATTCCTCTCTAAACTCAGGATTTCCTTATATGTAGTCACATCATGTTTGAATCCAACATTTATATTCTCTATTGCGTGTTTCGGTATTGCCCATAAAGGTAT
This sequence comes from Daboia siamensis, assembly GCA_024449315.1. Classification (NCBI taxonomy): domain Eukaryota; kingdom Metazoa; phylum Chordata; class Lepidosauria; order Squamata; family Viperidae; genus Daboia; species Daboia siamensis. The sequence continues at coordinate 758,141 of JAKJMR010000251.1, read as the reverse complement.
CTTGTAGTTTAACTTATGTCTATGCTTTTTCCAGACTCGCAACAAAGCATGTCTTAAAATATGCATCTTAAACACATTGTCTACCTTCTTGTCATACAATAAGTATGCATGCCAACCAAATAGCAAATCATGACCTTCAAGATTTAATAATCTCCCTTGTGTTAAGTTAATCCAATCACTTATCGCTGAAAGTGCAGCAGCTTCATAATATAATTTAAGATTGGGCATTTTTAGACCACCTCTTTCACGCGTATCCTGCATAATTTTGAATTTAACCCGTGGCCTTTTCCCTGCCCAAACAAATTTATTAATACCCTTCTGCCATTCCTCTAAGTTTGAATGCATGGGTTTTCTTACATTATCTGTCAGAAACACAGTATCTGACCTATTCTCCATTGTACGGAAACTTTCCTCAGTATTGTTTGTCTAAAGCAGGGCTTTTCTACCTGTGGTATGGGTACCACCTGTGGTACATTGGCACCTGGCAGGTGGTACGTGACCATCCAAGAAAAGTGGTAGCAGGGGAGAGGAATGAGCTGAACCGGTGGCAGCACCGCACAAGCCTGAGCGAGAGGTAGCTAGAGCTGCAGGGCTGTCAGGGCTCACCGGAAGCTCCAGGATCAGCGCCAGGCTCCAGCTGGAGCTTGGCGCTAATCCTGGTGTTTCTGCTCAGCTCAGAAGAAGTGCTGATCAGCTGTAATGTTGCAGCATCTCCAGGATTTTGTGATTTACATTCATATGTTTGGCAACTGATTGATATTTATGATGGTCACAGTGTCCCAGGGTCATGTGAAGTGACCAAAACCTGCTGCAACTACCCAGCAGATGGGGGAAATAAAAACCAACCCCCCACCCCATCCCCATTGCCAATCCTCAACAGAAATCCTCACAATAATGAAAACCTCAGACAGAAGAAAGAGTGCTGACAGGCAGGCAGGCAGGTGTCTTGCTCAGCTGTAGCTTTGGGAGAACTATTTTCAGTGCCATTGTAACTTCGAACAGTCACTAAGCGAACTGTTATAAGTGAAGGACTACCTGTACTTCATCACTTTGTTCTTTTTTTCTTTTTCTTTTTTTTGTGGTTAAGTTTTTGACACCTTGCTAGGATGTTGCCATATCCTAAAAATGGTACAAGGTTGAAAAGCCCAGGTCTAAAGACCTGTTATTTACTAGAATTCAAGCTTTCATATTGTGGTCTCTTTCTGTCAAATCATTTTTAGAATAACTTATATCAGAATTATATCTTATAAAAGAATTAAGTACAATGTAAACACATTTCTGGGGGTAATAAAAAATATCTGAAATACTGTAACATTTGAATTTATGTATCTCATTACTATTTTCATTCTCAACATTTTTATTGTATAAATCCCTATCTGTTTTTTGTTGACATAATAATGGGCACGTCTTTTGTCCCCATTCTTTTTTTATTTATTTTTCAATATTGTACCTAAGACTTTCACATTTATCATTTTTACTCAGTTGTCCACAACTGTTTATCATTTTTACTCAGTTGTCCACAACTGTTATTAATTTTCTTATTTGTATTTGGGAGATGTGCTTTTGGATAGTTTTGGTATGTTGTTAGTTGCGAAGTCGTGTCTGACCCATCGCAACCCTATGGACAATGTTCCTCCAGGCCTTCCTGTCCTCCACCATCTTCTGGAGTCCATTTAAGCTCATGCCTACTGCTTCAGTGACTCCATCCAGCCACCTCATTCTCTGTCGTCCCCTTCTTCTATTGCCCTCAATCTTTCCCAGCATGAGGCTCTCCTCCAGTGAGTCCTTCCTTCTCATTAGGTGGCCAAAGTATTTGAGTTTTAGCTTCAGAATCTGGCCTTCTAAAGAGCAGTCAGGATTGATCTCCTCTAGGACTGACCGGTTTGATCGCTTTGCAGTCCAAGGGACTCGCAGGAGTCTTCTCCAGCACCAGACTTCAAAGGCCTCAATTCTTTGGCGCTCAGCCTTTCTTATGGTCCAACTTTCACTGCCATACATTGCAACTGGGAAGACCATAGCCTTGACTATACGCACTTTTGTTGACAGGGTGATGTCTCTGCTTTTTAGTGTGCTGTTTAGATTTGCCATTGCTTTCCTCCCAAGGAGCAAGCGTCTTTTAATTTCTTGGCTACAGTCCCCATCTGCAGTAATCTTGGAGCCCAGGAAAATAAAATCTGTCACTACCTCCATTTCTTCCCCATCTATTTGCCATGAATTGAGAGGGCCAGATGCCATGATCTTGGTTTTCTTAATGTTTAGTTTCAACCCAAGTTTTGCACTCTCCTTCTTCACTTGCAACAAGAGGCTCTTTAATTCCTCTTCACTTTCTGCCTATAGAGTGGTATCATCTGCATATCTTAGGTTGTTGATGTTTCTTCTGGCAATCTTAATTCCAACTTTTGATTCATCTAGCCCTGCCTTTCTCATGATGTGCTCTACATATAAGTTAAATAGGCAGGGCGACAGTATACAGCCTTGCCGGACTCCTTTCCCAATTTTGAACCAATCAGTGGTTCCATGTCCAGTTCTCACTGTTGCTTTTTGGCCTGCATATAGGTTTCTCAAGAGACAAATAAGATGGTTTGGTATGCCCATCTCTTTAAGGACTTGCCACAGTTTGTTATGATCCACACAGTCAAAGGCTTTAGCATAGTCAATGAAGCAGAAGTAGATGTTTTTCTGGAACTCTCTAGCTTTTTCCATGATCCAGCGTATGTTAGCAATTTGATCTCTAGTTCCTCTGCCTCTTCGAAATCCTGCCTGTACTTCTGGTAGTTCTCGATCCACATACTGCTGTAGTCTAGCTTGTAGAATTTTAAGCATAACTTTACTAGCATGAGAAATGAGTTTTGGTATAGCTGTGGTTAATTAATTAAAATGTATAATCAACCATGCCATGTATTAGTTTCAGTGCATTAGATGTATCATCAGTATAGTTAGAGATGATCTCTCAAGGGCTATGCAACAGTTACCACTTGGAAAGCAAATTGAATAAGTAAACATTTGAAAAAAATATTAATTGAATAGAAATAATAATGCCAATTACTGTGATAATAACTTAAACCTGAGATTCACAAATCAATAATCTTTATTACTCATCCCCCATGCTAAAGCTTTATTTCAAAGCAAATATTTTTTAGAAATGTATTAATATTTTCCTTATCTGTTTCTGTACTACTGATTCTGGAATGAACTAATAAACATTTAGGAGACTCCAGGTCAGACTTCCCTAAAGAAATCATTGTGTTTATATCCTGAATTTGTAGAGTAACTCAATATGAATCCATATAAAGAGCCATTTTTGTAATCAATTAATCTGATTAAATTTTGAAAAAAAAATGTTTTCAACATATTTAAAGGTTTGGACAAATATGAAAATTAATTGACATTTACTGTATTCTAGATTATAGAATCAGCAGTAATCATGACTTTTGTTATTTGTTTTTGATGGTTTGGAGGCATCAAAGGTGGTGTGGCAACTGCAGATATGGATCATCTTTTTATATACTTCCCTGCATATTTCGTTGCTCTTAAGATACCAGCCTTATTTAAGGTCAAAGAGCATCCCTGTTAATATTTACATCCCAAGCTATCAGTTTATTATTACAGCCATAGGCCAACACATAAAATTAAACATACAAATGAAACAGAACTAAACAGAACCGAATACAAGAAGGCATAGTGATATATTAGAATTAATGATGTAATCAATGAGTGTCTAAAGTCTGCCTAGTTTTACAGACAGTATAACAAAACCTGTCTACCTTCAGAGAGACTGAGTCATACTGACCAGACAATAAAAATACATTGAGTATGTTCTAATACTCAATAAAAACACATAATAAAATTAATTATAAAAGATTATTAAAAAGATTTAAAATATTTATTTATGCTTCTGGTGAATCCCCAGTGCTGCTGTGCAGAATCCCAAGCACGATAGGGTTGTAAGTGTAAAACACCAAATCTTGGCTATATAATTTTATTCATTTATAACATAAAAATATGAAAATACAAAAGCAAATAGTAAGGAACAACGATAGGGAAAGGGGGAAAAGGGAAGTGTGGAAAAGCAGGGGGAGAAATAAAAGACATTGACTTTTAACTTCCTCTGTTACAGTAGAATAAGGCATTAACATCGAATCTCAACTTTTTACATTTCTATAGTAGTATGAATTAGCCATTTCTATATCCCCAAATCAGTCTGATCAGTAAAACCCAAAATCATAGTATCATTTTTTCTATCTCAAGCACCAAGTCCAAAAGCAGTTTCCAAGTAGAAACAAAAGTACTTATGTTATTTTCTTTTATCAAAACAGTCAGTTTAGCCATCTCTGTTAATTCCATCAGCTTTTGTAGCCATTTGTCCATGGTGGTAATTAAAACAGCCTTCCATTTTTGTGCATAGAGCCATCTTGCTGCCATCACCATATATAAAATCAAAGTTCCATTTTTTTTCCAAGTCTTTTTTTATTAGACCCAGAAGAAAAATTTCTGCTTTAATTTTTATATTCAGTTTAAGAATTCTCTGCATTAATGTATGAATCCTACTCCAGTATTTCTTTGCTTTATCACATGGCCACCATAAATGATAAAAAGTCCCGTCTTTATATTTACATTTCCAACATTTATTCGAGATACCTTCATACAGCAAAATCTTAACTTTGATAGAATAGATATGAAATGAACTACTTTGAATGAATTCTGGAAGTTAAATTCTGCAAGAAATGAAACAATGTGTAAAATTGGAACCATTGTTTTTGTATGCTTGTGGGTAAAAGTGTAGTGTATATGTGTGTATCTAAGTTTGTGAGAGATATAATAAAGGGGAGAAAGAAAAAATGTTTTGATCTGAATATGTTTGAATAAATGAAGATCATTAGTGATTAAATGAGAAATTAGGGTACATAAATGAGTAATATGCCAAGAATTACAAAATACATATATATAACATAGCCATACTTTCATGTGATCTTCACTTTCACTTTTTTATTTTCTTCTCATTAGTAAACTGTGTGCATGTGTATGTATGTCTGAATGTATGTGTGTAACATCAAAAAACAAGTAGAAAAAGATTAAAAATGAAGGAGGAAAAATGTGCCAATTTGCTTCCTTTTATTAATATTGTAAGCATTTTGCTTTTTTTAATACATAGGAATGTTACTCAATGAAAGGTGGCAGTTTTCATTATTGTCAGAGAATTAATTATTGTTATATTAGATTTTTCTTAAAGTTTTGCATTATCAGAACAAACACTTACTTTGAATAAGCCTGAAAGCTGCAGCTTTTTATATGCTCAGCCATGATTCCCCCACCAAGTGCAATAAGGCCAATGTTCTACAAGAAAGCCTGAGCTATGATGTAGTTCTCACATTAGCCCATTATTTCTCTTTAAATGCTAGTGAGAAGAATTAATATGGCAACTTAAGTACTTTGGTAGTTACACGTCTTAATCTTAAAGTGTAAGCCATGTGCCCTTATTATACTAATATCCAAGGTTGCCAAATAAGGGGTAATAGAGAACCAAATAGCCTTGTACCTTTAAAAAAAATTCTCCTACCACTGCTGTTTGTGAAAGTGGAAATTTATATGTTCTGTTACGTACTAATTTTATGGAAATAATGTGTTCCCCCCACCAGAAACAAAGATCATAATTGCAATCATTCAGAAGCTGTGTACATAGCAATCAGTGGCCAAAATTATAACCTTGAAGTCAGCTTTGCTTAAGATATTAAAGTTGCTTATAATACATTCTTTGTGTTTATGTGTATGTGTTTTCTAAGAAGTACAAGCAGTAGAGAGCAATTGCAGGAAACCTGACAGAGTCAATGTAGTTGAAAAGTAAGTTAACCTCTTCTTTCCAGGTTGTGTAAAAAAAATTAAGAACACTTTACTCTCATCAAAGAAACTCTTGATTGATACTGTGCTTTTCTATTCTGCACACTTGCCAATGCTCTTGTTGGTAACCAACTAGAAGACTTTAGTTTAAAAATAATGGTGAAAACATGTCACATGGGCACATAATTCCTGAAGCTTTTCTGGGCACATCCTAATGTCCTATATGAATATAATTACTGAAAACAGCTAGTGGCTTTTTTATTATTTAAAGGCAGGAAGTCATGAAAACACTTTTTAAGTAGTGCTAAAATAAAGTTATTTCATAGCTGTTTAGGAAAAAAAAGAAGAAGCAAAATAGGACTAAAGTTAAAGATAAAAAAAACCAAACTAATGGCAACAAGTAAAACAACCAGGCTTTAAATTAGCAATGAAGATGGATAGCTTCTGTCTTTTAAGATCAGAGTCAGTTAGTGATGATGAGTGCACTAGTGGGAGACCTGAAAGACGAAATTAGGGATAGGTCATCATGCAGAAAATCTATCTAGGTGATTATACTAGGGAAAGTATAATCAATCAATCAATCATCAATATCAATCAAACAATCAGTCAGAGGAAATTTTAAAGCTTTCCTTAACCCAGGAAAACAAAATCAATAATTCTAACTTTTCCCATTTTATCATCTTTTCTTAAATGTTAAATTCACTACAGGCAGTCCTCTCTTACCGACCAGAATAGGGCTTGGAAACTGCTGCTAAGTGGCACAGTCATTAAGCATGACATTACTTGACCACATTGGCATAATTATGTCAGTTCCAGTGCAGTTATTTAATGAATCAATATGAGTCATTGTGACATCATGTGATTGCAACTTATAATGTAAACTAGTTGCCAAACACTCAAATCACAAACATCAATCACAGGGATACTTTTGAAGGCCAGTCGTAAGTCTTAGTTTTCATTCCCTTCAAAACTTCAAATGGTTGCTGAATGAGTGGTCAGTGCAGACTAACTGTATCATGAATTTGTTGACTCCTGATATAGTTACAAGTTAGCCAAAAAGAACTAGAAAGCTATCCTCTGGAGAGACTGCAAAAACTTCAGTCTAACATATTTTTTTCCTATTACCCACCTGATCAGCTATCAATTAATAGCAAGTACCAAGATGGTTTGTTTCCCATTGCTGCAAGCAGCACTTGAGAACACAATGGTTGGGGAGTAAGAAAATGTTACTTCTACTTCACCAGTTATTTCTGAAGCAAAGTGTCTGTTTCCTTAACATTTAACAGTAGCAAAGTCATCAGAGTTTATTTCTGGAAACACAACATTAAATTTCCTCATTCTGAGCATCTCTGCAAACAAAATGCTGAGTTCAGACATTTGCCTGATTACACAGAAAATTTATAGTGGAGAAAGAGTAAGTATATGAATAAGCTCTTGATCTGTTTGTCTCTACATGCAATCAGATCAGAAGACTTGGATGGGGCAGTACTCATAAGTGCTTGAACATGAGTATACTTGACATTGATATAATCATGCACTATATGATTTTTTTCAGGTTTTTTCAAGCATTGTACTCTTTTATCCAGGCAGTTCCAAAACCTTCACTATATGTTTTGAATTGTTTTTACTTTTATAATTAAAACTTTTTGTCATAGCTCCATAGTTCTTTTGGGTCTTCTTGAATATGGGATGTAATGTGTAGTTGGCCTATCTCCAGTTGTACTAACTGCTTCCTCTTCATTTTGTTGAAGCCTTGGGTAGCTGTTTCTCAATTAATGTGGATACAGTTCTTCTGTTCATCCATAGTTCCCTCATATGCTTCATATATCCACTTTCATTAGATATGTTGTTGTATAGTGTTACATCAGTTTCAGGTTATCTTGTTTCATGTATAGTTTGTTCTAGTAGTTCACTTAACAGCAGATTGTCCTGATTCCTCAACATTTGATATGGACCTTGTTAATCTGGGAACATCCAAGCTAGTATGACTGTCCTAGTTTGTATCACTCTAATATTTTGAGGTATACAGTTGAAGCATTAGTGGGTCTTTGCCCAAGGATCCATACTGGTAACGTGAGTATTAGCCAGATTTGAACCCTGGTCTCCTGCATCAAAGGTAGCACTGTAGCCACTATATAATGCATTATTTATTTATATATATATAAATAAAACAAATTATGTCAGACTAACTTTATATCTGCATGGTAGAATGATTGGAAACCTAATATATTTCACCAAACCCTTTCAGAGACTGCATCATGATATCCTTAATTAAGTGGTAAAATATAATCTAGTTAATATCACTGTTGGATATTTGACTAAATGATTAAATACAATGAGCACTATCAAATGCTTTCCTTAGCTTTTCAAAAGTTTTGAGTGGAACGTTATAAAATGCTGTCTTAAGTCCTATGTGTCAACATTTTTTCCCCCCAATGATTTGTCTGTCTGAATTGAAGGGACAACTTTATATATAAGTTAGGTACAAAGCAGTACATGTGACATGATAAGGGTCACCTTCTTGGTCACAAACTAAGCATCAGCAAGCAGAGCAGTTCAACTGCTAAAAATATAAGTGCTGTTGCTAAGACCTCTCATAGTGCTGTAAAGCACTATAGAGCAGTACATAAGTGCTATTTTTAAAATGGCAAATATTATACTGAAATGCATTAAAAGGAACATGAAATCGCACATCTTAGGAAATAAATGTTTCTTTCTTCTCTGTTCTGGTCAAACCCCATTTGGTGTACTGTGTCCATTTCAGGACATCACATTAAGGACAATGACAAATTAGACCAAGTTCAGAAGAAGACTGTTAAGATGGAAAAAGGTTTAGAAACCAAGTTCTACAAAAAAAAAAAATGCTTAAAAGAACTGGGAATGATTAGGTTCAGGAAACTAAGGATATTAACTATGCAAGTGAGGGAGATAGGAAACAGTTTTCTTTTATTATTTCTGTTGAGAAAAAAAGAATTATGTAAAGAAGGAAAAATAAAAAGTGCAGGAAACAATACAGTTAAAGGGAAAAAGGGGCGAAAATAATTAAATGACTTTTGACTTCCACTACACAGGTACAATCAAAAATATTTTCCTTCTCCCTCTTAAATATAATCATCTTTTCATCCCCTTGTTTCAAAGGTGCTTTTTCCAAAAGGCAACTGGACTATCTTGGGTTTTTTTTCCTTTAAAACATTTAAGTTCATATCCAAAATGTTTCTTCAGTTCAAGAAGTTCAGTTCAACTGAAAAAGCTTTTTGGATAAGAAATAAAACATTTTCAAAGAAAAAAACCAAGAGAGTCTAATTGCCTTTTGGAAAAAGCACCTTTGGGACAACCATTATCTGACAATTGAGAATCTCCATAGACATCTCTTCTCTCCTTATTCAGGACTTTTTCAATTGTAAATTTATCTGTCATAAACAAATATGTTCTTCTGGAGTTCCCAACACTTCTCTCTTCCCTTCTACAACTTTTATTCCATATTAATAATACATTTATCATTGTTTCAAATTTGTAATCTTTAAAAATGTCCTGACAGTTCGAACAATTAACCAGTGGAACAACCTGCCTCCAGAAGTTGTGAATGCTCCAGTACTGGAAGTTTTTAAGAAGGGAGTGGACAGCCATTTGTCTGAAATGATATAGCAGCGGGTTGGACTAGATCACTTGGTCTTCTCAGAACCAGCAAACTCCACATTTAAATGCCCTATAGTCCTTTAACTTTTTCATTCCAAAATCCTGGTAAGTTTTTAAAATTTCATTTTTTAAAAAAAATGTTTAAAATGGTTTCCAACATTTTAATTTAATCTTTCCCAGATTAAAGGTATAGTCACCCAAGATGGTTTTATGCACTCTGCTGCCTTGAAGATCTCTTTAAATTTGCTCCATTTAAACACGATTTAGGAAGTAGATCAGGCAAACTCAGTGGTCCTTTAAAAAGGTAATATGTGAGGCTGTGAGCATGTTGTCTTTTCCTCCATTGTTTCCAGTGTTCTACTTAAGACTCTGAGGGCTTCATCACGGTGAACTGCCATCCTGGGTTTTAGGTGGATAATCTCATGGCTTCTCCTTGTCTGCAGAAGTTCCATTAGCTCACACATACAGTATTGCTCAGCTATTAGTGAGTAGACATAGGCTGGACTGCCAAAGGACAGCAGTTTTCTAATATTTGAAGGAGTGGCATTTGGAAGAAGAGGTGTTATTCTTGTTACCTGGTTTGGGTAATGAAACATCTGCAAAAAAACATCCAAATTCAGATAGCACCAAGGACTCCTCATTTCAACCATAAGCTACAAATACTCTCTTTTATGGGCTTTAAGGTAGGAACTTTAGACTCATATTCTGACTGTATGAGCTGTCTGCCTTGGAACAGGTAGCCTTAACTTAAATGCCTAAACAGAAGCTTCATGGTCATCTGTAATTTAGTAGATCCTGCACTGATAAAAGATGGTACATGACCTCTAAAATATCTTCCAATGCTATGACTCTATGTTCTATGTTTTCTGTGATGTGGTGTTATATGAGGCAGGTAGTGTTATAATAATTTAGTTTCCAGATGGTGAAATTATTATAATATGGAAATAGAATATGAAACCAACAAACAGGGGAAGGCATCTTTATTAATTAAACATTAAATTCAATGAAAGTGATTTCATGTAAACTAAACTGTAGGAACATCCTAACCATGAGAGGAAAATGGAGAAAAGATCAAGACATCACTAGAGAAGACTTCATAAGTAAACTTTAGCCAGTGGGATTCCTCATACATTTCCACTCACATGAAAATAATGAATCCTTGTGATCATGAATAATTTTTGATATCATCCTTCATTCCATCTTGAAATGAAAAAGGCAGCAACTATTCAACCTATCTATGTATAAAAAGATGCAAACTTTATTACTTAAGCAATAAGATAAATAACTGATCACACTTAAATAAGGAGGTAAAAGCACTGATTCTACTTAATAGTTTCTGATTTTGTCTTTTTTTTTTAGATTATATGGTTATTTGTCCAAACTTGTCTTTCCAGCATCTATGTCCTTCAGAAGATCCTTACAGCAGGGCTTTTCAACCAGTGGTACGGGTACCACTTGTGGTACATTGGCACCTGGCAGATGGTACATGACCATCCTAGAAAAGTGGTACAGGGGGAGGGGAATGAGCTGAAATGGTGGCAGCACCGCACAAGCCTCAGTGAGAGATGGTTAGAGCTACAGGGCTGTCGGGGCTCAGTGGAAGCTCCAGGATCAGTGCCAGGCTCCAGCAGGAGCTCAGCGCTAATCCTGGAGCTTCTGCTGAGCCCAGAAGAAGCACCAATCAGCTGGAATGTTGCAGCATCTGCAGGGTTTTGTGATTTACATTCATATGCTTGGCAACTCATTCATATTTATAATGGTCACAGTGTCCCAGGGTCATGTGAAGTGACCAAAACCTGCTGCAACCACCCAGCAGACGGGGGGGATAAAAACCAAATACCCCCACCCCACCTTCGCTGCCAATCCTCAACAGAAATGCTCACAGCAGGTGTCTTGCTCAGCTGAGGCTTGGGAAGCACTTTTTTGAGTGCCATTGTAACTTCAAACAGTCAGTAAACAAACTGTTGTAAGTTGAGGACTACCTGTACTTCATCACTTTTTTTCTTTTTTTTCCTTTTTTTTTATTTTGGTCATCAAGTTTTTGACACCTTGCTAGGAGACTGGTGATACTTGGATGTTGCCATATCCTAAAAGTGGTACAATGGGTGAAAAGGTTGAAAAGCCCTGCCTTACAGCATTCTGAGTAAGAGCAAGAGCTAATGACTGCTGCCTTACCCAAAACCCTTCAATATACTATTTTTTTCCCCAGTTATACCCAATGATTCATTACATTCAGTTTGATCAATAAACCAACATTAATCTGCTCAAACTGAATTAGCTAAAAGACTTATATGGATAACATTCATAAGGACACTTCTTAGTAGTAGTAAACTTTAGGTGTATATTTTGGTGGCAATTTCTGTAGGATGTGGAAAACATTTTATTTATCCAGAGCTTTAACTCCTGATAAGGAAAACAAAATAGGAAGGTCAAAACAGCTAGCCATGATTTTTAAAGATTTTATTTAGACACTGCCCACTTTAACTTACTTCTACATGAAACTCATTGTTCAGCAATAATTTCACAAACACGATCTTAGCAGATCCATAATTCAAAGTTTGGCAGTCTGGTAAAATCCCAAGGACTTCTTGAAAAATGCAAAACAAAAATAATGGAACTACAAAAAGTAACACAAAGTCAATCATTTTAAAAAAGAATGAGTAGGGACCATTGTTATTATTGTTTGATAAATTAAGCTCACAAAGTACAATTATCTTCAATTAAACTATAGATGTTGTCATTCATTAAAGTATAAGGTAAAGGTAAAGGTTTCCCCGCACATGCGTGCTAGTCGTTTCCAACTCTAGGGGCCAGTGCTCATCTTCGTTTCAAAGCCGAAGAGCCAGCATTTGTCCGAGAACATCTCCGTGGTCATGTGGCTGGCATGACTGGACGCCAAAGGCACACGGAACGCTGTTACCTTCCCACCGTATTGGTCCCTATTTTTCTACTTGTATTTTTATGTGCTTTCGAACTGCTAGGTTGGCAGAAGCTGGGACGAGTAACAGGCGCGGCACTCGGGATTCGACCCACCAAACTGCTGACCTTCTGATCGACAAGCTCAGTGTCCTAACCCACTGAGCCACTGCGTCCCTTCATTAAAGTATACTTGTACATAAATAACTAATACTGAGGTGAGTCACACAGATATATATAATAATAAGAAACTTATTTCTGACTTTCAAGAAGCATGGGTGAAAGAACCAATTTGTCACTATAAAGCAATTTGTATCAAGAATATGCACTGCTCTGAACAGCAATCATAACATACAGTAGGAACAGCTCTATGTATTGCCTTGAGATGGAATATATGTAATGTTATTTTTTCTGTCTTAAGATTTATAGAATCAACTGACTTGAGTATATTATATATCACATAACTTTTGACAGCCAACTTATGATATTTTGTTTTCTCAACCAGAGCACCAAAGATATGTTTGTATTATTTTATATATATCTTTCTGGTGCTGACAAAGCACATAGTTTAAGTAATTTCTTTTGAATTTTGATATTGAAATGTAATTCTATATTTTCATATAAAAAGAATTTAAAACTCAAGCAAATGGTGTGTTTTTTTCTAAAGGGGAAAAATGGTCATTATCTCAGTATTATCTTCTACAATTCCACACCAACATTTTTTTCTTTTTAAATAAGATATCTATTTCTTCATTCTAAGCAGGTATAATAAACATACAGTAATTTTAATGTGTTTAAATAATTTTGCATAATACCTTAGTTATGCAAAACATGACAGGTCTAAAAATAACAAACTACAGTAACCTAACCAGTTTACTGGACGATGCTTAACTAATACCTTTTATCTGATATATCTAAATTATGCTTCTTAAATGGAAACTGGAATAGGACTTTCAGAGCTTTAACAGAATAACTGAAAAGGAGATAAAAACTGGATGTGTCACTTACCTCTCATAACATACGATTACAAATAATATTCCAATATAAATTCTCCAATTATTTATGACATATATTTTTCATCATAGAAAAGAGGGCAAATTTACTTAATAGAGAACATTTTTAACAGAGGATTCCTTGTATTTTTTTAAATATATACTCTTATTAATTTTTTTATGTGTTGATTGCATTTTATTTCCTTCCACATTCCCTTGCAATAATGCTAATTTGAGAATATTGCAGGATGTAACAACATAATTGCTACTAATGCTGTATGTTTGTGATGGTGGCAAATATCTGTAGTTCGGGATGAGGGTGGAGGTTCATTCTCCAAGCTTGTGGGTTGGTTTTTGAACATTTCATTATCATGCTAGGTAACATGTTCAGTAGAATTTATGGGATGTCAGTGTTAGTGTTTCTCTGTTTATAAGGACTCCGTGTGGTCAATAGGCCTTGTGATGGGGAATTCATATCAGGTATTGGCTTTGTAATGGGTCTTGTGATGAGTCAGGTGTGGATTACAACAAGTGAGGATCTCATGATAGGTCTTGTGATTGGGAGGTCCTGCCAGGTTAGGGTCATTGGGAAGTGAAGCACTGGTTGGGGAGTGGGGGTTGTATTATTACATTTTCAGACTGGAATATTTATATTGAATTACTTTTGTTTATGAAATAAATGAACCGTCCCTCCCCCCCCACACACATGTTCATTTAGGCTCTCTCTATATAGCACTTGAGTTTAGTTCTGCAACAACTATATGGAGGGGGGGAAATCAGAAAAAACAGAACTGATGAATATTTTTCAAAGTTCCCTTTTGCTTCCCTTCTTCCTGTAGCATATACATATTAACATAAGCCTCAATGAACAAAACATACTACCAGAGAAGTGTTAATAATCTCTGAACAAAAGTGATTGCATGAGTGTATGTATGCATGGACCATGCAAACTCATTCATCTTCCTAATGTTATTCCTGTGGCTTTAGGGATCTGCTTGTTGGATCAATAAATGTCATCTTGCAGGATCAAATTCAGGATCCAGGTCATGTCTTCATTTAATGGATATGGTTGTAGATCCATGAGTTCTGACCAAAAAAAAAAATAACTGACCAGCTTGTCTGCTGGTTTGATCTGTGTTCAGTTCAGCACTGCCCTGATGGGTGGGCAGTACTAGGAAGAGCAGACCTTACCACCCATGGTCCAGGCAAATTTATGCAGACAAATATGCTATTGCTACTGCTATTATATTGTTGCTGTATCATCATTTTGCTTCAATAAAATAAGATAATTAAAATAAAATCACCTATGATTTAAACACTGTAAAAATGTATTTATTTTCTGTATAATTTTACTAAATACATATTCTATGGTAACTTTCTATTACATTTTTGTACATGTTGTTTCCATTTTTGTATAAAAAATTCCCTAATGTGTTTGACTTGTATGCCTTTGTAGAACTGAGAGCTATAATATGGGAACAGCTGCAGCAAAACTGAAAAATTCTTATTAATTTTGAAGCTGAAAATAGCACTGAATATCAAATTAAAATAGACATTTTACTAATAAAAACCCTGTAAATGCAAATAATATGAAAAAAAAATCAAATTATTGAAAATTATTTATACATATGAAAAATATTTTTAAAAATCATCATCAGACTAATTAGTTATGTCAGAATAAATACTGTAGAGAAAAAATGTTTCAGAAGCAGAATACTGGTTTTCATCTCATAATAATTATTCTGACCTAAATTGTGGAATGTTGGCTTGCTAATCTAAAAACAAGTCTTTGGTTGGAGGGCAGTACTTTGGTTCATATACTATCTCCTTAGATACTGCATGTCAGAAATTATTTATATGATATAGAAGTAAATTTAGTTTGGTTCATGTGCTGTGTCATTTGTGGTGCTGTGAGGAAGTATGAAATTCAGCGATGACAGGTCCTTCAGCTTGAAAAATCAGTTAAAAACAACAAAATTATTATCAGATCCAAAAAAATTATTTTAGTTACTATTTCAATGTTCTTCAATACATGTGTTGTATATCTGTATACTATGTGACATTTTAAGACTTTTTTTAAACTATGCAGTGTTGATATCTGTCTATCATCAACAGGCAAGCACTTCTGATTGAATTCATATGAAAGGATGGGGCAAAACAATATCTCAAACTCTTCTAGATCAATGGAACTCAGACATTTGTAATGAATGCTTTCAAATCTGTGTGAGGAAGGGCCTTGAACAGAAAAAAGTCCCACTCAATAGCTATTATTTAAATGTTATTTATTTAGAACAGGGATGTCAAACTGCTGGCCCGCGGGCCAGACGTGTCATCAAGAAACCGTGCCCACCCCATTGCTGGCTATGGCCAAAAAGCTCTGATACATTGTGCGACGTCACATGACGTCATGAGTTTGACATGTCTGCTTTAGGACATTCATAATTTCCCACTACTGTATTTTATATGTCATATTTTTAATATGAAATATTTTAAAAAATTGACTTTTCTTCAGTTCATCTGCATACAACTTATATCTTATACAAAAAGAGAGATTACAGGTGTGACAATTATTCATGAATGCATGAATAGATGTGTACATTTATTGTGTTAGAATGCATACCTGTCCCTCAAACTCATCCAAACTACAGTATATAAATAAGAATGTCTGATTTGGACTTTATCTCCTCTTACCAAGCTGAATTTAAACCTTTTTAAACCTATTATGAGACTGTGTGATGAATGGAAACATAGGATAACAAAAGTTAGTCAGCTTATCTTCAACAGACAAAGCTGCTGTATCAAAGAGGTTTGCCTGTGATTCTTGATGCCCAACTACTGGGTCTAGTATTTTAACTTTCTTAGATTGTCAAGTATATTTCTTCCTCACCACTAACTTGAGTTCTGCAAACATTATATTTGGTCTTTCTCCAACAAACAATTACTAATTTTCTTGAAAGTTCAGCCTGAGATCCGCTTCCTTTTAGAGCACTTAGCACTTCTTTTATAGTCACAATTTTAATACCATAACATTTCATATATAAAATGTGGTAGCTTTATGGTTTTGTGCAAGTCTACATTTGCACATAAGCTACCTTTCATGTGGGAGCTTCATTGGCTGCCAATTTGCTTTTGGATCCAATTTAGATTGTTACCTTTAAATCTCTAAACAGCTCATCACAGGATGATATGAATCCCATCAAGTGGTTAATTTGATTGTTGTCACTGGGGTCAAATTATTGAGGTTTGTATTTAGGGTTTTATTCCTGCAAGCCTCCCAGAGTCACCCATGAGTTAGATGGCCATAGACATTTTATTAATAAATAACAAATAAAGTACAATACTATGCTTCTAAAATGTTTGGTTACATTCTGTGATTGTTATAGAATACATAGAAAATATAAATAAGAAAAAATTAGAGAAATGGGGAAGGACTCACATGGAAGGAAAAAAAAATCAACAATTATTGTCTTATAAACATCCATAGATTAGAGCAGGGGTCACCAGTACTGGGCTGTGACCACTTAGGAACCGGGCCACACAACTGGAGGTGCACTGAAAGTGCATCTGCCATCTCCAGGAATGCAGCAAGTCTGCAGGGGTCTGGGCAGTGGTGGGAGAGTGACAGGGCAGAAGCCATCTTACTCAGTGCAAGGTCCTCTGATGGCTGCAATTGCAACTGGTTTGCAACATCTGAGCTCTGCGTCCTTCCTCTTCTCCCTCCTCCTGCTTCTTCTGCTATCTCTTCTTCTGTCTCCTCCTCCTCTTCCTGGTTCTGCTCCCTCTTCCCCCGCTACTTCTTTTTCCTCCTCCTCTTCTTCCTCACTTTCCTCCTATCCCCCTCCCAGGATCCCAGCTTTGTGCAACTCTCTAAACTTGCAGGACAAATGCACACAAGCACAGCTTGCAATCAAGGGCTCCCCCATAGCCTCATTAGAGGGAGACCCCCCAAGGTATGTGCATATGAGGGTGTCTTTCTCAGGGTGCAAATAGGGGCAGGGAGAAGCTACCTTTCACCTTAAGCAGTACATCTCCAAGGGATTCTGTCTCTCATCTGTAACTTTTCTAAGACCGCTGGGCTCTGTGGCACTTCAACTGGAGTTTTTTGGTTTTATTTTGATGCTCCAGGTGTCTCATGTTTTGGTAACATCCTGCCTGCTTTTTAAGGTTTAGTTTACATCTCTCCAAGTTTGCACCCAAGCATGCTCCTACCCAGCTTGCAATGGAGGAGGAGAGAAGCTACTTTTCCCCTTAAGCAGTGGTGGGATTCAAATACCTGAACATCTGGTTCTCTGCATGGATGCAGGCCTGGGCCTCCTAGGCCTAGAATGGACTTCCAGAAGTGACATCCATGCACTTCCTGTGGGCTCTTCTAGGCCTTCGAGGCTCAGAACAGACTTCTGGAAGCAGCATGGGTTCAGCCAGTTCTCTGAACTCCACAAAATTTAGTTATCAGTTCTACCAAACCAGTGCAAACCAGCTGAATCCCACCACTGTCCTTAAGCACTGTGTCTCCAAAGGAATCCCTCTCTCATTTGCACCTTTTCCAAGACAGCTAGGTGCTTGCACATTGCCAAGTTGGTTTGCTCTCTCTCTCTCTCTCTCTCATGGTTTTCTCAGCACTTCCTCAGCGTGCTGGGTCTTGGGTTTAGGATTGTCTCTTTTCCTTCCTTCTTTCATAGAAGCAGAAAGTCACTTGTCTAATCTAATACAATAATAGAAATAAAGTGCACTATTTATTGTTTGTTTAGAAAATTTTATAATAAATGTAATGCACTTGAATCATTCTGAAACCTCCCCCTTCCCCCTGTCCATGGAAAAATTGTCTTCCATGAAACTGGTCCCTGATGCCAAAAATGTTGGGGACCTCTGCATTAGAGTCTCTTCTGTCAGAAGCATGGAGTTCAGTCTTATGAAAATGATCTTGTATATATTTCTTTCAATTGTTCCATGCTCTAGCTGGTGTTGGATTTGATAATGTATAGCTAGGTACCAGTTTTTATTGTGATTTATTTCCTTGTATTACTGACCATTCCAAGCATAATTACTTTTTCCAGTAAACATGATATGATCAAAAAAAGTAATGCAGAATTTTATGATTTACCTCCAGTGAGATGTCTGATATTATATGCTCCAACATTTGCATGTCATCTTTGTTGTCTAGGAAACTTCTTTATTACCAGAGCTCCGTTGAATCAATTTTCCTTGTATCTAATTTTTCATGATTCTACTTTCACAGCTGTAAATATATATGGGAAACAGTATAGTGCAAGCTGACTTCCAGTTTGCCACGCAGCCACCATGGATGGCTGGGAGACTTGCTCTCTCTCCCACATTCAGTTTTGGATTGCGGGGGGGCCCTGAAAAGGGGCGAAAGTCACTCCGAAGAGGAGACCAGCAAGAAGGGGCCTCGCTGGATCACAGGAGAGCAGCAACTCTCCCGTTGGAGCTGGTGATCCCTGAAAATGGGCGAACGAAAGGACTGGCCTTAGAAATATGGCTCATCCCTAGGCTGCAGAGAGCCGGTCACACTCACCATCTGGCAACTTCAAAGCAATGTGGAAAGGACTGAGTGAGATCTACCTCTCTTAAATCCTAATTGCTTTTTTCTACCTATTCAAGCTGCTAAAGTACTTTCCCCCCTGTGGAGAGGGAAGGGGAATTTTATCCCTCTCTCTAGAAACAGCGGCGACTGAATATACAGGAGAGCTTTTTTGAAAACGTTGAAAAAATAATTGGAACCTTATTTCCTAAAGCTTGTGTATTAAAAGATTTTTGATTATCTACTTTTTACCTTCTATTTCTATCTGAAAATCTGGGTTTTTCCTCTTAAAATAGAAGAAAAAAACCAAAAGGATTGAAATAACTTTGAGATTTAAAGGAATTCCTTAAACTGTGGAGTAACATCTTGTGGCTAAACCTGAAATTGTAATTTATTATTCTTAAAGAAAAGAGACTTGGCTGACAGTTCAGAAAATAAGATTTATGTGACCTTGAACACCAGCTGTGAGAGTTTTAGCTCTGTTTTTTTTTATTTATTTACAGGGGTAAAAAACTGTAAATATCATCACTATGGAAGATCAGGAACAGACCTTTTCTATGGAAGAAATGGAAGAAAAACAATTTTATGCTATATTGAAAATAACTTACCAAATTTATCAAACTCTTCTTACAGCTGGTGATGAAATAAGAGCTTTCAGGGGGAAATCAGAAATCGTCTTAGATATTAAAACTCAAACTTTGACTATTACTAAAAACCTATCTATACAGAATACAACAGAAAAAACTGAACAATTAAATATTAATACAGAAGACCTAACTGCCCAACAATTACAGATAATAGAAAATTCAGGAAAAAATCTGATAACTTGGATGGAGGAAAAAAACCTGCTATACATATCAGAAGGAATTTGAAGATCAAGAAGAGAAACAGATGGAATGAAAAAAACAGTTCAGGACAACTACATCAAGAGGAGAAAATAAAGAGATGATCTGGTAGTCCTGCCAGACCTCTCAGCCTTTCAAAAATGGTGACTGGATGGTCATCTAAATATGACATAATATATACAATAATACAAGAATTCTTTGAGGACCCTGAAGCAAGGACATGGAAGATGATTTGGCAAAGGAAAAAAGCTGGAATAAGACTGAAGAAGAATGGAGTGTGAACATATTTAGGAGGTTTAAAATAGAATATACTTAAGTAGACAAGACCCGTATTTTAAATATGAGATATTGTTATGATGTGAAGATAAAGAAAAATGTTGGCTAATTAAAATCTAGATGCATAAATATCAACATTAAACTGAAATATATATATTCCTTGATAAAATTAAAAATGTGAATCCCAGGTATATTAAAATTAACAAACTAAGCGAACACTGGGAAGAAATAAGAAAATAAGAAAAACTAAAACAGTTTTTATTGCTAAAAGATCAAGCTTTTGTTGGCTAACTGCCAACATCATCAGGATGGAAATGCTGGGGTGGGGAGATCGCATTTATGCTGTTGGTGTCTGCACTCTGCTCATGGAGCGCGTCACCAGTCTGTTTGTTGAGGTTGGCCGTATTTCTTTGAGTTGTCACACATCGGTTTTTGGGGCATGTAGTTCTCTCTGAGTGTCTGTTGTCAAAAGTGGATTGCTGATAGTTCCATGTGTTGTAGCCATAGCTCTAGTCATTGCCCGTGTTCTTATACCAGAGGTTCTAAATAATTGTTGCTCTTCTTCCCTGTGTTCTACAATGCAGGATGGTTGTGTATTTGTGCAATCTTGATTTTGATACAATGAGGTGCTTTGTGAATGCTTGCGCTGTTTGCCTTCATATCGTGCACGTTGTTCCTCTTCCCAATTCCTTAGTGCCTGGTATGCAGTGGGGAAGTCTATTGCCAGTTGATAGAGGAGTGGTTTGAAAACCAAGCTTCCTTAAGTGGCCACCTTTAGTGTTGTCACTGGCAATTGCCTCGGTCCCTGTTAGATTAAATATGTGGTTGTGTGTAGCCATGTGTGCCCACACCTGTGAATGTTGTTCTTGTCTTCTAATAGCAAGTTTGTGTTCATGCACCCTAGTCCTCAGTCATTTTGCTGTCTCCCCAATGTAATTGCAATTGCAATTCTGGCATGACATCTTGTACATGACTGAGGATTTTTTTTCATTGGGGAGTGGATCTTTAGGGCACATGACATAAGCTCGTAAAGTCCAATCAGGTCTTTGGGCAACACTGACCTTGTGAGGGGCTAGTATGCGTGCTGTGGCCTCGGATACACCATGGATATAAGGCAGTGTTATCTGTGATGTTAATGCATTTTCACATTGATGGCAGGTAGGTTCACCTGGCCTGCTGTGTTGTCTAATGAAGCTAGGTGGGTACCTGTTGTTTCTGCAGACACAATAAAGGCGGCGTCTTTCTTTCCTTTTTGCCTTATTCGTGCTGCAATGTGTGTTTATATGTCTAAAGAGGGTCCTAATACAGCTGACCTTATGGGTTGTGGGGTGATTACTTTTGTAATGAAGTATCCTGTCTGTATGGGTGGATTTATGGTAGACTGATGTGTGTAACGAGCCATCAGGTTGACGTCTAACCAACACATTTTAAAAAGCCAAAGCCCCATTGGTCTCTTCTTCTGCAGTGAAGCGGATATCAGGATAGATGGAATTGAGCTTCCTCATCAGCCTGTCCTTGTCCTGCCTTCTGACGATCACAAAAGTGTTGTCCACGTATCTCACCCAAAACCTGGGGCGATACGTGGACATCACTCGGATCTCTAACTGTTGCAGAACTGCCTCTGCAATGATACCACAGATGGGGGACCCATAGGGGTACCCTTCACCTGTTCATAAATGGTGCCTTGAAACGTAAAAAAATGTTTTCAGGCATAGGGACATGAGCTGAAGCAGATCTTCATTGCTAAGTGAATCTTGATGTTGCTCCACTCCCTGCTGTTGCAGCAGTCCCCAATTACAGCAAGTGCTAAGTCTTGTGGAATTGAGGTGAATAGGGAGGTGACATCATAGGAAACCATGATCTCCACCTCCTCTATGCTGACAGATCTAATTTTCTCTAAAAATTCACTAGAGGAGTTCACAATGGTATCATTGTTCATTACTAGATATCTTAACCTGCCATATAGCCATTTGGCCAACCCCAAGGTTGGAGTTGCCCTAAATAACACAATGGGTCTTAGGGGAGCTCCTTCCTTATGGATCTTGGAGAGTCCATAAAATCTGGCAGTAGGCATGTCTTTGGGGCGCATAGTTCTTTTTTTTTTTTATTGAAAAGTTTTTCAATACATTTTATCTTTAACATCCCAACCCCCACCCCCTCCCTCCCTTCCCAACCCAATCCCACCCTCTCACCCTCCCCTTCCCCCCTCCCCCCTCCCCGACTTCCCAGAGCTGAATAAAAGGTATAAAAGTTAAAAAAAACAGTCATAAACTACCATATGCTAATAACAATAAACTATTAAGTCTACCGCACTTTAGCTCTTATAAAATGACTACAAGCAATATAAATATCCCATCAATACTTATTCAAATGCTAAATGAAACTTTTTAGTCCCATATTTATTCTGAATGTAATCAATCCATTTTTTCCACTCCGCATTATATCGTTGTTGCGAGTGGTCTTTCAAATACGCTGAAATCTTCGCCATATCTGCCAGGTTAGAAACCTTTAAAGTCCATTCTTCTATAGTCGGCAGTTCTTCCTTCTTCCAGTATTGCCCTATTAAAAGTCTCGCTGCCGTAATCAAGTTCACCATCAGCTTAATGTCCACAACAGTAGTATCAGTAATAATGCCCAGTAGAAACAATTGCGGACAAAACTTTATCCTTTTCTTAAATATCTTCTGCATATTCCACCAAATTTTAATCCAAAATGCTTTAATCTTTTTACAAGTCCACCATATATGAAAATACGTTGCATTATGACCGTTGCTCTACCTTGTCAGCTGGGAGGATGACGATGGATGTGTCATCCTGTAATTGCTTTAGGGTAATTGTGTATATATTATAAATTATAAGCTCAAATATGAGAAAGTGGACATAAGGAAAAATGCTGAAATGGGAGAAATTTTGGCTAATGAATCTATAATATTTGGAAATTATAATGAAAACAAGAATATCATATTGTATTACTAATCTGTTGATGTAGAAGTGAGATAGATATATGTATCTGGAATACTAGATGGGGAAATTGTGACAAAGGGAATTGGGGGTCATTTAAAAATTTGGAAATGAAAAATATGAAAATGAAATATGGAAATATGGAAATGAAAATACGTTCAATTTAAATATCAAAGCAAAATTAAAATTTTGGGAAAATTTATAAGGTCATTGATGGTCCAAAAGTTGGAATGTCAAAATAAATAAGACATATGAAATTATTAAGTATCTGATAGATAGAATAAGAAGTATACTAATTTAAGCAAGAGACAATATGCATTAAGGGAAAAAAGAGAGGAAATATTGGCTGTAATAGTTGGAGATTTGTATTAATAATATTTGTATGTAATGAAATTATTGTAACTCAGATACCACGTCTCTTTTCAAAGATACAATTGTAATATTGGAAAATTAATAAAAAGTTATTTTAGAAAAGTATAGTGCAAGCTAATCTGCATTTAATAGTCAAGCAAAATTGAGAAGTTAAACTGTTGTAACTAAACATAATGTATCACCTAGGTATGACACAGACTAATTGCAGAATAACTAGTTGACATGTGTAATATAGTAAGAAATTATTTCATTATTTAATTCATGACAAATATTAACTTTTTAAATACACATTGAGTTGGGTGTTTCATAATAAAATTATTATTTGATATTATTTTTCCTCCAATGAGGCAAACAAATTATTCAAGCAATAAAATAATCTTTATTTTACAGTTCTTTTTCCAAATAATTGGGTCAAGCAATATCCAATTATTTGGGGGAAAAAGGACTGTAAAATAAAGTTTATTGCTTTTCATCTATAAATATCATTGTAAATTATTAAAATGAAGAATTATTTTTGTATTACTTTTGTAATACATGCAACAATTTTTTTTAAAAAAAAAGTTTCTTAGCTATCTACTAAAACTTTAAATTTGCATTATATTTAGAAATATAATATCATACTGTAATCATAAGGGACCTAAGTGAAATTAATCTATTTAATAACTAGTTATAAATAAATATAAATATTTCTAATTAAGCAGGATATAATTATAAAAGGATATTCATGAAATCTCTATCAGATAAATCATTAAGGGAAAAATAGTATGAAAATGTTTGTTGAACACACTTATAAAATTTGTTGATGAAACTTTATTTTACAGTTTGTTTTTTTTTAAAAAAAATTACATTTGAATTAATGTAACATTACTCCAGGTATTTTCATATTAAAATTCTGAACTATAGTTAGGATATATTTCAAATTTCATAGACTCTTTTTACTTCTAATACAGCTAAAGGTGAAATGTGACAGAGTTATATTTACTTAAATTTAGAATTAAAATGGGTAGTTTTTCAGTATTGCTACCATTTTCAGTAGACCATAGCAGGCACTCTATCACTATTTTTCTACTTCATAGTAAATTGTACAGCTGGGACTAATATGAAGGAACTTAAGCAGGTTCAGAAACAGAAATAAATTATAAAGCTAATTAACCACCACATTGATTTTACACCAAGTAGTTATTCTTGTTGCTTTAGATACTCAGCAAGAGGGAAAACTTTATTTTTATACTCATTGCTTTATATTAGTATGCTAATGACATATAATCTTAGAACTCAATCAGAATGATAATATTTTATTTACAATAAACAATATTTGTTTATTTTTAATCAATTTATATTTGTCACCTATCTCAACCAATGACTCTGGAAAGTAAATAATATTAAAATAAAAAGCATTACAGCAACAAAAATATATAGCAGCTAAAAATGTGTCACAATCATTAACTGCTAATACAGTCAAGTTGTTGGTGTGTTCACACACTTGAGACCCTAAGCTTGGGTGCAAAGCCAGGCTATATGGCCTTACGAAAGGCCAGTAGAGTTGAGTTACATCACCTTCTCTGGAGAAAGAATGTTCCCAAGGGTAGGTGGTATGGCAGAAATGGCATGTTTTAAAATCTATACTAGGAAAGCAGTGAGGTTTGGAGTGTAGAAGCCCTCTGATTTACAGGATATACCACTTTGGGTTCTGAATGAGGTTGCATTGTCCTTTGAAGAACTGGTTTGTAATGTTCTACTGGACACATTAGACACATCTACTTGAGGAGTAGATGGAAGCTGTAGCTAGGAGGGCTTTTCATAAAATAATTTTGTATACCAATTACAACTTTCTTAGACTGGAAAACTTGCTTGAAGACATTCATGCCTTGGTAAACTCTCATTTGGGATTATTACAATACCATACATGGGTCTTTCCTTGATGATTTTATTTTTAGCCTAATTAAGTATAATTAAGAATGTTGTGCCATGCCTCACACCACAAAGTGACATCCAGGTCCTTCTTTCTGACCTTCTGAAAGATCCTGAAGACCTAACAGGGTTGCCTCATTCTGGAAGTGGCTGTTGGATTAAGAGAAAACCTCTCCTCTTCCCATGTGTATCTTGCTTCCCTCTTCCCCATCTTTCAATTATAAATTATTATTATTATTTATAGTATAATGTTTGACTGGCTTTTAATGTTTCTAAGCTGCCCAGAAAAGTCTCTAGATGGGTGGCATACAAGTCAAATAAATAAAGAAAATATTTCTGCCACTATTTAGATTAGATGAGTTGGTACAGGAGTACAGCATAGTAAGAAAAAAAAAGAGTTAAATATATGTCCAGACAGAATATTTCTCACAGCTGGATACCTGACAGCCTGCCTTTCTTCCATTATTCTACATGTCTTTTTGCCTCTTGAGGTTTCAGGTATTTTCTAAAGTCCATATTTTTTTTAAAAAAAAATAAACCTTGAAACTCAGACTTTCTTTCATTTCTAAAAGAAATATAAAACTATTTATCTTATCCCAACTTAGTGATTTTTTTTTAAAAAAACTGCTAGCTGGAATTGTACAAGTATTAAAGCAGAATTACTTATTCTAAACAATTTTTATTGTTTAATAAGCTGGAATTGATTAACAAATAAAATACCTTATTGCTTTTTTAAAAAAAAATCACAATACTGTTTTACAACATTACAGAATATAATCAATAACTGCAGAAAATGCATATAGATTTTAAAGCTGCTGCATGAAATCCATAAAAATAGTTACTAATAATATATTCAGAAGTGTGCTTATTTGAAAAAAAAAACATCCCTGAAAGACTAAGTGGTTATAATCCTTTTGTCCATTCGAAGATATTTTAAACTCATGAAGCATACACAACTGATGTCTCAGATTTTCTCATCTATTTCCTTCAATTACACTTAATTGTGCTCATTAAAGTAATCTAGAAATCATTTTGCTTGTCTACTTAAAGTCCAAGGGGCATAATTATAAAAGTAACTTTCTATTCAAGAAGATTTAAATGAGCTGAGGTAAGCTTTTTTTGTTAAGTAAAAGGTAGTAAGAAATAATATAAAACCTTCAAATAAAGAACTAATGAATATATAAAATGCCATCGAACTCAGGAAATTTGAAGCTCAGTAACACACAACATTAAGGGAACATGATAAATTAATCAAATGCTTATGCAGAGTTTTAACTTGACAATTCCTCCTGGTTTTTTAAAATAAACTAAAATAAAAATGATTAAGATAAAAATAGATGCTAAAGAAATATGTAAATAGACACAAGCTAACATACATCTCTTCTTGTGTAGCATTGTGACATATAAAGTATGTTTCTCTTCTAAAAGCTGAAACCATTTTTATTTTTCATGAATGGGTGCCCGATTATTTAAAATGAATGAACAAACTATTGTAAGTACCATTTTTCTTTGTGTGTGTTTGTGTGTTACAAATAGAACAGGAGATAGAAGATAGAGGTGTTATTTTTTAGAAAAAGTCCTATGCAGGACGTATGTTTTCATATCATTTTTTAAAAATATAGAAAATCAGGAGGTCAAAAAAGTAAATGGTAGATCCAAATACAGATAGTAAAAATTGGTAGTTGTTATTATGGAAGATGCTTACCAACTAGGCCAGGGGTGTCAAACTCAATTTCATTGAGGGCCACATCAGCATTGTGGTTGCCCTCAGGGGGATGGGTGGGTGTGGACTGGGTGGGTGTGACTAAAGTGTGTGTGGCCTACTGGGTGGGTGTGGCCAGCTCTACATCGTTTGCATCAAGGGTGCCTATGGGGGTCTGGGCAGGAGTGGGACAGATCTGAGGGTCTCTGGCAGAAGGAGGGTCTCTGGGCCAGGGCCAAGGCAGTGGGGCCGTTCCCTCACTGTTTCCAGGATGGCTTCACGGGCCGCATGAAACCACTTCATGGGCCGGATCCGGCCCCCGAGCCTTGTGTTTGACATGTCTGAACTAGGTAGCATTAGAGACTGAGGTTATTGAGTTTATCATGAGAGAGACAGGGAGAGGGAGAGATTGAATAGATAGTCTTAGTCGTTCTTGCTATATTTTAATCCAAACCTCTGGCAAAATTTCAAACAAATAATTTTAGCAGCTTAGTCATAATGCTGCTTATAACTAATTTCTGTAATTGTGGTGCAGCCACTGATCGGTCAGCTGGCTTATCCTTTTCACTTGAAAGGCAACAGTTATTGTTTGTTACATGTTGATTTTCACTTGCATGCAATTAGTTGGCAAAGCTTGTTCTTAAGTAACTAAAATAAAGCCATCAGTTATTTTTTTCAACACTTCTGATTATAACAAAATTAAAAATCTCTATGTGGAATTTGTATCAGTTTTTTTCCTCCTATATCCTTCAAGTATTGGCCAGATATTGGCTTAACCTTCCAATTAGCAAATTTGTTTTTATTCCTGATGTTTTGTTTTCATACTTCATCTTCTTTGTTTTCAAGCACTTTCCTTGATGGACTTCCCGCAACAAGTCTTCATTGCTTTTCTTGATGTAGAAATTCAAACCATGTTTCTCTTCCTCAATAGTTTGTTTCACCTGTAGAAGTCACTTATTCCTTTAGTGCCTGGCAAATACAGTCAATCAAGTGTGGAGCATGGTAACTGTCATTACTTTTCTTTTCTTTCTGATCAAAGTTATCAACTTCCACTTGGGTCTAGACAACTATTCCTGCTATATATATAAAATAACACTCGCTGCCCAGCTAAGATTAATTAAATTCCACCATTTAACTTTGGTTTCTAAAATTTTCCATACTCATTTGATGCATTTAGTAGAAGAACTTTCTTTAACTCCATTCTGTAATAAATTGGAAGTTTCTGCACCTCCCTTTTTAAAAATCTTTCTTCTGGTTTGACTGTCTTTATCAAATGTGCATTGTCTTGTTGTCTTACAGCATCTCCAACAATTTACCATGTTTTTATTGCATTCCAATATCTTTGCTGAATTCTTTTGTGTTTTTCAACAGGAAATCCTGTTCAGCCTTCATTTTTCCAAATAATTTTAAATCACACATATAAATAAATGTGAAATTGTTAATTCTTTTACACCCAGTTCATACCTACAGTTTACCTTGATCAAAATTGTTGTTACTGGGATCATTGATAGTATAAAAAAAAAGTTGATAATGAATTGCTTTGGAGAATTACACATTTGAATTTGAATGTGTCCCAATCTTCCTTATTGGGAAGATTCATTTGTCAAAACTTCACTGAAGTGTTCATAATTGCTGAACATTTATCCTGATTCCAAAAATAGCAAAGTATTTCTCAATCCAGCTATGTAACTATTTTAAAGTCAGTAACAGATCTTTGGATTTTTAGATTTTGGACTACATATTCTAATTATATCCTATATGTGGTTATAATATCTTAACTTCATATCTTTTATACTAAATTATCTTTGTTTGGACTGATGTAACTGAATTGGGAACCAATCTATAGGCATTTATTTTTAACTGTGAAGATGTCAAAATAGTACAATATGCTTCTTGACATCATAGCTCAAATTCTATCCTATCGTAATTGTGTTCCAACACCACACACAAGTACATAAATGATTCAAAGTGCATAATAATTTTATAATCTGTTTTTGCTTTCTCTACACTACTATTGCTCCTTAAAAACACATTTAGTTTAAATATTATATTCATAAGGGACACGGTGGCTCAGTGGGTTAAGACGCTGAGCTTGTCGATTGAAAGGTCGGCAGTTTGGCGGGTCGAATCCCGAGTGCCGCGTAGCAGAGTGAGCGCCTGTTACTCGTCCCAGCTTCTGCCAACCTAGCAGTTCGAAAGCATGTAAAAATGCAAGTAGAAAAATAGGGACCACTCCGGTGGGAAGGTAACAGCGTTCCGTGCGCCTTTGGCGTCTAGTCATGCCGGCCACATGACCACGGAGACGTCCTCGGACAAGCGCTGGCTCTTCGGCTATGAAACGGAGATGAGCACCGGCCCCTAGAGTCGGAAACGACTAGCACGCATGTGCGGGGGAACCTTTACCTTTATTATATTCATTATATTCATGTACATCAGTCACAGTTTGCCTACATAGGACTATAGAAAGCTGCCTTATACAAATTGGATTTCTGACATTTCAGCTACATCTTATTCTCACTTTATATGAAGACACTAATAATTGAACCATTTTTCCCTAAATATAAAACATGCATTCTACAATTGAGCCAAAGTCATTCTCCAATATTTTTATTTGGTAACACCATAATAACATCCACATCGGCCTATTTCAGGTCCTTGGGAAATACTTGATATGTGGCTAAAAATGTCAGGTTCAGTCTGAACATCTGGCTATGTGATGAACCATAATATGGATCTCAAGCTTTATGGAAAATCAAAATCCTGTCATTGACAAACACTGATGTGCTGGTGATGTTATCTAGTTTGGTAATGAAATGTCTGCAAGAAAGCCACCCAGCTCAGAGAGTACCAAAGACTTCATGATTCAATCCTGAGCTATAAATATTCTCTTCTATCAGAAACACTGTGTTTTAACATAGAAATAGCAATGGATTTGGCCTAAGAGAAATGTGATACAATAGCAATAAATCAGGGTACAAAGAGACATACTAATTGAATTGAAATGTTGAATGGCCAAACTGTCAGGGGCCATCATACCAAGAAACTTAAGCAAGTTAACCTGCTCAGTAATGTAATCGCTTAATTTCTAGTGTACACATTAGGGCAGGGATGTCAAACTGCTGGCCTGTGGGCCAGATGCATCATGCCCAAACCACGTCACCCCATTGCCGGCAATGGAAAAAAGTTGCGATACATTGCAACATGTCACATGACATTGTGACTTTGACACCCCTATAATAGGGCATTTAGCAAACAGCAGCACCTTAGTTTGATATTAGAGTTATGCAGATCTAAACTGTTGTTAGCATGTAGTTGACTAGCCTACGCTTATCTCAGGAATTCCTTCCACAGTACTTTTTTACTTCTAGCTGAAAACAAAGCAAAAACTAGGAAGGTTGTAATATGAAGCCTTCTTAAGTACTTCATTCTCTTTAGAACCACTAGCAGAAACACCATCTAATTGAAGGTGAGGACTATTCTTAATTTGACATGACTAGGTAACCATTCAATCACATTAAGAGCATGATGAAAACTCATATCAGGAGTTTGGCTCAAATGACTTGCACAGCTAATTTTGAAAAGTTGGAAACAGATAAATAGAAAAATGCAGTAAATAAATCCAAGCATTTATATATAATGTACATTTTGTTATGATGCATTTGGAAATTCTATTGCTGTGGTGATCCTGTGTGGCGTGATGCCACCCTTCGCACCACGGTTCTCATGAAATACAAA
>JAKJMR010000251.1:698858-722422 GCA_024449315.1 Daboia siamensis | reverse complement strand
TATAATGACAGAATGGCGATGATCAGGCTCATAACTTTATTCCCACAATCCTGTAATATTTACATCCAAATTGGTAATACTGAAAAGAAATGCCTTGCTTCCTTTCACTTTCCTATTCTCAGTTCTTAAAAACAGTAAGAAAAGCTATGCATTGTGTGATTAGATATTCCTGACTTGCTAAAAGCTAATCAAATACATGGGGTATTACTGTTGTTGTGAACAACATCTACATTCTTAAATTATGAGATCATCTGTCACTGTCTATATTATGCCATTACAAATAGGATTAATTTTGTAATGCAATCTTTTAGGGAAAAATCTTCCTAACCTCCCTCCTTCTTCTTGGTAGCATTCCTTCTATTTATAATTAAGTAATTTATATTAGCATTTTTTAACTTTAGCCATGCTGTCCAGCATTGTGTGAAAGGTTGTAATATGAAGTGCAGCAAAGCTTGTTTATATCAGTGATGTATCTTTTAAGAATAACCAAACCATGCTGATCACTCACTACGGGGAATAATAATACAGAAAAATAATATGATCCCAAACCCTGATTACAGAATGCACAAAAATGCTGACAACTACCATCAAAACTACATCCTATGACAAGCTGGGAAAAGGAAAACAAAACTCCAAACCAAACTGCCCAGACTAAACTCCAGAAGCAAACAGGTATCTGAACTGACTGAGTTGTCAACATGTTCAGCTCCCACCCAGCTACCCACTGCGGAACACAATGTTCTACATAAAGGCCTCAGCTATAACATAGAAGATGCTGATCATTTGGAAATTTTTGTAGTCTTAGAAGAAGTATTTAAAACCACATGGCTTGCCACAGACTCAAGAAAACATAAGGCACCCAATCATATCACAGACTGGAAGAATACAGAATTAGAACCAATTCAAAGCAGAGCAGTCTTCAAAAACCTAAAGAAAGTCCAAACCATGATCATCTTAATTAGCAAACTTTAAACCACAGTTAACATAGATCACAATACATACAAAAAGTCAAGGAATTACCAGAAGGCAGATAAATCTGTGTTCCAACCCAATACAGAAACTAGACAACCTGATCAAGAGTACATTTAACAATGTAAACAAAAAAGCCCATATCACAAAATAGGACCAATAGTGGATGAAAACCAGTGAATCTGTCCTTTCACAGTTTATGGATGCTCCAAGCTACACAAGCCCAATGTAATGTATTACTTAATTGTATAATTACCAGGACTCAACATACAACATAGCTAAAGAAAAAAGCAAAAAAAGCATGGACATATTCAAACAATATTCTTTCATTGTATGAAACAAGAGCTATTTTATGAGGGGCAAAAACATTAAAACTAGGTTGAAAATTGAGATAGTTATCATCTAGTACAGAGGTCCCCAACCTTTTGGGCACCAGGGACCAGTTCCATGGACAGGAAATTATGTGGTTTTGTATGCTGTCTGCATCCCACAGATGGGCTTGTCTGTGAGGTCTGGTTGCTGGCATGCCACAGCCTGGTACCAGTCCATGGACTGGGTGTTGGGGACCCCTGATCTAGTAGAGCTAAATGTAATTGCTGCAGAATAGCATTAATACAAGCAATCATATATTTTATTTTACTTACTTTATTTTATAAACATCATTATCAACTATGTTTGGAAGACTCATTATTGAACATGTTGGAAATTTTTATTTTCTGTTAAGCCAAGAATAGTCTTAAGTATTTTTCTTCTCTTCCTCTTCTCTGTGTCACCCACTGATTGGACTCACATGATATGGAAAAACAATACATAGAAAATATGTATTCATGTGTTCTGATATTTTTCTTTCTTTTCAGAAGTAGAAGGTTTTTGATCAGGAGAAATAATTCACTTTGTATTATGTTCATAAGCTCAGGAGTGCCTTGTTCTTATTTGAAGTGAGAGATAAGCAGATGTTTGAAACCAGCAAATAAGTTATTGTGCTTTATATTATAAATTGTGCTTTATATTATATATACAAGTACTGATATGTGCTGAAACTTTTACAGCTGTTTTTTAAGGCAACTGAATGCCATAGGAACTAACTGAATGAAATGCCATATGTTAAATATTAACTTGGCTAGGCTATAGAGCACTGAATGTGCAAATCTCAGTTGATTTACTGAGCCTAATTGAAGCCTGCAATCTTATTTCTGACTAATTGGAAAAGAATCTATAAGCTAGTGAAAGAAGACAGACAATATTGCATGAAGGCTAAATAAATGTGGAAAGGTGTTTAACCTGATTCTTTTAAAACTAGATTAGTATCCCATTCACGTTTGCCTTTGAGCTGCAGGTGAACACATGAAATAATATTCAGTAGGTTGTATTAGATATACTTCATGTGTCAGCATAAGGTCAGCTAATTATCTCTGATTGTCTATGGTGTGTAATTTGGATTCGCCAAAATGCTGAGAGGAGAAACTTTTTGTTTCCATAAAGAATTCAATAATAGATTATGCACTATGCATTTCCATAATCTTCACTGGAAAAGGAACATCAGAAAACAACTAGCAGGTTGAAAAGGCTGTAAACCACATACCCACTCTTGTAATGAAATCATTGGGAAGGCAAAATGAATTTAGTTTTTTAAAAAAAGTCTTTTTAAACAAAGGCACAGAAGGAGCAGTACCAACTTTATAATCATATGAAGTAAGACTGAAATTAATCAAGAACTTCCCCCCCCAAACTACTACTTACTAATTAAGTAATCACCTTTCTATGACAAATATAACTTAAAGCAATGTATTTCTGAATGGAGAGTGCTTGCATGGCTGTTCAGTTTCCTTAGCAGAGGGTAAGGCCACTAAACCTCTTTTTTTGAATGTTTTTCCTCTGATCACAATTGTTAAAAGCTGTATGCTGTTGCAGTGCTCTTTTTCCTACTGTTTGTGGCAAAGTTTTAAAATTAATTATCTGGGAAAAAAAAACCCCACAACACAGCATACCCCAAAACATGGTGCCAGTTCTTCCCTGTTTCAGAAAAATACTCAAGTCATACCCAAGTGTTCTAGCCCCAGGACATGCTAAGTATGGTTGTATTTTGTGTGCCAATGAGGAACTTGCTGAGATGCTAACTCATAAGCTACCATCCATTAATCAGCTGTTTGTTTGCCTTTCTTTTTCCTCTTAAAATATGAAATAACAAGCTATTTAACAGTTAAGTAATTATTAAGTCTTCATTGAGTTCTAACATGAATCTGTGGACTTTGTAATGGGAAGTTGTGAAACTAATCCTCAACTTCCCTCCCTGTTCCATTTCATTACAAATTGAAACTATTCAAACTTCAAGTAGTTGTTTTTCTAAAACTTGCATGTTCAAGAGAAATTTTGAGTGGAAGTCAGAGAATAGCTGTGGAAATATATTTCTGTAGAAGAGGGTGACACTGTGAATGTGTGAAGAAGGGTCTGTGGATATCAGGAATGTTAGGTTTCAGTTTTATTGTGGCTTGCCAATGGTCAGTGGGGGTTGTTTTGGTTATGTTGCCTGACTAGAGTAACCTTTAATAGACAGCAACACCATTCATTAGTAGCAGATGGGAAAGATTTGTGGCTTTTTAGAAGGGATTGCCCAGAGTGTGGTTAATTTTGGGGGTTTCAGATGCAACAGAAAATGTTATTAGTTATGAAGTAAATTACTACAGTGACAGATGAGTATGTGTAATAAGATTTTACACATTATTTAGTTGAGCAGGAATTGAATAGTCCTAGTACATTTAGTTGGGATTGGATTGAGTATGCATAAGATAACAGCTGTATCTGGGTCAGATTTTTTAGATTTATCACAGACAAACAGAACCAGATGAGCAAATTCTACTTTACTATAAAGCTACATAACATAATATTGCAAGTCTGAAAGTACAGTTCTTCCACTGTCATCTTTTTCCAGCCAAAAACCTATGGAGTGTCCCTGCTGAACCTCTTACTTTCCCACTATACAGTTGTGGGTTATGCTCCCACTTATCTGATCATTTCCTAGACAGCACCTCTTTGCTCAGTCTTCCAAGGTCATTCACTCTACTACAATCTGTAATTCTGCTACCAGGATTTTGGGTACATCAACACTTTAACTCCAAAATCAGTGGATTGGGTTACTATAGGGATAATTCTGGTATACATTCTACTCTTGTTGCTAGTAGTATGCCTAATGTAGGTAATCATGAGGATTGAATTTTCCTTGGTATTGCTGTTCAGTAATTTTATTTTATTTTTTAATTTGGAAAAAAACCTTTCTGAAGTTGTTTGTTATTGTATTGTTTTATTGCTATTTATATACAGTTTACCAGATGATTGTATTTGTTACTTTTGATATTAGATCATTCCAGAAGATCTAGAATAGGTAAATGTAGGATATATGTGCTGTTCCAAGTAATGCAACCTTTTCTAATTCATGATTTGAGAGCCTAGCCATTCATGCTGTATCCAAGAGCTTTTCCATATTTTTTTGTATAGCACCACACATTGACCACTATTGGCAGCACAATGACTAGTTTTTCCCACATCTATTCAATGTATTTGAAGGGTTTTATATTTCCCTATTTTTCCTAGATTCTGATTAATCCTTATAGCATTTCTTATAGCATTAATCCTTATAGTTTCTTATTTCTTTGAAATTCTAGTGAGGTCTCTGACTTAATATAAGCTAACATTTTTCAGTTTCTAATTGGAAGTCACTTCTTTGTTCCTGGCCACTTTCTCAATATAGTGAGAAAGTTCTTTGTTACTAGTAAGTTCCTGAATTCATTGGTGGTTTCCCATCCCAGGATTAATTAGAAGCTGCCTAGATTCTGAGCCTATACAAAAAGAAATGTTACATAAATGTGTTTGGTCATATTAACAGTGTGTGCCATTTGAATCATATTTTGAACATTCACATTCAAATCCATTGTTTGTGGAGATAGGGAATAAACTACATTTTCTGTTCCAATATAGTTAAATAATGTCTGTCACTGTAGAATTGTCTGGATAGTAAATTGGACTAGTAATGCTTACAGCTAATAGCAAAAGCTCTGAACTAGAAATCTACATTTCAAAACTTAGCTCAGCCCTGAATAAATTGCTGGGTGGCTTTAGGCAAGGTACTACTATCTTTTGTCAGTCTCAGCTACTGTATAATGGAGCTGTTTGGGCTAAAAGGCAAGAAACTAAATCAATAATTAAAATAGGGATTATGATTAGTGTGATCCAAAATTAAGGGGGCATGCTATCACAGTTTTGTTCTTTGAACAAATAAGTATTTCATCTTGTTTTGGAGAGGGGAAATCAAACTGTGGTGAAGAATTTGAAGCATGTTGCATGCATCTTTCTCACCGTGATAACCATTCTGAATGAAGCAATCTTACTCTGTTCTCATTTTGAATTGGTTTTGTGTTATCCAGAGATGAATAAGGAAAGGAAGCCCATAGAAAAGAAAGGGAAAAGAGAAAGATGGAAGAGTGATTCTCTGTACCTATTTAAGTAGTGAGGCAGATAACAACCAGAAAGGTGTAATCTTTATAGAAATGTTAAAATTAAGGTGAAAGGTAGAGATGTGTTTCTTTATATAAAATATAGATAGATATAAATTACATGAATCATGGCAAAAAGTTTATTTAGATAGTGTAGCTGAGAAGGAAGACAAAAGGATGACAGGTATCAATCATTCGTATATTATCAAAAAACTAAGCACATTTTCAATATAAAAAGGATTTCAGAAAGTTTAGCCTCCTCTCCTCCTTCATGAATTACTGCCTTGTCATGGCGAAGGGGCTTGCGTAATTCAATGAAGCTATGAGCTATGCCGTGCAGGGCCACCCAAGACGGACAGGTCACAGCAGAGAGTTCTGGCAAAATGTGATCCGCTGGAGAAGGAAATGGAAACCCACTCCAGTATCTTTGCCATGAAAACCCTATGGACAGTACCAAAAGGCAAAAAAATATGAAGCTTGAAGAGGAGCCCCTTAGATCGGAAGGCATCCAATATGCTACTGGGGAAGAGCAGAGGGCTAGTACTAGTAGTGCCAGAAAGAATGAAGCGACTGGGCCAAAGCCGAAAGGACGCTCAGCTGTGGATGTGTCTGGTGGTGAAAGGAAAGTCCGATGCTGTAAAGATTTTTTCTCCATAGGAACCTGGAATGTAAGATCCATGAATCAAGGAAAGCTGGACATGGTCAAACAAGAGATGACAAGACTGAACATCGACATCTTAGGTATCAGCAAACTAAAATGGACAGGAATGGGTGAATTTAATTCAGATGACCATCAGGTATACTACTGCAGGCAAGACTCCGTCAGAAGAAATGGAGTAGCCTTCATAGTCAATAAAAGAGTAGGAAAAGCAATTTGGGATACAATCCCAAAAATGACAGAATGATCTCAGTTCAAATCCAAGGCAAACCATTTAATATCACAGTAGTCCAAGACTATGCCCCAACCACCAGTGCTGAAGAGGATGAAATTGACCAGTTCTATGAAGCCCTACAGCACCTTATAGAACTAACACCAAAAAATGATGTTCTTATCATCATGGGGGATTTGAATGCTAAAGTAGGAAGCCAAAAGATAACCAGAATAACAGGCAAGTTTGGCCTTGGAGTGCAAAATGAAGCAGGGCACAGGCTGATAGAATTCTGTCAAGAGAATATGATGGTGATAGCGAACACTCTTTTCCAACAACCCAAGTGACGGCTCTACACATGGACATCACCAGATGGTCAACACAGAAATCAGATTGACTATATGGTCTGCAGCCAAAGATGGAGAAGCTCTATACAGTCAGTAAAAACAAGACCAGGAGCTGACTGTGGCTCAGACCATCAGCTTCTCCTTGCAAAGTTTAGGCTTAAACTGAAGAAAGTAGGGAAAAGCACTAGGCCAGTCAGGTATGAATTAAATCATATCCCTGTTGAATATACAGTAGAGGTGACAAATAGATTTAGGTAATTAGATCTGATAGACAGACTGCCTGAAGAACTATGGGCAGAAGTTCACAACATTGTACAACAGGTAGCAACCAAAACCGTCCCAAAGAAAAAGAAATGCAAGAAAGCAAAATGGCTGTCTGAGGAAGCTTTGCAAATAACTGAGGAAAGGAGGGAAGCAAAAGGCAAGGGAGAAAAAGAAAGATACGCCCAATTGAATGCAGAATTCCAAAGAATAGCTAGAAGAGATAAGAATGCCTTCTTAAATGAACAGTGCAAAGAAATAGAAGAAAACAATAGAATAAGGAGGACCAGAGATCTTTTCAAGAAAATTGGAGAGATGAAGGGAACGTTTCATGCAAAAATGAGCATGATAAAGGACCAAAATGGCCGGGACCTAACAGAGGCAGAAGAGATTAAGAAGAGGTGGCAAAATTACACAGAAGAACTATACAAGAATGAGCTTAACGTCCCTGA
This sequence comes from Daboia siamensis, assembly GCA_024449315.1. Lineage (NCBI taxonomy): Eukaryota > Metazoa > Chordata > Lepidosauria > Squamata > Viperidae > Daboia > Daboia siamensis. The sequence goes on along the minus strand of JAKJMR010000251.1, from coordinate 715,037 downwards.
TAATCACAATGAGGTGGTCACTGACCTCGAGCCAGACATCCTAGAATGTGAAGTGAAGTGGGCCTTAGAAAAGCTGAGCAACAACAAAGCTAGTGGAGGTGACAGTATTCCAGCTGAGCTATTCAAAATCTTAAAAGACAATGCAGTAAAAGTGCTACACTCAATTTGCCAGCAAATTTGGAAAACTCAACAATGGCCACAGGATTGGAAAAGATCAGTTTACATTCCAATTCCGAAGAAAGGCAGTGCCAAAGAATGTTCCAACTATCGCACCATTGCACTCATTTCTCATGCTAGTAAAGTCAGACTTCAGCAGTATGTGGATCGAGAACTACCAGAAGTACAGGCAGGATTTCGAAGAGGCAGAGGAACTACAGATCAAATTGCCAACATACACTTGATCATGGAGAAAGCTAGGGAGTTCCAGAAAAACGTCTATTTCTGCTTCATTGACTATGCTAAAGCGTTTGATTGTGTGGATCATAACAAACTGTGGCAAGTTCTTAAAGAGATGGGAATACCAGACCATCTTATTTGTCTCTTGAGAAACCTATATGCGGGTCAAGAAGCAACAGTGAGAACTGGACACGGAACTACTGATTGGTTCAAAATTGGGTAAGGAGTCCGGCAAGGCTGTATACTGTCGCCCTGCCTATTTAACTTATATGCAGAGCACATCATGAGAAAGGCAGCGCTAGATGAATCAAAAGTTGGAATTAAGATTGCTGGGAGAAATATCAACAACCTAAGATATGCATATGATACCACTCTAATGGCAGAAAGTGAAGAACTAAAGAGCCTCTTGTTGCGGATGAAGAAGGAGAGTGCAAAACTTGGGTTGAAACTTAACATTAAGAAAACCAAGATCATGGCATCCAGCCCTCTCAATTCCTGGGAAATAGATGGGGAAGAAATGGAGGTAGTGACAGATTTTATTTTCCTGGGCTCCAAGATCACTGCAGATGGGGACTGTAGCCAAGAAATTAAAAGATGCTTGCTCCTCGGGAGGAAAGCCATGGCAAATCTAGACAGCACACTAAAAAGCAGAGACATCACCCTGTCAACAAAAATGCGTAAAGGCAAGGCTATGGTCTTCCCAGTTGCAATGTATGGCAGTGAAAGTTGGACCATAAGAAAGGCTGAGCGCCAAAGAATTGAGGCCTTTGAACTATGGTGCTGGAGAAGACTCCTGCGAGTCCCTTGGACTGCAAGGCAATCAAACCGGTCAGTCCTAGAGGAGATCAACCCTGACTGCTCTTTAGAAGGCCAGTTCCTCAATCTAAAACTCAAATACTTTGGCCACCTAATGAGAAGGAAGGACTCACTGGAGAAGAGCCTAATGCTGGGAAAGATCGAGAGCAATAGAAGAAGTGGACGACAGAGAATGAGGTGGCTGGATGGAGTCACTGAAGTAGTAGGCATGAGCTTAAATGGACTCCAGAAGATGATAGAGGACAGGAACGCCTGGAGGAACATTGTCCATAGGGTCGCGATGGGTCGGACACGACTTCGCAGCTAACAACAACAAGCCTCCTCTTACAGATACACTTTGAAGAATTAGAGCAGGTCTTTTCAACCAGTGGTACATGTACCACCAGTGGTTCACAAGCCCCTGGGTGGTGGTACGCGAGCCCAGCCTAGCTAATTACAGTGGGGGAGGAAACGAGTCAAAATGGAGTCACACAGACCTGGAGATCAGCTGGAGCTGCAGAGCTTGCCACAATCCCCAGGACATGCTAATTGGAGCTTCCGATGCACCCGGAAGAGAAAAGGAGGAGGGCAGAGAGAAGAAAAAGTACAAAAGGGTCAGACCAGCCTGTTTTCAGAGGAACAGCGAGCGGAGCGACAAGCGAGAAAGGGTGAGTGAGCAAGTGGTGTGTTTGGGGGGGGAAGAGCTAGCAAGCGAACGGCTCCTGCCCAACTCGCTTGTGGAAAACATACTACTTGCTAAGTGAAGCACAAGGATCAGCACCAGGTAGCCCAATGATCCTGGGGCTTCACTTAGCAAGCAGCCTATTTTCTGCAAGTGAGCTGGGCAGGAGCCTGCCATTGGCTAAGCTGCGCTTAGAAGTCACGCTCAGAAATGCTGATCCTGGGCTCCTGCCCAGCTCACTTGCTTGCAGAAAATAGGCTGCTTGCTTAGTGAGCTGGGCATGAGCCCCGGATCAGCATTTCTGAGCGTGACTGGGCAGCATTTCTGAGCGCTGCCCTGCTCACTTAGCAAGCAGCCTCTTTTCCGCAAGCAAGTGAGCTAGGCAGGAGCCTGGGATCACCTGAGCCATGCTCAGAAGTCACGCTCAGAAATGCTGACCTCATTACTCCCCACCCCAAAAAGCAGGGCTTTTACTCGCTTTTTGCACTGCCGCACTTTGCACGACTTACCCTTTCGCAGCGCGAAAAGTGAGCAAAAGCCCTACTTTTTGGGTTGGGGAGACTCAGGCACCATTCCTTGGGAATCCTCTCTCCCCACCCCAAGTGAGTAAAAGCCCTGCTTTTTGGGGTGGGGAGAGAGGATTCCCAAGGAACGGTACCCAAAATCAGAGCGCAGCTCAATTGAAGCCCATTGTGCAAAGGGGAAAAGCGAGAAATAGAACCCCCCCCAGGGCTTGACACAACCGTTGTCACCGCCTTCCCCGCTTACCCTCTCGCAGGACCTGGACTGCTAGGAAGGAAACGCCAGATGTGGGGGCAAGCCAGGGAAAGTGTGTGTGTGTGTGTGTGTGTGTGTGTGTGTGTGTGTGTGTGTGTGAGAGAGAGAGAGAGAGAGAGATAGAGAGAGAGAAGAGTGTAAAAGAATTTTAATCAAAGTTTTTATTTTGTTCATGATATTTTCTTGTTCATGATATCTTGCTCAATAGTAACTGTGAGAGGGATCTTGGAGTCCTAGTGGACAATCACTTAAATATAATCCAGCAGTGTGCTGCAGTTGCCAAAAAAGCAAACACAGTGCTGGGCTGCATTAACAGAGGAATAGAAACAAGATCATGCAAAGTGTTAATACCACTTTATAAAGCTTTGGTAAGGCCACACTTGGAATACTGCATCCAGTTTTGGTCAAAACGATGTAAAAAAGATGTTGAGACTCTAGAAAGAGTACAGAGAAGAGCAACAAAGATGATTGGGGGACTGGAGGCTAAAACATATAGGGAACGGTTGCTGGAATTGGGTATGTCTAGTTTAATGAAGAGAAGGAAGAAGGGTGATATGATAGCAGTGTTCCAATATATTATATTATACCAGGTTCACCTGGTGCACCAGTTGCACCCCTATCTGGACCGAGATGCTCTACGTATGGTTTCTCATGCGCTCGTTACCTCCCGTATAGATTACTGCAATGCTCTCTACATGGGGCTGCCCTTGAAGACCACCCGGAGGCTCCATCTGGTGCAGAATGCGGCCGCGTGGGTTGTAATGGGAGTATTTATTTATTTATTTATTTATTGGATTTATATACCGCCCTTTCCCGAAGGACTCAGGGCAGTTTACAGGGTATGTAAAACAAAGATCAATACAAAAGTTAAAAACAATTTAAAAAGATTAAATCAATCCCTGAAAAAAATAAAAAATAAAAATCCCAATTAAAATTAAAATTCTCAGCCTGGGCCAGAGAGCTCGAAGAGCCAGGTCTTCAGGTCCCGGTGAAATGAACGGAGGTCGGGGGCAGTCCTAAGCTCCACAGGCAGCTGGTTCCAGAGGGCAGGCGCACCCACTGAGAAGGCCCTCCCCCTGAGTGTTATCCACTGGCAATCTTTTACCGGCAGCACCCTGAGAAGACCCTCCCTGTGGGAGTGCACTGGACGAAGGGAACTTGATGCCGGCAGCAGGTGTTCCCCCAGATATCCCGGATCCAAGCCATTTAGGGCTTTATAGGTCATCACCAGCACCTTGAATCTCACCCAGAGGGCAACCGGAAGCCAATGCAGCTCGTGGAGTAGAGGTGTTACATGGGAGTTTCGGAAAACCCCCATCACAACTTGCGCGGCCGCATTGTGCACCAGCTGAAGCCTCCGAGTGGTCCTCAAGGGCAGCCCCATGTAGAGAGCATTGCAGTAGTCTAAACGGGAGGTCACGAGCACAAGAGTGACTTTGCATAAGGCATCTTGATCCAGATAGGGTCGCAACTGGCGCACCAGGCGAACCTAGGCAAAAGCCCCCCTGGTCACATCTTCTATATGGTCTTCAAAATTGAACTGTGAATCCAGGAGGACGCCCAAGTTGCAAGCCCTATCAACAGGGGGTAACATCTCACCCCCCATCGTTAACGGTGGAATAGTCTGGTTAACCCGAGATGCCGGTATGCACAGCCACTCAGTCTTGGCAGGATTGAGACGAAGCCTGTTTCTCCCCATCCAGACCCGGACCGCCTCCAGGCAATGGGACATCACGGCGAGGGCATCACTGGGTTGGTTCGGGTTGAAGAAAAAAAGTTGGGTATCATCAGCGTACTGATGATACCCCACCCCGAAATCACGAATGATCTCACCCAGCAGCTTCATATAGATGTTGAACAGGAGGGGCGAGAGAACCGACCCCTGAGGAAGTCCACAAACGAGAGGCCTCGGGATGGATCTCTGCCCTCCCGTCAACACTGACTGCGAGAGGCCCAGGAGATAGGAGGAGAACCATCGTAAAACAGTGCCTCCCACTCCCAAACCCCTGAGACGCCACAGTAGGATACCATGGTATCCCAATACTCCCATATTACACCCCTCCTGCTTGAGCTGCATTGGTTACCAGTTGCCCTCCAGGTGAGATTTAAGGTGCTGGTTCTTACCTATTAATCCCTACATGGCTTAGGCCTAGGATATTTGCAGACCGTCTGCTGCCAGGAAAGACTTCCCATTGCCCGATGCGCTCACACATGGATGGCTTCCTCAGGGTGCTGTTGGCTAGACAATGTCAGACGGTGACCCCCAGGGGGAGGGCCTTCTCTGTGGGAGTGCCTGCCCTGTGGAATCAGCTTCCCCTTGAGCTCCGGATGGCCCCGGATCTCCGGTCCTTTTGTCGCGACCTAAAAACATTTCTTTTCCATCAGGCTGACCTGGAATGACGATAGGGGTTTTTTAAAAAAATGTTTTTAATATTTTATCACTGGGGCTTGTTAGTTTAATCTTTTTTTAAAAAAAACATTTGTATTATTGTGTTTTATTGTTGTTAGCCGCCCTGAGTTCTTCGGGAGATAGGGCGGCATATAAGTCCCAATAATACAATATCTCAGGGGTTGCCACAAAGAAGAGGGACTCAAGCTATTCTCCAAAGCACCTGAAAACAGGTCAAGAGGCAACGGGTGGAAACTAACCAAAGAGAGAACTAAGGAGAAACTTCCTGACAGTTAGAACAAATAATCAGTGGGACAATCTGCCTGTGAATACTCCAACACTGGAAGTTTTTAAGAAGAGACTGGACAGCCATTTGTCTCAAATGGTATAGGCAGTGGTGGTGAACCTTTTAGAGACTGAGTACCCAAACCACAACTCAAAACCCATTTATTTATCACAAAGTGCCAAGGCTGCATCAGCATTCTGGTGCCCTTGGGAGAGGGGACAGGGAAGTGCCTCTGAGTGCTGCCTCTGGCACAAAAAACTGGGGGCGCAAAAATGGGCCACCGTACCGCAAGGCACAAAAACAGCAACCGCTAGGATTTGTTGTTAGCTATGTAACATTACACTTCTGCACATGGAAATTCATACAACCAGAAATGCCTATCTCAGGTACTTATAGACTATATTTTTTTTCTGATTTTCTAACGTTTTACCTTGCTTCAAGTGGAATTTTGTCCTAAAATCCAGGAGACATTTTATGCAAATAAAAGAATTTATCATAAGAGCATCAAGACTATGCAAGAACATCTTCCATTGTGAACTTCTTTTTATGTTTTTGACAGTGCAGATTATTAACTTTAAAAAAAATCAGTATGCTATATATTTCCTCTCCATCTGCTACAATGTTTTATATTATACCTTTGCTGTTAGCATCATTTTTTTCATATTAATGAATGTTTCTTTTTGTATTCAGGTTTTCTTTTTTAATGAGCATTCCCTTTTTGCTCAAAGATAGCAATATAAATGGATTTTTTAAAAAAAATAATGCGGGGTGTACTGGAATAGTTAAAATAAAAGTGCAATTATAGTATTAATATTTGCACTATATAATTGATAGTATGTGAGTGCTTGTCAGGCCCAATCCAAGAGATAAGACAGTGAGATACAATTGAATCTGATCCTTTATTTTCTTGCATACAATAGGCAGAATCTTATCAAACTAAAGCTATAACTTTTTAAGCTACTAAAATATTGTGAGATAGGGTATGGTTATCCTGAATCTCTTCTCCCTCTCCCATACAACACAATTATACAGAATAGTTATAGGGCTGTAATATTACAATAAGTTAATTATAACTATTTCTAAATATTATTTTAAAAAACAAACTGTTTAGCTTCTCTTACTGGGATCATAGAGTACTACTGTGAAAAGTGAATGAACTCTGCAGAACTTTCTTCCACAGGCAAAGCGAATAATAACTACGTATATAGTGTTGATGGGCTGCCACTCCTTTTGCAGACACTGGTAGGCTCATAAAAGCAATTACAGCTGACTTTTAATTGCCAAGATGAAGAAAAGAACATAAATGATTGCCTACTCAATAGCTATGCAATATGCAATAAAACAATCAGTTTTTCCGCATAAGACGGTTGCCTGATTATTTATATTAAGACAGTTGATAAGGGAAAGGGGAAAAAAAGTACTGCGCTGGTTGATTTTTGCTCTGCTATAGAGACCAGAGGATTGGGAAATTTATAATTTTTAACAGTATTTGGAGTGTGTGTGTGTGTGTGTGTGTGTTTGTGGATGCTTGCATGTTGTGGTGCTCGTGCATTGACCCACTTTACTCAAACCTATGTTATTGGTAGAGGAAGAAAAAGAATCTTCCAAATGCATACCACTTATAATTCCCTACAGAGAAACCTAATCTCCTTTAATTGTTTTTTCTTCTTCTTCTCAATTCTAGAAATCCTTTCTTCCTTAATCCAGCTCTTGCTTGCTATGTCTTCCTTAGCAACCCAGAATTATCTTTGCTAATAGTTTAACTGGCCAGTGTCCAACTCCTTCCAGGCATTGGCAATCTACTGGCCATAAGCTTTGCATTCCAAATTAGAGGGGGGAAAATAATTCACACTTCCTCTAAATCAAAATGTTCCAAATGGATATCTGTATTTTTGCCATAATATGCTTCAAAAACTACTTTTTAAAGAAAATTTTGGTTGTGCTGTGTTGGCCCCTTGTTGGCTCCCTTGTTTCATCTTCTTTTCTTTTTTTTGGGGGGGGGGGGGAGTACTGTGTTACTCATTTTCAATTTATGTGTATTTGTTTGAAAATGGACTGTCTTGTATAATGTAATTAAACAAAATGTAATTGATTAAAAAGGCATACATTATGGAAGTAAAGTTGGAAGAGTTTTTTAAGCTATAAGCTTGTTACTAAAGCAAAATAGAAAGAATTGTTTATAGGAATACAGCATGTCCATGTGAGTGTGTGTGTGTGTGTGTGTTTGTGCGCGCGCACACACATGAGCATGCATATCTCCACATTCTGCAGAGACAATACTTATAATCTGAAGGCTTCATTCACAAAACAGTACTACAGCAAAGGCTGTACAATGTTCCTACCAACATAGAACATTTTGCAAAAAAGAAATTGAAGAGTATGTTAGGTTTACATATATTTCATTGTCATTACTAATAATATACAGGTTATGGCTTTGCCATTTTGCCTATCATCCTGAGAGGTTGCTTTTCAATGATATATGCTTGTCATACAGTTAGTTGACATAACATGCTACTGTTTTAAAATATTTAATTATCCTAGATGGGAATCTATAGAAACCATATACTTGCTTGTTTTTCCTGCAGTCTGTCTAATACATTTGTGTACATTTCCTGTGTGCAAAAAATTACTTATATTATATTATACTTATATTACTTATATTATCTTTCTTTCTGGAGCATATTCTGTGCTCCACATGTTATTACAAAACAGAGGATAATTAATAAAAGTTTAACTAAAAAGATTCTGAAGATTTGGTAGCTTTATAAATGCTACTGCCTTCACCATCAAATTAAGCAATGTGGAAAAATAATTTGGATAAGAATTAGTTAAGTAGATTTTAATTTTCATATGCTTGCAGGTTTCATTTTGCAGTTCTAATCTGACTACAGCCTTTTAGTGTTATGATATAGAAAGTATGATTTGTTTTATTAATGTATTGAATTCACAGTTTTAGCTTACACCAGTACATAAGCAGATCTTTGATAAATCTTTGATGCTACTAAGAAGAACTTTTGGAGCAAGAGTTCAAAGGTCTACTCTGTTAATAAATGGGCATGATCTATGCTTGATGTACCGAGGCTAGTTCTTGACAAGCAATGCATCCCATGCTAACTGGTTACAAACTGACTATTTAATGATACATTTTAGAGTCTTGTCCAGCAAAAATGTCTAACTCACTGTTACATAGTTGCTTAGATTTTAATCTCCTGACCCTCCCCTGTTTATTTATTTTTTTTTTGAAGTAGGGACAATCAATGTTTGTTCTTTTCTGATCCTTTGATACTAATCTCATTCTTTGTGATTTGGATTTTTTTATAGTTTTTATTACATAATGGATTTTTAAATTGTGTAAGCCACCTGGAGTCACTTATCTTTGATTTGGGCAGCTACAGAAATTTATTAAATATTAAATATTAAATATTTCTCAGATTATACAAAAAGATTCCAGAATGACAGCTAAAGCTCCTTTAATACTTTCAGACTCATATGACCCATCTCTGAGATTTAAAAATGTTCCTGGTGGTCAGGTATTCTCTAATGATCATCTATGGACATTCTCAGTCATCCAGGTCATGGTTGTCCCAAAGGTGCTTTTTCAAAAGGCAACTAGACTTTGCTTTTTGAAAAATCACTTTTGGGTCTAATGATAATCCTACTTAACTAACATTGACTTTCCCTCTTTGTACCAATTTTGCTGTTTAGGCCACTTGAATGTACTTTCTCTTTGCGATAAGTGTTGTGATTCCATGCCAGCCTGTGTTCCCAACAGATGAGTCCAAGGGATCTGAAGAGGAGGAGGAGGAGGAGGGTTTTGAAGAGCCTTTGGAGTCGGAGGGAGGCTCTGAGGCATTATAGGACTCACAGTCAGAGGAAGAGCTGGGCCACTCCAATCGTATTCTGCATGAGGTTCAGCTGTGTGGGGAGGATGACTCAGACTCTGAGCTTCACAGATGAATGTATTTATAGACACTCAAAGTATACAGCAGCTTAGCAGATCAGAGAAAGACTATGTGGCAGCTCAACAAAAGGAGGAGAAGGCATTGAGAAGCCACGCCTTGGGGCTGCTAATAAAAGGGGAAGGTGTGGGCAGTGCTGGTTGCTGAAGGCAACCATTTGTAGAACTCCAAAGGAAATCCTGGTCTGTTTGTGTTCTTGCTGAACTTCTTGTTTAACTCTTGTTTTACTGTTTGAACCATTTATTTGCTAAGGAAAATATTCTGTTGTTTTTTGGACTTAAGTATTTGAACTGTATATAAATAAAAGGGTTGGGTTTTTCCAGCCTACTGATTAAAAGAAAAGGGGTTGTCCTTGACATGCAAAAAAGGATGGTCATAGGCTGAAACAGAACAGTTTGCCTTCAGCCTCCCACCCCTTACTATTATGGAGCAGCTATGTGCTGAGCAAGCCCAGCTCTCCCAGCATCTGGCTTTGTTGGCAGCTCAAGTAGCCCAACTTCAAGCTCACATCCCTGCTCTCTACCAACACCACCAACACCACCCAGGAGAAAATGCCAAGTTGCGATGCTGGACAAATTTGATGGCAATCCGGAATATGTTTCCTGCTTTCCTGAGACAATGCCAGCTGTACATCAGTGTGAGAGCAGCTGATTTCCCCACTGATCAGGATAAAGTGGGGTTTATGATAAGCCTTCTCTCTGGTGCTGCAGCTTGTTGGGGCACACCTCTGCTAGCCCAACCTAGTCCTTTTTAGACAACTTTGTGGGTTTTGTCATTATATACCTCTGATGTATACCCCATAAAGACGCAGACTGCTACCCGATGCCTGAAAGCTCTAAGGCAGGGCCTTCGCCCCCTACAGGGCTATATCAATGATTTTGGCTGCTTAGCCAGGATTCAGCCTGGAATGAGGCTGTGCTCATGGACACTTTCCAGGATGGATTGTCAGAGGAGATTTGGATGAGCTGGCCCATGTTGATGTTCCCCCAGACCTCAATGGGCTGATCCATCTCTGTCTGCAGATTGACACTCGGATGCAGCAGCAAAGGAGTCACCGTGCCACCCCAGAGACCCATGCATCCCCTGTTGTGCGTGAGACCCCGGTCCAGAGGGAGGAGCCAATAGAGATAAATGCTGTCAGACCTCGCCTATCAGTGGCATAAATGAACAGGCGAAGTTCAGGGGGGTTGATTTTATTATGGGGACCCTGGGCATTTGGCTGCCTTCTGCCCCAAGAAGCATCAAAGGGAATCAGTGACCAAGTCTGCCCCAAGAAAGCCACCTACTCCTCTGTCGGGAAACGCCCTGAGCCCGATCTAAAAGGTGTATTAAGTCGGGCATCCCACAACACTGAGCAACGTCCTTCTGATGCTGCCTGCAGACCTCCACAGCATCTAATATTGGAGGCATGTCTGATCCTCCCCAGAATACCAACGGGGATTCCAGTCCATGCCTTAATTGACTCTGGGGCCACCACAAATTTTATAGACTCAGCATTTGTGGCCAAATGGGCTGTTCCCCAGTGCCCAGTGGAACCACCATGTTAGTGGAGACTATCAATGGTCAAGTGCTCCTGTCTGGACCAATTAAGGCTACCATGCAACCATTATGTATGGCCATCAGTTCACATGAGGAAGCCATCCAGTTCTATATCACCTCAGTTCTGCATTTCTGCATTAGGACTGGCATGGCTCCAGACGCATGACCCAGAGATATATTGGTCACAGAACTTGGTCACCTTCCCAAGCTTACAGTGCATAGACCATACCTGCCATATCTGTACCGGCCAGGTGGAGGGTTCCCCAGGGGTTTCCTTACCCTCCGAACTGACTGATTATGCCGATGTGTTCAGCAAGACTGAGGCAGATTAATTGCCCCCATACAGGTCTTATGACTGCCCCATTGATTTAGTCCCTGACACACCTCTCCCAGTGGGGCATTTGTACTCCATGTCGGACCCTGAGTTGGCTTCATTGAGGGACTTTCTGGACAAGAATTTGGTTCTGGGTTTCATTCGGCCCTCATCCTCGCCAGTGTCTGCCACCGTGCTCTTTGTCAAAAAGAAGTCTGGCAAATTGCAGCTTTGTTGTGATTATAGGAAATTAAATGCCATCACGGTGCACAACCAATACCTGCTGCCCCTCATCCCCGAACTCTTGGACTGGCTCTGGGAGGCAAGGATCTTCATGAAACTGGACTTGTGTGGAGCTTACAACCTTGTCAGAGTTCAGTCAGGTGATGAGTGGAAGAGGCATTTGGTACTCACTACAGACACTTTGAATACATGGTAATGCTGTTTGGCCTGACCAATGCCCCCACAGTGTTTCAGCATTTTATGAAAGACATTTTCTGGGACTTGTTAGATCAGTTTGTCATAATCTACTTGGATGAAATCCTGATCTACTCCCCATCGCGAAAGGTGCACCATCAGCATCTCCGTCAGGTCCTGCAGTGACTCCGAGAACATTGGCTGTATGCCAAATTGGAGAAGAGCCAGTTCTATTGGGTGACCATCGATTTTGTGGGTCAACGCATTTCTCCTGAAAACATTGCCATGGAGCCGAGTAAGGTTAAGTCTCTGCAGAGTTGGCAACCCCCACATCGTGTGAAGGATGTCCAGCAACTTCTTGGGTTCGCCAACTACTATCAGGCTTTCATTCCTGGGTTTGCTACCATGACAGCCCCCCTCACTCAGCTCCTGCAGAAAAAGACTCAGTTTCAGTGGGATGTTCCAGAACAATGGAGGAAGGAAGCCTTCATGAAGGAGCCCATCTTGAAGCATCCTGACCCGCAATGGCCATTTGTTGTGGAGGCAGATTTCTCCAACATTGTCATTGGGGCGGTGTTACTCCAGATAATGATGTCTGGCAATGCCCTCTTCCCTTGCACATACTATTCATGGAAACTGAATCCGGCAGAGCACAACTATATCATCTGGGAGAAGGAGCTACTGGCCACCAAAGTGTTGTTCGGGGCCTGGAGGTATCATTTGGAAGGGGCACAGCATCAAATCGAGGTCTGGAAAGACCATAAGAATTTGGAAAGCCTGCAGACCACTTGGAAATTGAACCAACACCAGATTCGGTGGTCTCTTTTCTTTGTGAGGTTCAATTTCCGTGTAACGTACATATCCAGCGGTCACAACTAAAGAGCAGATGCTCTGTCCAGGAAGCCCAAATATGCCCAAATGGAAGACAATCTTCTTCCCATGACAGTGCTCCCCACTGAGTCTTTTGCTGCAGTGTGGAAGCTGATAGATGTATGGGCTTGAGACCCAGCAGCAGGATGAGTGGGTGAATGAATGAATGAATTAATGAACCTTTATTGTCAAAGTACAACCATGTATACATTGAGATTGGCTGAGCCTCTCTTTGTGCCCCCACCCCCAACTTACAGTGACACAAACCCTCCATCTTATTACACCATGTGATCTAATTGCACAACACACTGGCCTCGCAAGTCAATCATGCATAAAGTTTATAAAATTATTTCCCGTTCGAAAGCCTAACAGCCCATGGATAAAAGCTGTTCTTCAGCCTGTTGGTATGGCTGGTTATACTCCTATATCTCCTACCCGATGGTAGGAGAGTAAAGAGATACCATCCAGGGTGTGAGTCATCCCTGAGAATTTTCCTCACTCTTCCAAGGCAGCGAGCCCTGGCGAAGTCATCCGGTGGTGTCAGGGGACAGCCCACAATGTCTTGTGCTGTGCTCACCACCCTCTGTAATGCTTTCCTATCTGCGGCTGTCAGACCAGCATACCAAACCACAATACAGTATGAGAGGACGCTCTCAATAGTAGACCAGTGGCTCAGTGGAAGGAGGAAGTGGGGCCAGATTCCTCATAGATGGTCACAGATAGATTCTTACACTATTGTGACTGGCTCTATGTTCCTGGAGGGCCACTCAGAGGACTTATACTCAGCCAGTGCCACAATAAACTGGAGGTGGGGCATTTTGGCCTGTTCAAGACCCTGAACTTGGTCTCCCATACCTTCTGGTGGCCTCGAGTTTGACACAACGTCCAGGCCTATGTCACATCCTGTATTCCATGTAGGCAGGGCAAGTAAGTGACGGGGGTTCCGCCTGGATTACTGCAGCCTTGCCAACACCCAAATGACCCTTGAGGGCTGTGCTCATGGTCTTTCTGATGGACTTACCCTCGTCTTCTGGATTCATGATGGTGTTCGTGGTGGTGGACATGCTGACCAAGATGGTGCATTTCATTCCATGCCGTGGCTTTCTGTCAGCCTGCATCACCTGTCGTATGTTCATCCAGCAGGTGTTTTTTCAGCTGCATGGCCTCCCTGATAGGGTCGTGTCTGATAGAGGTGCCCAATTTACAGCCCATTTCTGGCAGGGGTTGATGCAGGCATTGGATGTCAAGTTCTGCCTCTCGTGCACGCATCATCCCCAAACTGACAGAGGGACTGAGAAGGTCATCGGAATCCTTGAGCAATATCTGTGCTGCTATGTAAATCAGTAGCAAAACAATTGGGCGGACTATCTGGCAATAGCTGACTTTGCATTCAACAACTCACAGCACACCTCCACACAGATGACACCATTCTTGGCCAATGTGGCATATCACCCCCAGTTTTTCCCTCTTTCCATGCTAGACTCACTGGTACCAGCAGCAAATGACTACATGGCAGAGTTACAGGTGATAGGATTGGTGCAGCGACAGTTAGAGAAGGCCAAGGCCGAGTACAAAAGGTTTGCTGATCGGTCGAGGTGGGATACGCCTCCACTATCGGTGGGAGATCGGGTCTGGCTGTCCACCAGGAATCTACTGTCAACCTGGCCAGCCAAGAAGTTAGATCACTGATATTTAGGACCATTCCCAATCAAGGCTGTCATCAATCCAGTTACCTATTGCTTAACTCTGCCACATTCCCTGCGGGTACATCTGGTTTTCCACTGGTCTCTGTTGGTCCCTGAGCAACCGGCATATCCACTCCACTGTGCAGAACCTCCCTCACCAGAACATCGTGACGGAGACAATGCCCCTGGGTACAAGGTCGACAGCATTCAAGACTCCCATTGGCTGAAAGGTCACTTTCAGTACCTGATCGAGTAGAAAGGCTATGGACCAGAGGAGTTCACCTGGGAGGATGCAACCACCATTCATGCTCCTGCCTTGGTGTTCGGCTTCCATGAACAATTCCCATCCCGACTGCATCCAGATTGGCAGACCCGAGGGAAGGGCCCTGTGGTGTGGAATAGTGTTGTGATTCTGTGCCAGCCTGTGCTCCCAACAGCTGAGTCTGAGGGATCTGAGAAGGAGGTGGGTTTTGGAGAGCCTTCTGAGTCGGAGGGAGGCTCTGAGGCATTACAGGATTCACAGTCAGAGGAAGAGCTGGGCCACTCCAATTGTATACTGCATGAGGCTCAGCTGTGTAGGGAGGATGACTCGGACTCTGAGCTTCACAGATGAATGTATTTATAGATGCTCGAAGTAGATGGCAGCTTAGCAGAGCAGATCAGAGAAAGACTATGCGGCAACTGAGGAAAAGGAGGAGAAGGCATTGAGAAGCCACGCCTTGGGGCTGCTAATAAAAGGGGAAGGTGTGGGCAGTGCTGGTTGCTGAAGGCAACCATTTGTAGAACTCTAAAAGAAATCCTGGTCTGTTTGTGTTCTTGCTGAACTTCTTGTTTAACTCTTGTTTTTGCTGTTTGAACCATTTATTTGCTAAGGAAAATATTCTATTGTTTTTTGGACTTAAGTATTTGAACTGTATATAAATAAAAGGGTTGGGGTTTTCCAGCCTATTGATTAAAATAAAAGGGGTTGTCCTTGACATGCAAACAAGGATGGTCATAGGCTAGAACAGAACCATAAGGACCAAAGGAAAATAAGAATTAGAATATCTGCTTTTCCTCATCAAATCATTTACCATCCTACTAAATTTACTAAGAAGCAGACACTTTCTCTTTCTTGAGGTTTTCATGTGTATGCTCTAATTTACTTTTCTGCAATATCTTGAAACCCAATTGGACATCATAGCCTCCTGCTGAGATTCCCATTATTTTTATCTCTTCAAACATATCCTTCATTTTTGGGAACCTCTTGCTTCTCCTTTAACCTTGTGAAAAATACAACTGACAAGAACATTTGAAAAATTGCAGTCTTGGCTGAATTGATTTTCAAATGGAAGTTTGGGTAGATGATATGTCCCTTATTACTATATATTTACTCCTTGAATATTGCATACGTTCAGGCAAATCTTCTACAAAATCAGTCGATAACACACATGTCTGTACAGATATATAAACATACACATACAGAGAAACTCTCTCTATATATATCTCTGTGTCTGTCTCTTTCTCTTAATGATATAAAACCTGAACTTTATTTATAGTTGTCAAACCTGTCTTGATTCCACCTGCTGTTGTTCACAGTTTGCCAAACAGCAAGGTGACAGGTGTGTCTGTGAAATCATAAGGAGTGAGGGACTCTTCGGAATGTAAGAGTGCCTTCTGTTGCTAGTGAGATGTTAGACACCAAGTTCAAGTTATTAAATGTTTGAACAGTGCAGTCTTCCCAAAATAAATGAACTGAACCCAGTTGGTGAACTATGAACTGTGGGTGTCTGGAGGAGGGAAAGGGATTTTACCTATGTAGATTTTCATGGGAAAATCCAGAATTGACTCTGCTTCTGGTGTACCTAGATGTATCTTTTAATAAAGCTAAAATGAGCTGAGAGTTTCTTTTGTTGAAAGTGCCAAATGGGATGGTTGACAATAGTGCTATTCCTTCTTTTTTGTCTAACTTACTCCTTACTCCTTACTCCTTACTCCTAAACTATGTCCTTCAGTTGTTTGGATTTTAACCCATTAGAGTTCAGTAATATCTGCTAATTTGTGTTTTCTTTCCTGTATTAATACTTCTAGA
>JAKJMR010000251.1:675456-693489 GCA_024449315.1 Daboia siamensis | reverse complement strand
TGTGTGTGTGTGTGTGTGTGTGTGTGTGTGTGTGTGTGTGTGTGTATGTATATATATATGTATGTATGTATATATAGTGGGTATCAGTATGTATATATAGTGGGTATCAGTTTGCTTATTGTGTGGTTTGGAGGGGTTTAAAGTCCCACTATAAAAACATGGCACCACCACAAACACGGAGCCAAACAAAAGCAGCACAACTCACCAGTTCAGTTCTAAGGCTGGCAGCTGAGACCAGCCCATCCACTCAAAACACATCCCCACCCAATCAGAACACACACCCCTTTCAAAACACACTCCCACCCAATCAGAGCACACCTCCACCCACAGAACACACCCCCTCTGGCAGTTTAAAAAAGAAGAAGAAACAGCCACTACCACACACTTCTCCCAGAAGAAGGAAGCTGAAGCCTGAAGATGATGGATGAGATTTCGTCGAAACGTTGCCCTGATACCTCCAATTATACGTCGGGAAAAACCCGAATGACCAAAGATCTACATACAAACACCCGCAAAAACCTCAGAAAACAAATATATATATATATATATATATATATATATATATATATATATATATATCTCCTTTATAATCCAATAGATTCCAAAGTATAGGTTCAGTCCTGAAAGCAATATTTTATAGTGATCCTTTGTCTCAAGTATCCAAAAATTGTCAATTAGGCAAGGTTGTAATCCACAAAGTTCAAAGTGTTCAGAATGTTCAACCTCTCTGAAAACAGCTCAAAAGTCTCTCCCAGCAGATGTAGTCCAAGGTCATTTTTTTCTTTCTCTCCCACTAGCTTTTGAAGTTAAAGTCCAATCTCAGTAGGTATTTATAATCCAAGAAGGTCAGGGTGATAAGTATGCCAAAATATTTTCCTTTATTGCCAGCTGTTCTCCCGAGCTAGAAATCACCAACTAGCCAAGAAGCAAATTATAGTGCTATACACAAATATACCACTAGATGTCATTCAAAGTCCATTTTCCACTCTTAAAACAAAGGATTGATTTCTTATATTTCACCTCAATATATTTTTTTCCAAAGAGAAAATCTTAAAGTTATCTCATTTCTCAGATTTATCAAAATTGTAGCTTTATGTTACTTCCACTTTAGTGTTGTATGTTTCTGCCCCCCACAAAGTTAAAATGCTACTTCCATTTACATTTGGAGGATTTTACTTCTTGGGACCCTTTCCCAGGAAATTCATTTGTAAAATAGTAAAGAAATGATCAATATTCTTACCCAGTTCCAAACATGCTGTTTATGATGTATTAATTAGTGCTTTTTTCTTCTTCAGTTGTCAGCAGCTAATAGACAGCCACAGGAATGTGCCAGTCTTTCCCCTGCTGGTTTGGAGGGCTTTCCTTGGATCAAACGAAAAGACTGCTGTCTCTCTGTGATCAACAAGGCACCTCTTCTCTTCATTGCCTTTTTGGAGTGATTTTAGGCCCTTTTTATGGCCCCCAGCAGGGCAAAATCAGGCATGGAAGGCAGAGCCCTGGCTTCCTGCATTGAGTCCCATCTCGCCGCAACACAAACCTGAAGTCCTGTTTTATCTATGTCTTCTATTCTTAGTTCAGTTATGCTACTATCTATGTTTCTAAATTCTGTTGTTCCAATATACTTTTTAATTGCTTATTTTGCTTTATGTTTCTCTAGTCCCAGCCCTTTATATCATTAGGACTCTCTAGATTACATTTAGCTGTCTCTAGATTACTGAACAGACACTGTCCTACGCATCATTGCAGTCTGCTGATAATTATGTGCTGTTGATAAAACTTTGCTTTCTGGCTATTCCATATAACTGTAAGTGTTGTTCTGAGATGTTTTGATATCACGTGGTGGTGGCTGCCACTCTGATCCACCTTTCATTGGAGATTCAGTGCTCAATTGTTCAAAGTGCCAATATTTTTAGAAATATCCATACTTGAATCTGGTCTGGCTAGCCAGTGCTTAGCAGTGAGTGCTAAGTTCCTGTACCACTAGATCTCTCCCAAAGCTGTCCTTGACACTATCCATGACAGCCACTTTCTGCTTCTTCCAGCTATTCTATTGTCTCTCATGACATTCTGCAACACTACTGAATTCTCTAATGCTGCTGAATTTGTTTATTTTTTCAACAGGGTTATCACGTTGTAGGTTTTCCTTTTCCCCCCCTCTTTCCTCTCCAATTTCCTTCTTTCTTCTGGTATTTCTTTACCTGATACCAACATTTTTCATACTGTAGTTTTTAAAAGACTGATTCTCTCAAAGTAGTAAGGGAAGGATTATCAAATAGAATGGGGGAAAGAGGGCACAGCCATTTCAGTTGCTGTACAGTTGTTTTCCTTTATCAGGTATAATCTGACTGTCTATTTTTTTCTTGTTATTGTTCAGTTACGAAGTCATATCCAACTCTTTGCAACTCCACAGACCATAGTAAGCCAGGCTGCCTTGTCCTCTCCTGTCTCCTGGAGTTAGCCAAATTCATGTTAATTGTGTCAATGACACAATCTAACCATCTCATCTTATGCCATCTCCTTCTCCTTTGGCCTTCAATCTTTCCCAACATCAGGGTCTTTTTCAATGAGTCCTCTTTTCTCATTAGGTGGCAAAAGTATTTGAATTTCAAATTCAGTATCTGTTGTTCCAAAGAACAGACAGGGTTGATTTCTTTTAGGATTGATTGATTTGATCTCCTTGCAGTTCAAGGGACTCTCAAGAATCTTCTCCAATACCAAAATTTGAAAGCATCAATTCTTTGGTACTTAGCCTTTCTTATGGTCCAACTCTCATAGCTATACATTACTGGGAATAGTTTTTGACTATACAGACTATACAAGGTGATGTCTCTGCTTTTTAATATGCTGTCTAGGTTTGGCATAGCTTTCTTCCCAAGAAGCAAGTGTCTTTTAATTTCATGGCTGCAGTCACCATCTGCAGTAATCTTGGAGCCCTAGCAAATACAATCTGTCACTGCTTCCATTTCTTACCTTTTTATTTGCCAGAATGTGATGGCAGTAGATGCCATGAACTTAGGGTTGTTGTTTTTAATATTGAGTTCAAGCAACTTTTGCAGGCTCCTCTTTCATCCTCATCAAGAGGTCTTTAGTTCTTCATTTTTGCCATGAAACTGCTATTGTTTGCATATCTGATGTTATTAATATTTTTCCTGGCAATCTTCACTGTGGCCTGTGATTTATCCAGCCCAACATTTTGCATGAATCTATTTACTATAAATCTATTTCATACTGGAATAATGAGATTAACAACATTTTCAAAGCAAGATATGTTTATTGAAGTGATGTTTCTATTGCAGGCACCACAATAATTCCATTGTCAACAAAGTAATTATATACATCCACTATGCCTATCAAACAGAATCACTTATCTAGAATGATACATAATATGACAGTTATGGAAGTAATATCAGAGCAGGACAGATTCACCAGCCATTCTTGTTACTTTTACTTGTTTGAAAAGAAGACAGGTAGATTGATGACTTTGAATTAATTGAAGTGAAGTGACTGATAAGCATTAAATGTACTAATATGGTGTAATCTGAAATTTCAGTAGAGTGGATAATTTTGTTTCACTTTTTTTGAGAGAGAAGTTTCAGCTTTTGTTCTTGCATGTTTTTAAAACAAAACAAGAATTTTCAGTTGTTGTTTATTTTCAGTTGTTGTTTATTTGCTGCCTATCTCATCCTGGCACTACAATAAAAAATAAAGAAGAAAAAGAAATTTAAACAAAGTGAAAATAAATTAGAGCAATAATCAAGGAAAAATAAAACAAAGAAAATATATTAATATGATTAGTAAAAAAAAAAGTTGGATGAGTGGGGAGCAGAGAATGGGAGGAACAGTCACCTCCAGAGTTGAACTTCCCCATTGGATCCTCAGGCCAACTTGCAGAGCCAAGTTCTTAGGGTTTTACAGAATGATAGGAGGTTGAGGGCAGATCTTATCCTGGCAGGAGTAGATGCTGTGGCAGAGAAGGCTCTTCCTCTGGATCCCAACAATTAGAGTTCTTTGACCAATGTGATCTTCAGTAGGCCCCCTCTGCTGGACTGCATAGGTTAGGATGGACTTAGTAGGACAATATCATTCATCAGGTTGCAGCTGGTGCACAAACAGAAGCTGTGCAAAAGCTCTCTCACACATGCCTGCTACCTGCTCTTTGAGCAGGAGATGTGAGTCCAGGAGAACCCCAAGTTGCAAACTGGGTCTGAATGGGAAACCCTATGCAGAACCAGAAATGACAAAGCCCTGGATCCTCAAGTTCTATGCACCCAAACCCACTTAGTCTTGCCAAGGTACAGTTCATTGTCCCCCATAGCTTCCAGGCATTGCAAGAGGACAGAGACAGCATCACTTGGGTCACCATTTGTAAAAATATAGAGTTGAGTATCATCAGCATATTGATGATATATCAATCCATGGTGACAATAAATAATCTCATTCAGCAGCTTCATGTAAATGTTAAATAGGCGAGCAGACAGTATTGAGTCTTGTGAGAGGTTGCAAATGAGCAGTTATGGGTTGGATCTCTCATGCCCTATCAATACTGATTTGGAACAATCTTGCCAAAAGGATCTGAATGATTTTAAAACTGTATTGTCCAGCCCCAACTCATGTATCCAGCCTAAAAGGTTAATGGTATCAAAGCCTGCTGAGGGCTTAAGAAGGCTGAGGTTGTTTGTCCTACTTCCATCTCACTCTTGCCAGGGATCACCCATAAGTGCAACCAAGGATTTCTCTGTCCCATAGTTGGGCCTGAATCCAGATTGAATAGGGTCCAAGTAATCCATTTTATTCAGACTCTCTGGAGCTGCCAAGCCACTGTCTTTTCTACCACTTTTTCTAAAAAGGGAAGATGGGAAAATTGTAAAGGAAGTGCAGTTGAATGATGGTTTCTTAAGAGACGACAAACCAGAGCTTCCTTAAAAAGTCCGAAGAATATCCTCTTCCACAGTGAGGAATTCATCACTGCATGAACCCACCTGCTGGTCACCATTCTGGAAGCTTCACCAGCCAGGAGGGACAAGGATCTAAAGCAGGGGTCTTCAAACGTGGCCCTTTTATGACTCATGGACGTCAATTCCAGAATTCCTCAGCCAGACATGCTGGCTGAGGAATTCTGGGAGTTGAAGTCCATGAGTCATAAAAGGGCCTAGTTTGAAAACCCCTGATCTAAAGAATACGTTATTGCATTGACAGTGCAGAGCTCTGTCCACTTCCTTAAGGGTAACATGATCAAACTGAATCCAAATTATTAGGCAAGGTGACTCCCTAGGCACCTCATAACTATATGCACCATGCAAAGGTTCCAACTGGGGAAAAATCAGTAATATCTTCTGCTCGGCCCTGGAGATGAATATCCAAGGCCCCTGGCCTTAGAGGGATTGGGTGATTTGGAATAGGGCTGAGGAGCAACACTGCAGATCAGTAAGAGCAAAGAAGTATTTCTTTTTGTCCCTTTTATCACCATGATATAGGCCTTAATAGCGGCTATAAGGCATGTCCGGTCAAATTCATTCTTTGTCTTTCTCCAGCAGTGCTCTAGATCAGGGCTTTTCAACTACTTTGGCACCTGGCAGATGATATGCGACCCTCCTAGACAAGTGTAGCAGAGGAGGGGAATGAGCTGAAGCGACACAAGCCTGAGGGAGAGGGGAAAAAGTGAGGGGGAGAAGGGAAAAAGAAAAAGCATTGACTTTTGACTTCCTCTGTTGCAGTAAAAGCAAGCATTAACATCGAACCTCAGCTTTTTACTTTTCCACAATATTATAAACCAGCCATTTCTATAACAACAAATGAATCTAATCAGTAAAACCCAAAATCCTCCCCCCTTTCTTTAGTCATCAAGTTTTTGACACCTTGCTAAGCACTGGTGGTACTCAAATATTGTCATGTCCTAAAAGTGGTACAATCTGTGAAAAGGTTGAAAAGTCCTGCTCTAGATGTCTCTTAATTCATTTCCAAACCCTTAGTTCTTCCATGAACCACTAGGAACAATAGGAAAGAAGGTCGTATAGAAGAGATCTTGCCCAGAGCCTCAGTGACCTTTTGATTCCAGGCTGGTACTAAGGCTTCAACAAGACCATGCAGCAAATCCTCTGGAATATCCCTCAGTTACTAATTGGGTCCATCAGACATCTGAGCAGACCACTCAAATAAGTCCAGTCTTTCTGCAGAGGGGAGTGCTGTAAGAGGGTCTCAGGGATATTAGGGAATGATCTGACTATGACAGGAGGGGAGATAGTGTTAGATTCTCCATCAGATCACATTGACATTGTTCTGATAAGAATATTACATCTGGAGAGTGACCACTGTCCTAAGTTGGAGCTGTGATAATCTGGGATAGTTAGTTATATGAGTAAATAGGCAGACACAAAACACACACATACACATACACATACATACATAAAATGCTACTTATTCAAAGAATTTTTTAGAATTCTTCATATTTTTTTCTTGCCAGGCACTCACTTATTGATAAAATGTACTAGAAAATGTACTAGAAAATGGGGGAAAAGAATTTATTGCATGTCTAAAAATGTCATATCCAATGGTTGCTTGTCTAATTGTTTGAATTAATCTAGAAAGAAATACTTCTTGCTTTTAATTTCATTATATTTTATAGGCCTGGTGAGGCAACTGTAATTTACAGTAAGTGAAGTGCATCACATTGTGGACACAACATTATTGGCCTCATAAAGATACTTGGCATCATTCCAATCACTTTATCATTTTCTGAAGGAATTACTTGAAGAAGCTTCTGCTGATGTGAATTGAATTGAATTGAATTTATTAAATTTATATGCCACCCTTCTCCCTAAAGACTCAGGGTGGCTCACAACAATAAAAAGTCAAAAACACAAAATACAAAATTTAAAACAGAATTAAACAATGCATGTAATAAATACATAACAATTAACCCAATAAAAACACATTTAAAACTATAGTCAGTCCAGGCCCGATTGTTGGAACATCCACGTCTTCAGGTCATGGCGGAAGGACTGAAGGTCAGGGGCCATCTGCAGCTGTGGAGGCAACTCATTCCAGAGGGTCGGCGCACCCACAGAGAAGGTTCTCCCCCTGGGCGTCGCCAGCCAGCATTGCTTAGCCGATGGAACCCTGAGGAGGCCGACTCTGTGGGAGTGAACCGGGTAATGGGAGGTTGACAATGGCAGCAGGTGGTCTCGCAAGTACTCCAGGCCTAAGCCATGTAGGGTTTTAAAGGTAATTACCAGCACATTGAATTGCACCCGGAGGGCAACCAGAAGCCAATGCAGCTCGCGCAGGAGTGGTGTAACATGGGAGTATCTAGAAACTCCCATAAGCACCTGTGCAGCCACATTTTACACCAGCTGAAGCCTCCAGGTGCACCTCAAGGGCTGCCCCATATAGAGAGCGTTATAGTAATCCAGGCGAGAGGTGACAAGGGCGTGGGTGACTGTGCATAGGGCATCTCGGTCCAAAAAGGGGCACAACTGGTGCACCAGACATACCTGTGTGAAGGCCCCCCCTGGTCACAGCAGTTAGATGATCCTCCAAGTTAAGCCGTGAATCCAGGAGGACACACAAGTTGTGGGCCCAATCAAAAGAGATGGAACATGTTGGACAATATGAGATGCCGGTATGACAGCCACTCAGACTTGGAGGGGTTCAGCCTGAGTCTGTTCCTTCCCATCCAGACCTGCACCGCCTCCATGCACCGGGACATCACGTCAAGGGCACCACTGGGTTGGCTCGGGGTGGAGTTAAACAACTGGGTATCATCTGCATATTAGTGATACCTCACCGCAAAGCCATGGATGATCTCACCCAGCAGCTTCATTTAGATGTTAAACAGGAGGGGGGAGAGAATTGACCCCTGAGGCATCCCACAAGTGAGGGGCCTCAGGGTAGATCTCTGCCCCCCTGCCAATACAAACTGTGAGCAGCCCAAGAGGTAGCAGGATAACCACTCCTCCCACTCCTAACCCCTTGAGCCATCGCAGCTGGATACCATGGTCGATGGTATCAAAAGCCGCTGAGAGGTCAAGTATGACCAGGACAGAGAAACAACCCCTGTCCCGGGCCCACCAGAAATCATCCAGTGTGACCAATGCCGTTTCCATGTTCTAACCAGGCCTGAAACCAGACTGGTGCAGGTCCAGATAGTCCGCTTCATCCAAGAATTGCGGGAGCTGATGCACCACAACACTCTCAAAAACCTTCACTACAAAGTGAAGGTTGGAGACAGGACGATAGTTATTCAAGGAGGCCGGGTCCAGGGCAGGCTTCTTGAGAAGGGGCCTCACCACCATCTCTTTTAAGGTGGAGGGGAAGACACCCTCCATCAATGAAGCATTGACAACTGCCTGGAGCCAGCCCCCTGTCACCTCCCCGGTGGCTGAAACCAGCCAGGAGGGACATGGGTCCAACAGACAAGTTGTAGCACTCAGTCTACGCATAATCCTGTCCACATCATCCAAAGACACAGGGTCAAACTCATCTCAAATGGTATAACCAAGACCTGTCCTCTCCACTCCGCCGAACTCCACCCAGTCGGAGTCCAAACCAGTCCGGATCTGAGAGATTTTGTCCTGCAGATACTGTACAAATTCCTCAGTCCTACCCTGCAAGGGGTCATCCCTCGGTCACTGATTAAGCAGTAACTGGGTCACTCTAAACAGGGCAGCTGGGTGGTTATCTGCAGACGCAATGAGAGTGGAAAAGTAAACATGCTTTGCTGCTTCAATCGCAACTAGATAAGACTTAAGGTACATTCTTAGCTGTGTTCGGTCAGATTCAGATCTGCTGGACCTCCAACAGCTCTCTAGGTGTCTTTTCCAGTGCTTCATCTCTCGGAGACCCTCAGTGAACCAGGGGGCCACCCAGGATCTGCACCAGGTCAGAGGCCGCAAGGGCACAACTTGATCCAAGGCCCCAGCAGCTGCCCTCTCCCAGGCTTCTACTAGGGCCTTGGCAGAGTCGTGGGCAAGGGAAGCAGGAAATGTCCCAAGCTCCATCTGGAACCTCTCAGGGTCCATCAGGCGCCTGGGGCAGAACCACCTGGTCAGTTCCACCTCCCAGCAGCGGGGGGTGGCATACTGAAAGTCTAGCTGGAGAAGAAAATGATCAGACCATGACAGGGGTTGGATGGTTAAATCCCCTCTACCCAGATCATTAATCCACTGTCCAGAGATAAAAACCAGGTCGAGTGTGTGCCCTCCATTATGGATCTGGTCTTGAATTACTTGAGTCAGGTCCATGGCTGTCATGGAAGCCATGAACTCCTGAGCCAACTCAGACGCCTCACTCGCAGAAGGCAGATTGAAATCTCCCAGAACTATAAGCCTGAGGAACTCAATCGCCAGCCCAGGCAAGACATCGAGGAGCTTGGGCAGGGCTGATGACACACAGCCAGGAGACAGGTATGTAATCAATAGGCCAAACTGAACTCCACGACCCCACTTCAAAAGGAGAGACTCACACCTGCCTATCTGAGGGACAGTGGCCACTCATGGACAAAGACTCTCCCTAATAATAACCACCACCACCCCACCCCTACCCTGGGCCCACAGATGGTGAAGCAGCCGGAAGCCCAGTGGGCATAGTTCTGAGAGAGGGACACCCCCCTCTTGGCCCAACCAGGTCTCCGTGATGCAAGCCAGGTCCGCGTTCTCCTCCTCAATAAGATCATGTATGAGGGGAGCCTTGATCACCACAGACCTGGTGTTGAAATAAACCAACCTGAGCCCAGGGTCCTGCAATCCTATGCCCCTGGGGGAGCAAGAAGAGCATCGAGGGTGGGAACAGGCAACCGCTTGAAGACAGCAGTGGCCCATTCCCCAATTGCGATAAAGCCCTCTGCTCCCACACTCTCTGCTCCTCCCAATCATCGTCTAAGTAGGAAGACCCTCCTCACTCAGAGCTGAGTCCACCCCCAAACCCCTACTCCCCCCCACGACCGTCCAATGGTCTGGACTGCTGTCTGGGTTGAAGTCCCCCAAGTTTGTTCCGGATACCTTGGGCCTCCCCCTCCCGGATCCCCTTAAACTTTTATATAAAAATTTTGATAAAAATCCCCTCAGACTCCTCTTTGAAGCATGCCATCTCTCAGGGTCCCACAACCCGTCATTAAGAAAAATCTTATGTAAGATGGACACTCCTGTGAGAGGGGGGAATCTCGCAGTGAGTAAAATTCTCCAAAAGTATACGCTGGCATTCAGAGGGAAACGGTAGCATTGGACAATGGAGGGTGCCAGCAGATGGAAATGAAGAGTTCAGCCAGCCTGTGGCAGGTCCCAAAGCCACAATCGTGGTAACAGTAGAGTAATCAGTGGTGGCAACTGATTACTCATAAGGTGGTGATGACAAAGTGGTGATGACAAGTGATGACAAGTCCAAAAAAGGGGAGGCAGCCTGATGACAATGGCAACGGACCCAGGCATGGCAACAAGGACAGCTGCAACCTCCACAGTGGCAAGGCAGCAACAGCAGCAGCAGCAGCAGCAGACCCCATAGCCGCAACCCCAACACCAACAGGTCCACCACACTCACGGAGCTGAACTTGCCAAGTGGAAGGGGGGAGAAACGACATCAAAGCCCCCTTCCCCCCTGCCACAACCCTGGTCTCAACAAAACAAACAAGCACGAGCAGAGTCCAAATTCTGACCCAAAATCACTTGGCCCAGCTCCGCTTGGCTTGAACAAGCAGGGAAACAGTCGAGTCGGCCCCGCCCAGCCGCCAGTGTCCTCTCACCGGTGAGCTAGACAATCAACCTCTTCTCCTCCTCCATCCTCTGTCATTCCGGGCTGTATCCCGACAGGGGAGGGTGCCAACGCTCCACCGATAGTTCCACTGACCAAACAGGGGCCAAATGATGGCAAAAAGCCCCATGGCGACCCAGCAGAGCCGAAAATCGCTCTGCGCTAAGAGCTCAGAAACCAGCGAGCAGCCATCTTAGACATGCGCAGAAGGAGTCTGTGCAAGACATCTATTCTGAGTATTGTGTATACTGGAACATGCACTGGGCAATGCAAAAGAAGAATTTGTGAAATTTGTCATTTAGAAGAAGCAAACTCCTTTACGTTGCAAAAAGCTTTGAATGGTGCATAGCTGAAATTTTGCACAGTCCTAATGTTTTGCAAATTCAAAAAAGAGTATGCTAAGAATATGATAGAAATATGAATTTCAACATCTTCAGGAACAGAGCTACTGTATTGGGGATTTTTTAATCATCCAAAGTACACAATGCTTTATCTCTAGAAGAACTCCTAAATTTAGGAACCAAAAAAAATGAATAAAAAGTACTAGAAAGTAAGACACCCCAGATTTAAGAGAGAAATGGAGGATAAAACAGAATTTTTGATCAGGAAATCTGATCAATGCTTAAAAATCATAATTTAATAATTTTTTAAAGTAGTTCTTTTTCTCCCTCCTTATTTCCCAGATCTATTTATGTCATGACTTTTATAATTCTTATTGATATTTGTAATCTGTGAAAGAGTTCTTCATTTATTTAAAATGTGAAATTAATATTTTTAAAGGCAAACTAGCATACATACATTAAGTATATGCAGATATTTCATGAAAAAATAAAGCAAAATGCAATTCCTTATTAGTTTAGATTGTTGTATGGATAATTGTTGTTCATATCCTTGACAATAAAGATAAAACAGGGTTTGTTTGTTTTTTTCAAAAACCACCTTACATGCAGGCCAGCACAAGACAAAAGTTGTAAGTAGAAAGAGGAAACTGAATGATGATTTCCAGTGTTTTCTGAGTCATGGATGGACAGTTAAGACCCAGACAAAGACTGCCTATCATTCAAAATTATTAGTAAGAAATATTACTTAATGTTTCTTTCAATAGCTTAACTATATTTTAAAAATAATTTGGTATTAGGAAAATAAAGCTGTGAATTTAGTTTCTGGAAGGAAAGAGATAGGTACATTGTATGTTTCTTTGTGTCAAACTACATGTGTGTGTCTCTGTGTGTGCGCACGTGTGTGCATGCACACAGTATGTGTATATCCTTTCAATCATAAAAACCACAAATGTTAATAGATTGGAGACTTCACATGCCATCCTTAAGGATAAAGGTTTGCATCCTTGCATGAAGGAAAAAACAGCAAGCAACTTTGTCCAATAAGAAATATTTTACAACCTTTCTCCTCTCAAAACTCTTCTTTATAATGTTTTCTGAATATATTTTTTCTAAAATATAGAACTAGACTAATTTAGAGATGGAAGAACTAATGGATTTAGACTAGTGTCAATCATTTGCACCTAGCAAGCTTACATTTGTGGAAGTAAAAACAGAGGTCACTGTCTAAAACATAAAAGAATAAATTATTGACCTATTCAGGTCCCCACATCTTCAATCTGGCAGATGCATTAAACATTCATTCTCAAAGAGCTTGATTTATTATAAAAATAACAGTTTATTCAAAGTAAAAACTGCATGTGAATGTACACAGAAGCTAGGACTATATAGTTCTTAAAGGGCTGCTTCACTTCAATGAAGGCTTGAGCAAAGTAGGTCCTTGAAGTAACTTACTTACAAAAGCAACATTTAACAGCTTTGATGTTTGTTTTTCTTGCTTGTCTGTCATATTCAATAGCCAGATGATGCTTTGGGCATGCATAGAAGCATCTTCTGGTTCTTGCAATTGTCAGTTACTAGGCAAAAATGATATGAAGTTGTCTTATCAAAAACAAACAAACAAACAAAAATCACCCTGCAGCTTTGCTTGGTGTATTGTGTTCTTTTAAAGCATCAAGCCTCCTTGCACAGATCTAGCGAACTAAGAAATTTTACGTAATTTTTATTACTTCATTAAACATAAATCATAATAAGTGTAAAATACCAATTACAGTCAATAAATACAACTCAGGTGAAGGCACCTTATGTCTTTATCTTCCTCAATATCATGCTCAGATTTTCTGGAAGAGATATAGTTTTACTTGTTAACTTGTGTTTATATCACTTATTTTTTTCTTGCTGTAATCATCAAAAATATTTCCTAGTGGATTGTTTTTAGTTTGAAACTAGAATGAATTTAATGCTTTCTGGTAAAGCAGATTATAGTCGATAGACAATACCTTCAATTTTACAGGATTACTGTACATGAAATAAATACATTATATGTTTTGTATTCTCAATATCCACATTTAGGTTTATTTCTACAAGGAAAAACAGTCCTTTATTCCATTCTATTAATTTTAGTAGTAAAACTAAGTAAGCCTGCATGTGTTTAACCTGAGAAAAGAATGTAAACAGTAAGGCTACATTGAACTTTGAAGAAAATGATTCAGTTTGAATGTCATGTGATTGAATCATCCATTCAAATTGTATACTTGAATTAAATATTCAAAATATTGCCAAAATGCCAGTGTCAAAATATTGGAATGCAACTGACAGTTGTAGTTGAGTTTTTGTGCTTTGGAGTTTTGTAAAATGTCATATGTTTCCTAAATAGCATTTTGACTGCTTTTCAGTCTGACACACACATCTTCCAGCACTTTATTGTCATTTACTTTATATCGTCTATCCATACTTTTTTCTAGTTTGAAAAAAAAGGTGATTTCCAAGAGCTTTTTCCCACACAGTATGAAATAATGTCTTTGCCATTCTCTCTAGCATCTTCCAATGTCACTGGAGCCTAATTTAGGTGACTGCTTGGCTTCACCACTCAATGGCATTCCTGCTGTTTACTTATCCCTCCTGGGAATATCCTACCACCACAGTGAAGGGTTTTCCCATGTCAGCCTCTAGTAAAAGCTCTTTCTTTTTTAGATGAAATTTCAAATCAATCTGAACTTAATCTTGTTGCCTTCAAATATTGAATCTTAAATTTGCATTGATATCTGTATAATATCTGGATGATTTATATGCTCGTACAAAGAAATTACTTCAACTTTCTATCAAAGTATCTATCACCTTGCTATCACTTTGGGTTCATATGATTATCTTGTAAATTACATAAAACATTTTCCCTTCAAAATGATTTTGTCCCTTGCCTTTCCTGTCAAGCAGCTACTTTGATGGAAGCAGGTGATATAAAAAAGTCAATGATATTTTCCCTTTTTATACAACATCCCAATTCTGTGGATGAACATCAACATTGATTAGGAATAGATCTTTACTCAAGATTTTTCACTGTAATGCATGCAAGATTCCATGGTAATAGAAAAATTGATGTGTTATTACCATTCCTTTGTTTACATCCATTGCCTGAAACATATAGAAAAATATTTGTGCGATAACTACTACAAATATTTGGAGAACCTTGGGATGACATGAAAATCAGAAATGGCTGGACGACAAGATAGATTTTTGATAGGTTTTAATTTAATCTAGAAATGTGTGAAATTTGAATGGCTATCTTATCCTATCTCAAATGCAGATTTTTAACAAAGTTTTAAAGGTTTGCTTAAGATTATTTTTGTCATATAAAGCACAAGATACTTGTAATTGGCATAAATTATTTGAGAGGAAAATATTAGTAAATCATAGGAAATCTTTTCACTCAGTCCCCACAAAAGTAATATATGATAAAACCAAATTAATTCTCAGAAAACCTTCACATCTTACTACACAGGAAAAAAAATCTAACCCTAATCCCTGGTCTTGTTATCTGATAATGTGATGTGAGTGGAATTCAAAGCTAAGATGACACATATTTTGACCCACAAGTTTTTAAAATACATAGTGAATGGTACAAAATAATATAAGTTAAGCTTATATTAACCATGAAAACTATTTGAAATGTAATATTCAGACCAACACAATCTCATAGTTGACATATGGGGCCCAAATTTGAGGTTCATGTAAACTAGATGCTTTAGAAGTTGTTCAGAATAAATTCTTGAACTCAATTATAGTCTTACTCCCATGTGTACCAGAGTGATTTTGAAATTAGAAGCGTGCCTTCCATAAATTAACATAAGGGTAAAGAAAACTGTAATTTTATATTATAGGAGACTAATTCTCATGCCCAACACTTATTTGGCAAAACAATGACTCCATAAACAATTCAGCTGTAGTGGATGGGTAAATTTATATCTAAAATATTCTCACAATTTTCACTAGATTAATTAAGTAACATAAACTGTAGTGACTGTTTTTTTAAGAGTGACAAGATAAAGAGCATATGTGCAAGGTTTAAATTAGCCAGCTGATCATTTAAATATGGAAAAGGATTATCATATTATTTTCTTATATCCCATTCCCTGAGATACGCTTTCACAGAACTTTTCAAACAATGTGTCAGAATCCATTTATATCACATTTCATAAATGTATAGGTAGAACATTGTGCTTATTCTGGGGATTCTGCCATCTCTCCAAGGGGAGGGGGGGAGAGGATGGTTACTTAAGGAGATCTTCAAACAACAGGGAAATGGTTGAACTGGGGGAGGGAGGGGGAGACACAGATCTGGATCGCATCTTCATTTACAACTGAAAAGGAAGAAGCAATAACAATAAAAACAAGAAGAGTTCCCTTTCCCACGGAAGGACCTGACACCTAAGCAAATGATGGGACCTGACCAAATGGATGAGAGGAGGGGCTGAAATGGGAATGCTTTATTTAGGATTGAAATGTAACTTTGTTAGATTCCGTCTTGTATTGCCACAATCGATTCCATCCTAGTAAACATTTTCCTTTTGGACAAACTTGCATCCAAGAGTTCTTATTTCCTAAGATGTGGATTGAGGTGGGTCCTGACACAATGCCAATAGCCTATATGGACTGAATATATAAAGAATTTCCAATCACATATTGTTAATGCATTTGTAAAAATTCTCAAGTGGAAGATCTGATCCATTACTTATTACATTGCAAGTAATATCAAGACCTGGAGCTAAATTCATCATGTCTTTATTAATCTAACTGAATTAATCTAGCATACAAGAAAAATCTATTCCCTGCTGAGAGATGTAGATGAACATGTAAGAAAACAAGTTGCATTGGCCATAAGGAAGATGCAAAGGGAAATCTGAATAGATAGTGCTGTTGATATTAGAGGAAATAAATTGTAATATGGATTTTGCCATAACCTATGATTGCAATAAATGTATTTTTTTTAAGTAGACAAGGAATAATATAAAATAAAATAATGTTAGCAGAAGCCATCTAAACTGTCTGTAACGGAAATCTCATCTTATAGTATCTGAGATGTGATTCAGATAACTTAAGCAAGACGTTTTTAAGATTTAAACACAAATTGCTTAACTCTGCCCTTCGGTACTCTGAGAAGCAGAGTACTATGGGATAGAGATGTCAGCTATGTAAAAAATTAGCAGTTGTCCAGCTTCTAGGCCAAGAGAGGCAGGCCAAATAGTCTCTTAAACCATTTGAAAGTGGTAGTAAACAGACGCTCTGAATCAGGGGTGTCAAACTACTGGCCTGCAGGTCGGATGCATCACGCCAAAACTACACCCACCCTATTGCTAGCAATGGGGAAAAAGTTGTGATACATTGCGACATCTCATGTGATGTTGCAAGTTTGACACCCCTGCTCTAGACTGATTGATTATAGTCATCATGTTGTAGTTTAACCCTAACAACCACATAGATAGATTTTGTCTATGACAGTCTAACCTGATCATTCAGTTCTTCAAATGGTGCAGTTCATTGTAACTGACCCCATCTACCTTACTACTGGTCACAGTCATCTTCCCTTTCTTTCTACATTTCCCAGCATTAGAACCTTCTTTAGAGAGATAGGTCTTTGTATAATGTGTCCAAAATGGTAGAATTTGAGCCTGGTCATTTCTGACTAAGTGAGAACTCTGTGTTGATTTCTTTGATGATCCATTGATTTGTTTGTGGAGTCTTCAGTTTTCTCAGGAGACGTTTACAACATCAGTGTGTGTAGTGTATTTATACTATTCATATCCACCTTCTTTGATGTCCAATTTTTTCACAGAACACTATTCACAATTTTGATTTTTGTAGTTATAAACAAATAATGGAATCTGAAGATCTTTTCTAAGGCCTTCATGGCCGATCTACCAAACTTTAGTCCACAACTGTTCGTTCTTCATTCCTCCTTTTACTGTTGATAGCTGATCCTAAGCTGTTCACCATTTCAGCATTTTAATACTCAAATTAAGGCATCTAATACATGCCAAGGCAATGCATAATGGGAAGATGCCACTAAAACTGTAGATTACTCTATGTCATCATAAACATACAATTCCCTCTTTCTTTGAGAGGGACATGTAATTGAAACTTCTTTGAGATGGACATATAGAAAGAAACAACAAACATCATGTGAGAGTCACAGAAGGATCAGCATACTTTCCACAGTATAAATCTGTAATAATAATCATGCCAATCATGCCAAAATGCATCATATGGTAATACCTAATAAATGCAGTTTAAAATGTCTCTATTTAAAATTTTAATTCATATTTTCATTAATGATCCATACTTAATTTATTCAAAATATATACAATGGGGCACATTTAAATTCTTATTTTAAAGAGATATTTTTCCTTGCATAACAGATTATTTTTATACAAATAGGATAACTACATATAACAAAGCGAGATTTGTACTAACATTGTTGGTGATAAGATATGCATTAGCTTGTCCATTTTACTTTTGCTTTGTCATTTTTTAAAGAGGATGGGTGGGAAAACCTCTTTCCAACTTTAGTATCTTCCAGCTATATCTTCCTATTGCTATAGTACTTACTGAAAAACTGCCAAACTAGGACAAGAACTATTGAAAATTGAGGTTCCCTTGAGGTAGTTAGAATCCGAGACATTGATTTGAGAAAAATGTCATTTCTCCTTCGTTCTTTCTTTGCCCTTACATATGTAATCTGATTACTGTCTAACACTGTCGCTTGGCTATTTTTCAGACTGTTGATCCAAAAGGAAAACTACTGCAGGGACTTTGATACCAGGGACAATTATTGAATTATTGTCGAAAGCTAAGCTATTTTGTTGTTCTTGTGTTATTTACTGTTCAGATTCCAGGAGACTCAGATAAAAAGCACTATTTCTGTTACAATATTGCATCTACTACTACTCTCTCTCTCTCT
>JAKJMR010000251.1:651736-670456 GCA_024449315.1 Daboia siamensis | reverse complement strand
CCTAAAGTAAGACATTCTATGAAATTAAGACCTAGTGCCTCTTTTGGAGGCAAAAAAATATATAAGAGTCTTAATTCTGGCAAAACATGGTAGGCTGATAGCATTTGAGGATGTGGACAATATGGCATATAGAATAAAAGCACCAATCTATAAAAGTGGGAGTATTTACCAAGATGAAACAGCTTTGGCAGAATAAAAGACATAAGTTGACACAGGAGGAGAAGAGGTGATATGCTCACTCATTTATTTGGAAAGTTGCAGCCAACTATGTCATTGAGAAATAATGAAAGAGCGAGAAGGAGGAAAGAGGTAAGCTGGTACACAAATGTCAGTCAGATTAAAACATTAGCAAGCAAATGAACAATTGGGAAGACATTTTAATTAGCTGGCAGACAGACAAGCAAATGGCTTCACAGGTTAGTGATGGGAAGTGTTTTTTTGTTCAGATTGAAGTTCCAACAAATAAGGAACATGCTTTGGGGAAAGCAGTTAGCTAGCCATAGAAGGCAGGCTGAGATTGGAGGTTCTAGTAGAGGCCTGGTATTTATTGGACCATTATGCATTATATTGCCTAGTAGTCTGTCTCTTCCTTTATTGTTGTGACCGAGACAGACTTGGAAGCTGATATGATTGGTAAATGAACTATAACTTGGAGATTTGACTAACTGAGACTAAAGTAACACTTTGGAGCTGATCTATAATAGCAATGTTTCCTTATTCACAAAACAGTATTTTTTTACCTTTTCAAAAGCAATACACATTTGACAAGACCAATTATCACACTCTTGCCCTAAACTTAGCACATTTGGAGAGACAAGACCATTTTCCTATCCCTACCTAAAAAGAAAACAATGCATTAGCTTAGTGATTAAGAGCCATTACGTTGCTTCCCATCCTTCTTAACAACAGCAGTATACTGTACATTTTGAAGCAACCATTCATTCAGCATTGAAATTTAATTGTGTACTTTTCTATGGAAAACAAAAGAAACATATTTTTTTCTACCTTTTTAACTTTTAGAAATCATATTGAACCTTTTAAAAGCATGGAACCAAAGTAGTACAGATAAAAACAAAGGATTCCCTCAAATTGTTGAGCAAAGGAGATACTAATACTTAGTTTCTTCCGCCATCATATTCAAAATTAATGGAGCCCTTTTCACTACTACCGCTCTTTTAATATATCTGAGGATGAAGAAGTTGTTTGATGAAACTCAAATTAGGACTACTGATGTAATAATAATGTTCAGAGTCATAGATGTGAGCTTATATCTCACTTCCCAGAGTGTCAAGTATTGCAGATAGAATGAGAAAACTAAATAAATTAATGAATAAGAATAATCATTCACACAATCTGCAGATTCAGGAGTATAAAGCTCATTATATAACATCAACTTCTCCACCAATCCAGATACATAGAAGTGCAATGGTTTGTCACATCACCTGTTCTGATAAAACAAATGCCAATTGGCAGGCATGATATATATTCCTGTATCTGCCTTGTAACACTTGTACCATTGGATAACTCTTTATAACTCAAGAAAAAAAGGCAAAGCATATTCTATCCTTTCTCTTTCCAAACAGAATAGGCAATCAAATCCTATATAAAAAGAAAAAAAAGGGGGAAAAGACAAAGTAAAAGCATCAACTGCAAAAGCTAGCATAAACAGAGTTTAATGAGGTTATAAGATGTACGGGCCAAGTATACATGTCAGCATTCTCATAACTTTCAATCTTTGCTGTTCTCAGGTTTCCTATACATGAACAGGACAATGCCATATTATAGATTGTTTATAAGAACTAAAAAGCAGGAGAAAATCTATCAGTTCTATTGAGTGATTCTCAGTTCTTTGATTTGCTTCACTGTTTAAAGCTGTTCCCAGCTTCTTTTTGTGAATATGCTTTGATGGGGTGTTTTCACAAAAGTTGCAATGAATTGAAGCAGCCCTTCAAAGTTTGCACAATTCTATGTTTTACCAGGAAATTTCACCATAAAATTAATTTAAAAAATAAACTGAAAACAGTTTTAAACCCGAAGTATTTTTTGGTCATTTGAACACCTATATAGGTGACTATCATTAAAAGGAAAGAACTACAATTTGCAGTCTCTTGCCAAGACAATCCAGCATCAGAAGGTAATTTATTAGTTGGGATCTGAGAAGGAAATTTACATAGTGATTCTTTTAGGATTATAAAACTCAGTGGAATTTTAAATAGCTCAAAGTGGTGCCAAGTTGTTTAAAATATTTAAAAAATAGAATTTTAAGAAATTAAACATGACACGTATGAAATTGCTATTCTGATTCCCAACTTCCATAATCTTGCTAACATCTTGACAATGGTACTGTGTATCAACTGGAGATACCGAACAGTTCACACCATGTGAATCGGACGGTCTTGAGCATGTTATCTGGACCGAGTTCGATCCTAATTCCCCTGATGATGTGGACAGGATTATGGGGAGGCTGAGCTCCACCACCTGTTTATTGGACCCGTGCCCTTCCTGGCTGGTTTTTGCGGCCCAGGAGGAGACACGAGGCTGGTTCCAGGCAGTAATAACTGCTTCCTTGAAGGAGGGTATTTTTCCCGCCACCTTGAAGGAGGCGGTGGTGAGGCCCCTCCTCAAGAAGCCTGCCCTGGACCTGGCTGTTTTAAACAACTATCGTCCGGTCTCCAACCTTCACTTTCTGGTGAAGGTTGTTGAGAGTGTGGTGGCGCATCAGCTTCCCCTGTTCCTGGAGGAAACTGATTATCTGGACCCGTACCAATCGGGTTTCAGGCCCATGCACAGCAATGAGACGGCATTGGTCACGCTGGTGAATGATCTCTGGTGGGCTCGGGACATGGGTTGTTCTTCTGTCCTAGTCCTATTAGATTTGTCAGCGGCTTTTGATACCATCGATCATGGTATCCTACTGCGGTGTCGCAGAGGGTTGGGAGTGGGAGGCACCGTTTTACAGTGGTTCTCCTTCTATCTCCAGGGCCGCTCACAGTCAGTGTTGATGGGAGGGCAGAGATCCGCCCCGAGGCCTCTAGTTTGTGGAGTCCCTCAGGGGTCGGTTCTCTCTCCCCTCCTGTTCAACATCTATATGAAGCCGCTGGGTGAGATCATTCATGGTTTTGGGGTGGGGTATCATCAGTACGCTGATGATACCCAACTTTTTTTTTCCACCCCAAACCAACCCAGTGATGCCCTCGCCATGATGTCCCATTGCCCGGAGGCGGTCCAGGTCTGGATGGGGAGAAACAGGCTTCGTCTCAATCTTGCCAACACTGAGTGTTGGCATACCAGCATCTCGGGTTAACCAGACTATTCCATCTTTAATGATGGGGGGTGAGGTGTTACCCCCTGTTGATAGGGCTCGCAACTTGGGTGTCCTCCTGGATTCACGGCTCAGTTTTGAAGATCACATAGGAGCCATGACCAGGGGGGGGGTTGCCCAAGTTTGCCTGGTGCACCAGTTGCGACCCTATCTGGACCGAGATGTCCTACGCACAGTCACTCATGCGCTCGTGACCTCCCCTTTAGACTACTGCAACGCTCTCTACATGGGGCTGTCCTTGAGGACCACTCGGAGGCTTCAGCTGGTGCAAAATGCAGCCACGCGAGTTGTGATGGGGGTTTCCCGTTACTCCCATGTAACACCTCTGCTCCGTGAGGTGCATTGGCTTCCGGTTGCCCTCCGGGTGAGATTCAAGGTGCTGGTGATAACCTATAAAGCCCTAAATGGCTTGGGTCCAGGATATCTGAGGGAAGACCTGCTGCTGGCATGAAGTTCCCTTCATCCTGTACGCTCCCACAGGGAGGGCCTTCTCAGGGTGCCGCCTGTAAAAGAATGCCGGCAGATAACACCCAGGAGGAGGGCCTTCTCTGTGGGGGCACCTGCCCTTTGGAACCAGCTGCCCGTGGAGCTTAGGACTGCCCCTGACCTTTGATCATTTCACCGAGACCTGAAGACCTGGCTGTACGAGCTTTCCAGCCCAGGCTGAATTTTAATTGGGGTTTTAATTGGGGTTTTATAATTTTTAGGGATTTAATTTAATCTTTTTTAATTGTTCTTAATTTTTGTATCAATGTTTTATATACCCTGTAAACTGCTCTGAGTCCTATGGGAAAGGGCGGTATATAAATTCAATAAAATTCAAATTCAAATTCAAATGTCTTCTGTGACTTCTGTGTATTTTTAGAGTGAGTATATTCTTACACAATAGTTTTCAGTATAATAGCAGTACTGTGATAAACCTGGGCCAGTCACATCCTCTCATCCCTAGGAAATTGGCAATGACAAACCACTTCTGAAAAATTTTGCCAAGAAAAATGCAGGAATTAAGTCAAAAACTGAGTCGAAGGTATGCACCACTGCATTTGCACACATATAGTGGATATTATTTTCATTTAAATTAAATTACATATATTTTTATATATGAGCACACATATATGTTACAAAAAGCATTCATACCTATAAATACACAAATAAGAGTTAGAAGGATCCTACACCTATCTAGCGCAGGAATCTATTCCTATTATATACTTAACAAATTACATACACAAGAGAGAGTTCCAATTCCATTTTTGATCAGCTTTGTAATTATGTTTTCCCCCACCCCCTTAAGTCCACCTGAAATTTGCTTCCTTGTAATTTAATCCCATTGTTTCTTGTCCTACTTTTGGAACAACTCTGACCATTACCTCATCTTCTAGATACAGCCCTTCAGATATTATAAAATAATTATCACATTTCTCTCCACTATCATCTTGGATGCACATATGTAGAAACATTTTTTGTCAATATACTTCCAAAAATGTAGTACTCTGACCAGAAAGAGGAATTATGACTTTTCTTGATCTCAGTTTGTGATGTATCAAGTTGCCCCCAGTTCTTTTTCACAAGCATTGTTTTTAGCATGGTACCCAACTCATCCTATATTTTTGGTGTTGTCTTTCTCTATCTCTGTTGAACTTGGAGAAAAAAAGAGTACTTATCAATTAGCCATGATTTATTGCACTCTTGATATTCCTGCAAGCAATGCATTCTTGACCAAACAACCAAAATGAATGGTTTAGTAATCTGTTCTAGAATTCATCCTATATTGGCTTCAACATTACAAAAGTAAAATTATCTGGATCTTGTTTTCATTTTAAGGATAGGAATAATACCTGCCATTTTCTAATTCTTTGACATCATATGTACTCTCAAATTTCAAAGAAAAGAGTATATGAAAGAATGATATCCTTAAGCTTCTTCAATATTTTCATCTAGTCTTAACTTTATTGTGATCATTAGCCAACACACTCTTCTGGTCTTAGAGACTCTAAATGGTTTATGGTAGCCAAATGTCCTGTAGCCATATTTTAATTTTCATCCGTCTTGAGTTGTTACTCTATGTCAACTGTTTTGCTTAGGTTCAATCCTCTTTGGCAATTTAAATATTGCCCTTTTTGTCACCTATTACAATTTTACCATCTTTTTGAAGCATTGGTCATAACTTTCTTTTTTCTCATTTTCCTGCTGACATGACCAAAAGGCCATTTTTGTTGCTTTTAGATTTCTAGCAACAATGAATTATTTCTTTTCTTTAGCTTTTCTCACTTGATATTGATTATTTATTGATATGCCCTCACAGAAATTATATCCATTTCCCATTTCTCATTTAATTCTTAATACAATCAAAAGCTTCCCATGCATTTTACCATTGTCTTCAAAACTACTTTAATGTTTGACTATACCTCTAGTATAGTATACTCTAGTTTGAGTATCATAGAGAGTTTGGTTTGAGATGCAATAAATGCATAAAATATGTAGATAAATAAAATATATTTAAATGTTGTGAAACTTCCTGCATTTTCTCTGATCTGAGCATTTTATTTATCAAATTATGCCCAGCTTCTTGAGGCTTATTGAAAACTGACTTTCCAAAATCTTATTTGCATATATATCTGGGTTCCAACTTCTCTTTCTGCAGTGTTTTGATTTTCAAGTGGATATTTCACTTCTATTAACATTTTCTACTGCTTCTTTATCTTTAATCAGCACTTCATAATTAGAATTAGATATATAGGGTACTGATCAGTTTATTTATTCTGCAACTTTCTGGGAAAAGGAAATTGGCAGACATCCCACTGAGGAATTTTTGTGAGGCTTGGTTTTCTGACTTTCCAAAATAAATGCAGGTAGTTGTAGTTTTTTTATGTATTGCACAGCAACAGAGGCTTTATTGAGAATACAGTATCTCCTTCACATACTGTATATATAATATTATTTACTTTTAAGGAGGATAACTATTAAAGATCCATTATTGTATATAGTTTATCTTATTTGTGCAAATATGTTATAACAATAATCTCATCATATATTTTTTTCTAAAACACATAGAGCTGCAGTCATCTGCTATTTTTATTTTTTTTAAAAGAATGCACATTCATATTAAACTTAGAAACATTACTGGAAAAATATGATGCTTGATACTGGCATTTTTCCCACCATGTGATACTTTCCCATTTACTTTAATTTACTTTAATTTTATTTATTTTTAAGTGAGGAAGTGTCAAATGCATTATTATTCCTGCATGCTGTTTTGTGAATTCATAAGATGTATAAAGGGCTACTATGAATGCAAATTTGTATTATATGAATTGAAAAAATGCACATATTGCCACTTATCCCAATTGACCTTCCTCATAGACAGTCATGGTGCAGCCCAGTATTTTGTTTCATAAATGTATCTGTGTCTGCTCAGAGAAGAAATCAAAAGAAGTGGCCAAAGGTAGGGCTGTGCATACTTAGAAAATTGTTTTAAAACAGTGTTTTAGACCTTCTTAAGTTTAAACATAGCTCATCCCTACTGTTTATTAAATACCGTATCCATGTCTTTTTTTCAGGCTTTTAAAGCAATATTGAACAGAATTGCTTTAATGAGTCACCTCATTAAAATAGCCACAACAGGTATAGTCTGAGAGGATACATATTCTGCCCTTATCTTTAAATTAAATTTAAGATGTAATAATAGCTTGATAAAGTTAAAATTTATTTTTTCTGATCGGGGAATGTTTAATATTTATAATTTGGTGAATAGTTTTTTTTTTCAAAAAAATCTAATTTGTACTGAACACAATCACATTCAAATACTATTTCTCCATATCATTCATCTCAAATAAAATTAATTGCATATTAGTTGGGAAAGAAAGGTTTTCACTATCTTAGAATGTATTAAATGAATGTATTAAATATACAAAGCTATTTAACAAAAGAACATCACTGTCTTTATTTTCCCCCTAAGTTTGCTGATTGCCTTCTGAAAATGATCTGAAAACTGTCTTTCTTCAAGAATTATGAATCAATAACTGAGCAAAACACTGGTATTTTAATCTCATTAGCATAGAGAATGGAACAAACTGGAAAAAAGTTAAGTCTGCAGCAATGGGAAAAACTATCTTTAGTTTTTTACACTAACTAACATAGAAAACGATGGAAGTAATGATATGTCAATTGATAGAGCCAAATTAATAATAATTCACAGACTAGCAATGACTTCTCATATTATAATAATTTCATCTTTTTTTCAAGGATAGTCCTTCTATAGAAAATTACTTTAAATCTATCTATCTATCTATCTATCTATCTATCTATCTATCTATCTATCTATCTATCTATCTATCTATCTATCTCAGAACTTCTCTTTGGATCAAGGGAATGAACTAAGTTTGCTCCATACAGAACATATAGTAAAATATGCTCATGAAAGTTTACTTATGCTCAGTAAAATAGATATATATCTAGTAGGTTTAAGAGATCTGTGAATTGGGGGGGAAATCATTCTGCCTAAGCCACAGTTTGATACTTTAAATGGGTTTGCCTACTTAACTCTTAACTATTTTAAGCAATTTCTTATTATTGATGTTCTGTATGTTAAAAACCTTTTAAGGGTAAGTTTCATTATGCTGGAGGAATTTTATTCTATCTTGGATGAAAAATTTATGCAAATTTAAGGATTAACAACTAAACAATCTTTAATTTTTTGGAAAACAGCTAAAGGGAAACTAGAATGTTAACTTTGGAATGCTCAAGACTAACTAATAGATCAGGTGGACTTGAGAAATATCTCCTGTGGAGTGTTGAAGATTTTATAAAAGAATATATTTTTTTAAAAAAAATTGACTGTAAGAAATCATCCATGGAAAACTAGATAATAAATTTATGATAAGAGAGGACTTTGAAGGTTAACCAGAGTGGATATGAGATAACTAAAGATTAGAATTAAAGGAGAAGAGACCCATTAATACAATGAAGCAATATTATTTGACTATAGTGTAAAAACAAAGTTGTCTGGAAACAAGGTACTCAGAAATTGCTTACAAGATTGTCTGATACTATAAAGATGGATTTAGCAGACGATATAGAAGAACAGATTTTACTGGTAAAACAGAAATGAAGGCTGATTTGAATGATGATTTTAAAATGGATTTTAAAACAATCTTAGACTTCAAGAGTGTTATTGAAAAATATATTGTGGATTTGAAAATAAAATAAAATTCCAGACTGTAAGTGTGATATGAAAATGATATAACACTGGGTTTATATTTTAAATCAGCTGATGGCTTTATATCTAAAAAAGACATACAAAATTAATTTAGAATTGTTTGGAAAGTCATTTTATTTTAGATATATAAAGAGGAAATGTTAAATTACTGAACTTGTTCGTGAAAGAAGACAATGGGAAAATGATAAAAAAAAAATAAACTTCTGGGATATTATCTAATGGGATAAAAGCTTTTTAAAAGTAAATGGAAGAAATATAAAATGAGCTTATATGACCAGGTTAAAATATATGTATGAGAGTTTCTTATAAACATTAATGGAATTTCTTTTTGACCAGGATTGAATGACAAGATTTACATATCCCGATATTCCCATGTAACATCTCTACTCCGCAAGCTGCATTGGCTTCCGGTTGCCCTCCGGGTGAGATTCAAGGTGCTGGTGATGGCCTATAAAGCCCTAAATGGCATGGGTCCGGATTACTTATGGGAGCACCTGTTGCCGGCATCAACTTCCCTTCGTCCAGTGCGCTCCCACAGAGAGGGTCTCCTCAGGGTGCCGTCGATCAGAGAGTGTCGACTGGCGGCCCCCAAGGGGAGGGCGTTCTCTGTGGGCACACCAGACCTTTGGAACCATTTACCAGTTGAGTTCCGGATGGCTCCTGACCTTCGCTCCTTCCGCCGTGACCTAAAAACTTACTTATTGGAACAAGCCGGCCTGGTCTGATGGGTTTGGGGTGTTTTAATATTAATTTTATTATTTTTACTGTAATTGGGCTACAATGTTTAATTCTTTTTTAACTTTTGTACATTGTATTTCTATTGTATTTATTGCCCTGTACACCGCCCTGAGTCCTTCGGGAGAAGGCCGGTATAGAAATTAAATTATTATTATTATTATTATTATTATTATTATTATTATTATTATTATTATTATTATTATTATTATTATTATTATTATTATTATTATTATTATTATTATCTATTATAAATGGGAAGATATTTCCTTTGCTTTATTTCTTAGAGAAAATGATAAATGATTAAAAATGGAATTATCTAAATAAAGTAAAAGTATCTATTTTATTACTTTTGATAGCTCTTAGTAGATTTTTTGTTGATTAGGACTGAATTATGAGTATTTAAATTTTGATTATTGAAAAGAGATAAGGAAAGAAAACATATTTTATTTTTTATTGAAATACTAGAGAAGGTGTTAAGTTACTGAAATCATTTAAAATGCCCTGAAGAATGAGAGTGTCATCTTTTATAGTTCTTTTTTCTGGATCTTATGTGGCTTCTCATAGAGGATTATGAAGTTCCTGAAAGTCTCAAGAGAGCTGTTGATGTCCCTACTAAGAGCATACCACTTTTGTCCCATAGTTCCTGATCTTGGCTTAAAGATCCATTATCTTCATTTTATTATTGCTTTCCTAAAACATGTTCAATCCAGGAAATACTTACTCCATTCTTCTTTTTTCAATGTCCTTGCATTTCTTTTGCTCTTTTTTTATATTTAGGTAAGTTTTATTAGTATTGTACTAATTATAGTATTGTACTTGTAAGCTAATAAAATTATATATCTATCTATCTATATCTATCTATCTATCTATCTATCTATCTATCTATATTACACACACAAACACACAAATGTAGTACTTGTTTTTTATGAAATTCTAGAAGGTCAACATAAATCAAAAAGAAGAAGTTACACTGGA
Source organism: Daboia siamensis (assembly GCA_024449315.1). NCBI lineage: Eukaryota > Metazoa > Chordata > Lepidosauria > Squamata > Viperidae > Daboia > Daboia siamensis. Next base: position 660,206 of record JAKJMR010000251.1, on the reverse strand, counting down.
ATTTTAATTTATTAGGGCTCTGATTTTGAAGTATATGTTTAATGAAACTTAGTGCTCAAGAAAACTTTCTTTTCTTTAAAATTTATTTTTGATTATATTTTTATTACAATGTTACAAATAGATAAAATCTAATACAAAATTAACAAAAAGAAAAAAAGAAAAATAGGGTGAATAACGAAAAAGAAATAAAAAATAAAAATATATAAATGAAAAATAAAGAAATGATCTCCCCTTTTTCGCAAGTATAGCAATTTTACTAACTTATCACTCTCTTAAAAAACAAATGATTTCTTCTTCTCATATATCATTTCTTATCTATAAACAAATCCTTAAAATCTCTTTATTTTAATCAATTGTCCATTTGTTAAGAACTTATCTATTTTAACCTTGACCAAATAACCAACTTTATATTCCTTCCTTTTACTTGATTATTAGTCTCTTAAAATAATATCCTAAAACTTGAATTTGTATTCATTTTTTTCTTTGTCACTTGTTACAAAATTCTTCAAAGTTTTAACAAGACTCTTTTGTAAATTAAACATAGGGAAATTATGCAGCTCACTTACGGTTTCTTATTTACATATCCATTTTCATTATTAAGACATTAGTGGCTTTTTTATATATATGTCCAGTATAGTATTTTTTTCCCACATCACTCTGGCAGCCTGTCATTTTTAAAAAACATTTTCAAATAGTTTCAATCTTGTTGGGTATAACTTGTCCCTTTTTCATAAGATATTTTAAACACAATCTATCTTTGTTAGCAGACACTCTTAAAATTAACTTCTGAGTCCATTATTCATAACTTCCAATTTGTAGAACGTTAAAATTTCACTTCATTCTGTATTAGTAAGTCTATTTTAAGTGTAATCTTTAGTTCCTTTTGATTCCCTATAGTGTCCCACCTTCAAAGTCTCATCACTTTTTAAAGACAATTCAAAACAAAAGTATTTTCCCATAGGAAGCATTCTTAAAATTAATTCCAAAATCTTATTTCAAATATATCTTGATCCTTACTCTATTCATAACTTTTGAAAACCAAAATCAGTTTTTTGCTGTTTATTCAAAATATTTTTTTAAGTTCTTAAATTTGTAACTCTTAAATTTAAAACTTCTTTCACTAAGAATGAAAAAAAAAACCCATCCACTGCCCTAAAATTGTTGATCCAAAGGTTCTTAAGAGCTGAAAAGCAGTTAAAAGGCAATATGATTAGTACAGGAAACATATGAGCAGGAATTATATTGACTTTTTTGAAAGTGCTTAGTGTGATTTCAGCAAGTGTGGTGGAATGTGGTATAGAGTCGTAAGAGGGTTCCTCCCTTCAGTAATGAACAGGGTGCTCAGCCTAGAATCCTTGCTGTGAAGGAAGAGAACCAGGGTAGACCTTCCCTAATTTTCACAGCGTATATCTAATATTTATGCAAATTTCTTCTTTAATAGAGTTGTATCTATAAGCAAGGAGCAGTAAAGAAACTATTCTGAACAACTCCCGTGTCATTCTTGGTTCTTTGTGTCTGACAGCAAGATGATTATTCCCTGATCTTCTTGAGCTCCAAACCTGCCAAAGATTGCTGTCTTATGGTCTCTTGGGAGAAGCAATTGTATGATTTACTGTGGGTGATCTCAAGTCCTTTCCTTGTCTGGAGACAAACTACAAAGAAGCACTCACTGTCTCTTCACTCTGCCACAGTTTTCATCCTCATTTTTAATGGAGCTGGCTCCACAGAGTCATTTTCTGTTTACTATTTCTTCCCCAGAAGTCTCAAAATTCCTAGTTAGCTTTAGTGAACTTAATACAGCTATGTTTTATGCAACATAAGCATTAAGCTTATTAATGAAACCCAATGAATGTAGCCTTTTATTTCATCACTAATATAAAAAGCAGCAGAGTTCTATAGATTCTCAGTAAATAATATATACTAACAAGATAGTACAACAAACTTTCCAAAATGTTTTTGAATAAGAAGTCCATAAAGAAGGAAACTTAAAGAGTCTAGATAAACTTTAATTTCATATACAGTAATCACTTTTTAGATGAGAAATGCATTGAACTATTTAACCTGAGCATGCAAAATACTGATGGATTATTATGGAAGTCCACATGTTCTTCATTTGTCAAGTTAATCAGCAAAGAGCACAATTTTCAAAGTCAGCATTGAAGGCTGATGTCTCAGATGATGGAATGAAGAGCTGGTATGCAAATTGCTTTCTATTACTCAGTCATAGTTTATAGAAGATGACAAGTAACACTATTTCTATTCAGCAAGCATTCATCCGACCTTAATGCAACTATGATTGAAGATAGCACCTAAATAAATGGAAGAGACTATCTGTGGTTACAATGAATAATATGCTTTTAACTTATGCATCTATTTAGGAAAAAAAGACCAAGGTTAGATAGGTCTTAGCTTCACATTTTTTAAATTTTTTTATGCTACTTATTTTCATTGTCCTAAGTATCCACAAGTGCCTCTATTAACTGCAAACAGGTTTTTTGTTTATTTCCTGCCTTTATTATTTTACAAATAACTTAAGGTAGTGAATATAACCAACGCACCTTCATCCTTTTACATTTCCTACAATAACAACTCTGTGAGGTAGGTTAGGCTGAGAGAGAGAAATCGGTCCAAACTCATCCAGATGTTTTTCATGCCTAAGATGGAACTTGAACTCATGTTCTCCTGCTTTTTAGCCTGGTACCTTTACCAATAAACCAAACTAGGTTACAAGCTAGTTGTAATTTTTACTTGTGAAGGCATGAAAGCAAAGCTATTCATCTGGAGAAGTTGCTTCATGTTACTCTGAGGCCACCATTGACATTCTGATTAACTGGAAGAGGTGTTGTGCATGCTGTGCAAAAAGCTTCTTTTAGTTATTTAATGGGGTAGGGTATGGATATATCCTTGGTTCAGGTTTCTCCTTGGGCCTCATAGCCATGAGACCTTGCCCTGACCCTTTCCCGTGCTGCATGGTGTCTGGTACCTGACAGACATGATTTACAATATCCAATTAGCACCCAAAAATTCCATTGCTCTTCAAATTAAGTTTCACTTTTTCTAAGATAGGATAGATATGATTTAGTATCCAATTAGCATTCCATTGCTTAGTTTTGCTTTCTTTGAGATTAGGTTTTTATTTTGCTAAAGTGTATGATTTCCTGTAAATCAGGTGGTGTTTTGTTAACACGTATGTTTTGACTCACGCTGTTTGGTATTTTTTTATATGCTATCTCTTTTTGCTGTAGGTACCCCTCCCTTTTAAAACTGCCTAATAAAAGAGACTGTTGCGATCTGTTCGGGGGACATAACATCACCCCGGGCACTTCGTGCTCTCTCATCTTGAGAAACTTCTGGTGTGGTGTTTGTTTTTATTTGGCTTCTTTCGTCCTTGCGAGGACCCCCTAAATTGTCTCAGCGAGGGCTGAGACTCGTTCCTGTGGGAACCCAGGACAACATCAACAGGGAACCTCTGACAACGAGTACATGTTGCAGACTTGCAGCAACATCTGGGGGCTCGTCCTGATCCTGTTGAAGTTGTCCAGAGGCGCGATCGTTGTCTAGCGGTGCGTCACCTTCACCCTCATTGCTTACCCGTCCGGACGCGACACGTGCACACGTAAGTAATGGGCTCCTCGAACTCGCGAGTCTCATCAAAGCATAGGGATGAGCTCATCTTTCTGGTGACGAAGGCTAATTGTTTGCAAAAGGTTAATGGCACCACTGTCTATCCTCTTTCTAAGAAATCTCTTACCTCTTTTCTGTCCTATGTTCATGAAAAGTGTCCTGCCTACCCGCAGGAAGGTACCCTTAAGAAGGCTACCTGGACGCGCTTGGGAAAATTCCTCCATGAACACCCTCGAGCTCCGCCTGAAATTCTAGTCACTTGGCGGGCCATTATGGCTGCTCTTTGCATCCTCTATCCTAACTCTCCTTTTCCTGACTCGGCTGCTCCACTCTCTTCTCTTACGGAGGAATCCCTGCCAAAGGTCTCTCCACCTTCGTATGAGTCTTCTACTGTCTCTGAAGCTGCCTCTGCTCCCCCTGCAGACACAGCTTTTCCTGCTTCTGCAGCATCTCCCCCCCCGCTGGAGGATACAGACACGACTGCTGGAACTTTTTCTGCTTTGGTTGTTTCTTCCTCTCTTTCTCTAAGAACTGAACCCCCGCTATCGGCTTACCCTCTAACCCTTAATCCAGCGGGGGGAGGACGGCCGGAATATGAGAACATCAACGTGCGGATGCTTAAACATCTTAAAGAAGCTGTTACTTCCTACGGTATTCACTCTCCGTATGTAATGGGATTGCTTGATTCTCTGATAGATGCAAATGTTGTCATGTTATTGTATGATTGGAAGTCTTTATTTTCCATGTTATTAACACCTGCTCAATTTGTCATCTGGTCTTCTGAATATAATAAATTGACAGATGCTGAGATCATGCGAGGCTTGCCTCAAGCAGTCTTGGCTGATCATATAAAAGGAACTGGAAATTTCAAAACCTTGGTCCAGCAGCAAAATTACCCACGCCGTGCTTTTGCCATCATCCGCCTTTGTGCCATGGGAGCATTGAAGCAGGTGGATGATGCAGACGGCCATGCCTCTCAAACATTTTTGAAGGTTATTCAAGAACCTTCTGAGCCTTATGCTACCTTTATAAACCGGCTCCAAACAGCGCTGGAAAGACAAATTCAAAATCAGGCTGCTCGTGAGGAGCTTTTGATCAAATTGGCTTTTGAACATGCTAATGAAGATTGTAAAAAAGTACTTCAGCCCTTGACTGGAAAACCAGGTGTTACTCTTGCTGAGTTTTTGCAGGCTTGCCGTGTGGTGAGAACCACTTCTCATACAATGTCTGCTCTTGCAGCCGCTATAACTTCTTCCATGCCTGCCTCTAATATTCAAGCTTTTCCTGTTGTCAAGCATGGCAATTGTTTTAATTGTGGGAAGCCTGGTCATTTCAAGAGTCAATGTCGTTTGCCCGGCGGTGGAGGAGCTCTGCGCGGGAGCGCTCGAGGTCCTCCCCCCCAACCTATTAATGCAAAGCCAAAAACTGTTTGCCCGCGTTGCCGTAAAGGCTTTCACTGGGCTCGTACCTGCCCTCAGGGTCCTTCTCAAACTCTGCAGGGAAACTAATTAAGGGACGTTCAGCTAGCCCCACTTCAAAGGCTGATTTACAAGCTGTCTCCACTAATCCATCTCTTGCTTTTCCTGTTCGTCTTTCTAAAGACTTCGTTTATGATGACCCTGGTTCTGTTTTCACTATGCCTTTAAAAGTCTCTCTTCTTGCTCCGTTCCCTTCAGATGTTCCTGTTCTTTTGTTTCCTAACTCCTCTCTTACCCTTGAAGGTGTTATAGCTGCACCTTTTCTGCATAATTCAGACTCCTTAAAAAAACATCTCTTTGGCTGCGATCGGTGATCGCTGCTTTTCTCTGAAGGCGGAAACTGTTGTTGCTACTCTTATTTTTTTGCCCCCACCTGATAATACTTCTCTCTTTGCTCTCCAACAGCCTGTGCAAAATGCCAAGCCAATAATTTCTATTCTTCTCAACGGCCGCACCTTCTCAGGTCTTATTGACACGGGCGCGGATGTTTCAGTGATTCGCACAGCTGAATGGCCCTCTTCCTGGCCTCTTTCTGACGCTTCTACTGTTCAAGGTGTGGGAGGTGCTCAGGCTGCTAAGGTTAGCACATCTTGGTTGACTGCATCTACCCCTCATTCTTCTATTACTGCTTTCCTTCGACCTTTTATCCTGCCCTTGCATACTAATTTGTGGGGATGGGATCTTTTGTCTCAACTTCATGCTACTCTAACTATCCCTTAATTTCATACGATGTTTTTTCCTCCTTTATCTCTTGTTTTGAACTCTTCCATCCCTGTGTGGGTGGATCAATGGCCTATGTCACAGGAAAAGGTTATGATCCTGCAGAACTTAGTGGCTCAGCAACTGCAGGAAGGACATCTGGAATTTTCAACTAGCCCTTATAATACTCCTGTCTTTGTAATCAAAAAGAAAAATGGGAAATACCGCCTCCTGCAGGATTTGAGAAAAATTAATGCCATAATTCAGCCCATGGGACCTCTACAATGTGGCCTTCCAAATCCAAACTTAATTCCTCACAATTATGACTTGGTAGTAATAGATTTGAAGGATTGTTTCTTTTCTATTCCTTTGGCTCCTGCTGATAGAATTCTTTTTGCATTCACCATTCCTCAATTTAACAATTCAAGGCCTTCTACTAGATATCAATGAAAGGCCCTTCCTCAAGGCATGATAAATTCTCCCACAATGTGCCAATATTATATTGATAGGGCCCTACAGCCTTATCGTGATGCAAATCCTACCTTTTTGGTTTATCATTACATGGATGATATTTTAATTGCAGCAGATGGTCCAAAAGGCACTGTTTCTCAAACTCTTACTTTTCTGTATACTATTTTGGCTCAATCTGGTCTTCATGTTGCTCCTGACAAAATTCAAACTCAGTATCCTATGCAGTATTTGGGTCATAAACTCATGGCATCTGCTGCCACGCCTGTTCTCCCTACATTACATCTCCCGGAAAAAACTACACTTGTTCAACTCCAGCAATATCTGGGAACCCTTAATTGGGCCAGACCTTATCTGTCAATTTCAACTCATGTTCTATCTCCTCTTTTTTCTGCTCTGATAGGCCTTAAACATCCATCAGACACTGTTGTTCTAACACAAGATCATAAGACTGCTTTGTCCTTGGTTAATACTGCTCTCATCCAGAGATGGGTCGACAGAGCTTTGCCCAATGAGCCTCTCTTGTTTGCTATTTTGCCTACTCCTTCTCTTTTAACTGCTTTCATTTTCCAATTGACTGATGGAAAGAAAATGCATATTTTGGAATGGATACATTTGGCACACACTCCTAAGGCTTCAATTACTACCAAAGCTTTGCAAATGGCTCTTCTCTTGGAGAAAGGGAGGAGACGTACTAGGGCTCTTATGGGTATAGAATTCAGTACTCTGTATGTACCTTTTAAATTAAGTCAATGGGAATCTTTGTTTCAAACATCAGATGCATTGCAACATGCCTTGGAGGATTGGAATGGTATTCTCTCATGCCATCTTCCTCCAGATCCTCGATTACAACTTTTAAAAACTGTTCCCATTCTTTTTTCAACTCCTATAAGTTCTTCTCCCATCAAAGATGCCCTCACTGTGTTCACAGATGGCTCAAAATCCATAGGTGCCGGACTTCCGGGTGGCAAGGCGCCGCCGCCGACAGCTGCTTTTAGCTTGTCAGCTTCGCGGCTTTGTAGAACCGCCGAAAACAGCGCCGATCAGCTGTTTCGGCGGTTCGAAAGCCCCCTCCTCGGGAGAAGAGGAGGGGGTGAGTTTCCAAGTAGGGGAAGGGCTCTCTGGGGCCGTCAGGGCTTAAAGCTCTGGCGGCTGGAAGATTGAGCCCCCCCGAAGCTTGGATTTCTCCGGGCTGCGCAGCGTGTCTGCTCCGTTTTTCCTGGAGCAGAACAAGGCGAACGCAACCATCCCTGCCTACAAGAATGGACTTTGGAAGTTAATGGAAGCAGGCAGAGCGATGCAAGAGAACAAGGAGTAAGTGAACTTTTGAACTTTGGCTCAATCTACATTGAAGACTTAGAAAGTGAAAGTGCGTAGTTGCAAAAGGGGAAAAAAATGGCGGCTAAATCTTCTTCTAAACTTCCTAAAACTGCGGGGGCTTCCCCCCTGCCGCAATCTTCAGCGCAAGTGTTAGCACCTCCTGCACCTCAACCTTCGCCTGTCTTAACAGTTAAAGTTTTGGAAGATGCTTTGGAAAAACATTCACAGCATTTGGCTGAGATGATAGATGAGAAGATGGATGAGAAGCTGACAGAAAAATTTACAGTAATGAGGGAGGACATCTTGCTTGCATTTCAAGGCATGGCGATATGTATTGAACGCCTTGACGAAAGAGTGGAGGATCTCACTCAAAATAATACTAAACTGGATGCAAAGATACTAGAGACTGAGAATGTGGTGGATAAAATTGATTATGACTTGACATTGGTACAATATCATGAAATGGAGTTTGCTGTGAGGATAAGGGGTCTTAAGGAGAATTTAAAGGAAGATTTGAAAAAATTAGTTTCTGTTGCTCTCGAAGACGTGCTGGGAAGGCCAGCTGAAGAAATTGCAGAAGATATAGACAAAATTTTCCGTGTTAACTCCTGGATTGCGAGACAAAGGAAATTACCTAGAGATGTGGTTGTTTACTTTACAAAGAGAGCAATCAGGAATGAAGTTATTCAAGTTTCTTACAATACAAAGCTTGTGATTGCTGACCAAGAAGTTTTGGTTTTAAAAGAGATCCCTCCAAAAATCCTAAGGAAACGAAAGGAATTTGCATTTCTAGCACATGAGCTTAAGCGACGCGATGTCAGGTTCAGATGGGAGATTCCAGTGGGTATGGTGGTAATGTTTGAAGATACAAGATACCGTCT
>JAKJMR010000251.1:612115-640713 GCA_024449315.1 Daboia siamensis | reverse complement strand
TCTATCTATCTATCTATCTATCTATCTATCTATCTATCTATCTATCTATCTATCTATCTATCTATCTAAACAAATTGCTTCAATTAAAGATGTAGTGGAAAACCTCAATTATAAACAATGTAATTTTTGGATATACAGCATATATAATTAATACACATAAACACATATTCTTTTTATATATTTGCTTATATATAAAACTCATGCCAAATGCTTGCAATAAAGAAATAAGTACCAAAACATCATCATTATTTTTGTGATGTTTTCCATTCCAAAAGGAACTATGCAGCCAATGATTATATGACATACTATTTATTTCAGTAAAGATATGTCTTTCATGCAATAGAAAGCCTATTTATTAAATATTGATATATTGCTTCTTTCTTTATATTTTAAAGACCATAATATTGTTGCTGAAGTATACATATTAGTGATGCTAACCACGAATATGGGCTAAAATCTTCTGCTACAAAACATTAGAATAATGCTACATTTGATTTCCTTAAAATTAGTTATTATCTGTCCATCAATTTATCAACTCAACTTCAAAATTTCCTTCTGAGTTCAAAGATCTTTTGTAAAACTTCTCTTGCTTTTCTATGTTTATGTATAATATCTTCAATGTCTTTACAGATGTTGAAATACTGCTCTTGTCTCTTCCAGCAGCTCTCTGAAATGATTTATTAAGTTTCTTTCAGTGATACTTTTAAAATCTTTATTGGCTTTGGCTTTGGGTCCTCTTCTTGGCACTTTCCATGGTTTGTTCTGATATTAAGTTTGCTTTCTTCTCTTTCTCTTTCTCCATTTTTGGCTTTGTTTTTTTCACATTCATTCTTAAGAACTTCTTTAAGTTCATTCTCTAATTCCTCTGATTTTCTATTGATGAGTGTTAAGACTTCTGATTTCCGATGTTATCCTTGAAAATGGTAGGTATATATTCAAAATCATATTGTGGAAACTAGCTGGCTTTCTTTTCCTTCTTTAGGCTATTTGGAGCTTGCACACAAACAGTTTTTTTATCTATTACAAAGTCAGCACTTGGCCCTATTTTGATGCTATATCTTTGAGCTCCTTTACCATCTTTTAACAATATAGTTAATTTGATTTCTATGTGCGTCATCTAGGGATGTCTGTGTATAACAGAAGCATTACTTTCATTGTTTGAAGACAGTATTAGCTATGAAGAAATACAGCAATTGTTAATTCAATTACTTGATTCATTTCAGTTTCCTAAAATATACAATACAACTAGATTTTCCAATTTCATGTTTCCAACTTTGACATACTAGTTTCCAATTACAGTAAAACATATTTCTTGCATGTCCTGTTGATTTTGAATTGAACTTTATCATAGAAGTTATCAACCTCTTCTTCTTATGCACCACTGGTTGAAGCATAAACACAAATGATTGTCATATTAAAAGGTTCTCCAAAAGTCTAATCAATATTATTTTATTATTAGAGGCATTTCAGCCTAATACTACTCTTGCTGTACACTTCTTAATTATAAAGGCTGCACCATTTTCTTTTTGTTTTTCATGTCCTGAGTAATGTTGTGTTCTGGTCAATAAAAGAATCCAGTTCCAGTCCATATCAATTTACTGATGCCTAAAATGTCAATTTATAATTGCTTCATTTCATTTTTCACCATGCTTCTTACCTTCTACATTCCTATTGTGTTTCTATTTTTGCAGCATCAGATTTTCTTTTCCTGGTAGTGACAATAGCAATCACATGTGTCAAAGACCTTAATCCACTCACATCATTTACACTGTTAGTATACCAAATGATTTTCAGCTCTGTTTTCAGTAGTATGTTTTGAGTGCAATGCAACCTGAAAGGCCCATAATCTGGCACTATATTGTCAATCATTTTTATACGATCATATGGTTTCCTTTATAAATTCAAGAATGGTTTATAATTGCTTTCTCCTGTTCATTTTGAATTGATGCCTTTGTCATTGCCACTAAAGAGATCATCCAGCACTTCCTACATTCTTGTTGTCCTACCTGCTTTAGCAAGATGGCTGGGACATCACACCTTGGGTAACATTTTTGGGACTATAAATTCTGGACATATACTCTTTAGATTCTTCACTCATCCATCCCAGGAAGATCCCATCATTGTCATGATGATGCAATACCACAGGTCTGGGTGGGGGATGCTTAAAAGCATGGATGAAAACATGATCCATGTTAAAATGTAAAGGTTCACTGAAGTTGCATTCATATAGCCATAAAACACTTGCCATAGGCATGCTTTTCTAGTTATGTATCTATTTTACAATCAGCACCAATATCTCTAGATCAGGATATTATAAAAACAGTCCTAAGTGAATTGAGATATTTAAGACCACTGTGCATAGTGCATTTTTTTGAATTGAAAATAGATGCAATTTAAAATTAGACATTTAGTTACCACTTATATATATCAGAAATTCAAAACCAGGTGTTGATATATCCTGCTGATAAAATTGAGGCAAATCATGCCTACAGTATAAGTCTAATTTAGTTCTGTCCATAATAAGTCAATTTAACACTTATCATAACTATAATGGATTTTATCATATGAAAGTAGACAGGCTTCATTACCACATGACTGAACTATCACTCCTATCAAAGAGAGCTCATCCCATTAACCCATATGATAGTTGATTATGACTCAGTTGTACTTTTATTATCTTTGCAGCATATAATAAAAGAAGCATTGATAAAATAAGCTATCTTTTAGAATAATATGCATGCAAAAGAAATTTCAAAATTAGATTTAGTTTTGAAGTGAGTTTCTCTTACAATATTTTTAATATACATATATTTATCTTTATTGTATATTTGGGATGTTACTTGACATCATCTAATTTCTTGCTTGTTGTATAGATAAATTAAAGTCCTTCTCAAGTAAACAAACAAGAATAAAGTATATTAAGTATTTTGTTGGAGATTTTACCATTTTTCTTTATCTAACATTTTTATGTTTTGAACAGAACAACAAATGGCAAAAGGACGGAAACTATCCTTCACATGCTGTCACAAAGTCTTGTTCTCCGTTGAACTTCCTTCCTAATGTTAAATGGGGCTGCGGATGTAAGCAGGAAAGTTTCTTCTCTTTTTCGTTCTTTCTCTCCATGATGTCCTCTCTTCAAAATGTAGTTTACAGACAAATAGGACTTTTCTACCCTTATCTACTTATCTCAAATATTACACATTTCTATTAGAATTCCCTGATAGCTGGACTAAACCCATGCTTTGCATCAAGACCTTTGTAATGTGATATTTCAAAATGTTATTACTCGGTATTCTTTTAATACTCTTTTTACATGGATAATACATCCTCTAATAAGGGGTCCTGTTGAAATTATAGTTCCAGCAAATTTACTCAGAATGATATTTCACTTTCAAATTGTTAACTGGTATGGTAGTTTACGCAATCCAACAGCATCTAGTTGAAAACAGTTTCTACCTAAGCAGAAAGGAAACTGCTCAAACAGCAGGGATCAAAAGATCAACTCCTAATTGACAAGATGATTCTGGAAAACTGCAAGAGAAGGTAGAGAAATCTGAAGGTAACTTGGACTGATTATAGGAAGGCATTCAGCTCCCTGCCACATGATTGGATAATCAAGTAGCTAGAAAGAATAGATAGACTAGAGTAGACTAGAGTAGACCACTTTATTTGGTCAAGTGTGATTAGACACACAAGGAATTTGTCTCCAGTGCAAAGCTCTCACTGTACATGCAAAGCAACAGAGTAATAATAATCACAATAATTATATCAACAAGGGGGAGTAGCAGAGAAGATGGGAAAGATAATAATAGTACTATAGCCACACAATATGTGTGAATATGCTTATACATAAGACAGTACTATGAGAATTAGGTCTTCAGCAAAGTGATGGTATGATGAAAAAACCCTGTCCCTGTGTCTCATTGTTTTGGCATGTAATATCATAGATCAGCATCCAAAGGGAGGAATTGAAACAGTTTATGTTCAGGATGTGTGGGGTCTATAGCTCTTTTTGTCAAGGTAATTATAATTTAGTAGCTGACCAACAGAGATGATATACAAAGAGTGAGTCAGCAAAGTATTTCGGGGGTAGAATCCCTTTAAGAGACTGTCTGAGGGCAATGACAGTTGGAATCTTTAACTCACTTGAACCTTATGAATATAACTAACTGCCTTGTATTCTGTATGTTCCCTGAATATCGTTGTTTTGTGTTGTATTTTAAATCACAGTTCTTTTGATAAACCACTGCCAGATGTTTGTGATCCTGTGTTGTTACAAGAAGAAAGAAAGAAAAAATCTGTGATAATTTATATTTTAAATAACATTTTTCTCAACTCTCCTTCTGACCCACACTGTGGAAGGCAGGCTGGTTGCAATTGTTTTTCTGCAGTCCTACTGATTTGTCTTTTGGAGGAAAAAAACCTTCATCAAATTTAGCATCCTCCAACAGGACAGAATTTTTAAAAATATAATAAGATTTTTTTCTGTCAGTTCTATTTGTAGAAGAATGTAGGAGATATAAATCTCTTTCTAAATGTGTAAGTAAGTAACACAGTCTGTTGCATGTGATGGTTAGGCCAAGAGAGTCAGGAGGAAATTCAGAAAGAAGCTCATCAATTATATGCGTTTTTGGCAGCAAAATACTCTAAAATAAATTCATCCTGAATTGTCTTTCTGTAATGTATTGGGCTCCTCAGACAACTCGTCTCCAGCACTGCTATTGGTTGCCTCTAGGGTGGCAATAGGTTGCCAGGGTATAAATTGCTGCATTCGGAGCCCTGTTTCTCAGTTCAGATCCTGCAAGCAATAAACAATGATCTTTGCTGAACTCACTCGCCTCGTCTTCATCATTAAGCAACAAACCCAGTACATAACACTGGCGACGAAGGTGGGTCCTGCTTCTCCAATGGAGCTGAAAGTCACTAGGGGAGAGGCAGTGCATGCCTGGTGGGAAAAGCAATTCCCCCCCCCCATGGTCAACTAGCACAGCCATGCTAGCGACCACATGCCCAGAGGACCAGTCCCTGGGCAATGGAGGAGCAGGATTCGAAGACGTCAAGCACCAGCCGCGAAGACCAACAGAAATGGCAGGTCAAAAAGCTGAGAGAATTCAACATTAAGCAGCCAGAAGAGTGGCCCTCATACCTGTCCAGGGTCGAGAACTACCTTTGAGCGAACCAGGTTGCCGACGATGGACTGAAGGCCACCACAGTCCTCTGTGTGTGCAGCCCAGCATCATTTGACTTAACAGGGAACCTGTTTGCGCCAACGCCATTGGAGACTGTATTCTTCGCAGACTTGAAGAAGAAGCTCGGAGAACATTTCCAGCCCACGCTGTTGGTAGTTGCTTGGCGCTATGCTTTTGAGCAAAGAATACAGCAACCGGTTGAAACTGCATCTGAGTACATTGTGACCTTGAGACAGGCTGCACGTCTGTGCCAGTTCTCCAATGTCGAGGAGAGGCTACAAGACTGCAGTCTCTGCAACCAAGAGCTACACCAGAAGCTTTTTGTCAAAGAGATTCTATCATTTTTGGATGCACAGAAGGAAGTCATGGCAGAGAAAGCCACCGGTGGGGCCATACGAGCCATTCAGCCTGCCAAAACTGCACAGTGCGAAGACACCATCCACCATGAGGATGCCAAACACACAGAAGTCCTCGAAGACAACACAGAAGTTGGCAAGTTATACAGACAACTCGACCAACAGCATCGCAGCAACAAGCAACAGGAGGCCACTTACAAAGCAGATCCCTTCCTTAGATGTCCAGGTTGTGGTAGCCGCCACCAACGCTTGGACAGTAGGTTCCAGACAGCCACATGCCAGGCCTCCGGGAAGACAGGCCACATCGCGTCCATCTGCAGAGATCATCAGAGGGACTGGCTGTTGAGTCGCCAGTCGGAAGATCCGACCAGGAGAGTTACCAGGGCCCCAGGACAGCACAGCGTGGGTTTCTGCTCCAGCCACAGAAGCATTTGTCATACAGGGGCTCGCTGCCCGATTAAGCCCAAGTATAGACTTCAGGTAGAACTGCAAGGGTTCCCCTGCAAGATTGAACTGGACACAGGCTCTGCTATTTCTATTATTTCCCTTGAAACATTTAATTTCGTTTGTAGTCGCAGTAAGAGATGGGCCAAGCTGAGGCCTGCTGATATTTATTATTTATTTATTTTATTAGTTGAATTTATATACCGCCCTATTCCCGAAGGACTCAGGGCGGTTCACAGGGCAGTTAAAACAGTACAAAAAAGAATAAAATGGAATTAAATTAGTACAGGCCCACAATTCATAATAACAAAATTAAAATTTTAAAATTAATTTAATATAATTTAATATAATTCAATTAAATACTTTAAAATTTAAAATCCCTCAGTCCAGTCCAGACAATTCGAACAAGCAGGTTTTTAAGTCCCGGCAAAAAGAGCGAAGGTCAGGGGAGGAGACTAATCACAAAACTGGACAAGTGGCACCCAGACCAGGTTGCAGCAGAGGCCTCTCACCCAAAACCCCTGAGGGGGCTGCAAGTGGGCAACGGGGTATGGGCCAGGAACTACGGGCATGGGAACTTGTGAATGCCAGGAAAAATCACTAAAACATCAGGCCCTCTCTCATACAAAGTGGGCCTAGAGGGCGGGCGAGTTGTCCGTCACCATATCAATCAGCTTAGGAAGTGTTTTCCAAAATGGCCACAAAGTGAGGACGTCATCACAGGTCCTTGTCTCAGGCTGCAAACTGGCAGCCAGGATGGTCCATGCATAGACTCTGAGTGCCAAAACATCCAGAGCAACAGGGAGATGGCTGTAGGGGAGGAAAGCCCAGAAGTGCAACATGGGTCCCCTGATGGAAAAAGCCAACCTGAGTACTACAGCCGCTGTGCTAACTCTGCAGAACAAACTGACTCTGGGGTGGGCCAACCTGGAAGGGCCAGCCAGAGATTGCCAAGCCAACCTGAATCACTTGAACTGAGAGACACTGGCCTACCCAGCCCGGCATGCAAGCTGGTAGGCCAGAAAGTGCCTGGGTCCCTCAGGCATTCCACAAAGACTCACAAACCTCCTGCTTATCATCAAGATTTTGTCCTGAAATAATGAAGCTATAATGTTGTATGTACCTTTATTGTGCTGCTAGCTAGGAATCACTTGTATTAGATAGGATCGAAATGGGTTAACTCACACTATCGTTATACGTTTTGTAAACTGTATTGCTGTAATTACTTTCCTTTTGTTGCTATAATGTTTGTTCATTCTAGGGGGGAGGGGTGTAATGTATTGGGCTTCTTTTGTTAAGGGAACACCACATGGGAAGGTTGCTTGAGCAGAGAAGCTGGCTAACGGCTCCCAGCTCCTCAGACAACCCATCTCCAGTGTCGCTACTGCTTGCCTCTAGGACAGAAATAGGTTGCTTTAAACCTATTGGCCGCCACCTAGAGGCCAGGGTATAAATTGCTGCATTCGCAGCCCTGTTTCTCAGTTCAGTTCCTGTAAGCAATAAACAATTATCTTTGCTGAACTCACTCACCTCGTCTTCGTCATTAAGCAACAAACCCAGTACATAATACTTTCAGTATTTAGTTTTATGAGATTCTTACTCTTTAGTTAATTAAAAGGTTAGCATACTACATGCTAAATCTTCAAGGGAAAGAGTGGATACAATATAACCCTAATGGTAATTGAGTGTAAAATTAATGTATTGCAACTGTTTTCCCCACAGTATGCCTTTAAAAGTGGAGACAGAGCAATTGTTTTAATATTAATGATTGTCAAATAATATGATTAGGTTTGGGGGTCTGTTTGTATTACTAAGTTTAATAATAATTTGTCTGGTAAACTTCTGGTGTTAGGAAATGATAGACACTAGCATAAATGAAGGCAGCCAACTACAGGTGAAACTTGAAAAAATAGAATATCATGCAAAAGTTTATTTATTTCAGTAATGCAACTTAAAAAGGGAAACTAATGTATGAGATAGACTCATTACATGCAAAGCAAGATAGTTCAAGCTGTGATTTATCATAATTGTGATGATTATGGCTTACAGCTCATGAAAACCCCAAATCCACAATCTCAGAAAATTAGAATATTGTGAAAAGATGCAATATTCTAGGCTCAAAGTGTCCCACTCTAATCAGCTGATTAAGCCATAATACCTGCAAAGAGTTCCTGAGCCTTTAAATGGTCTCTCAGTCTGGTTCAGTAGGAATCACAATCATGGGGAAGACTGCTGACCTGACAGTTGTGCAGAAAACCATCACTGACACCCTCCATAAGGAGGGAAAGCCTCAAAAGGTAATTGCAAAAGAGGTTGGATGTTCCCAAAGTGCTGTATCAAAGCACATTAATAGAAAGTTATGTGGAAGGGAAAAGTGTGGAAGAAAAAGGTGCACAAGCAGCAGGGATGACCGCAATCTGGAGAGGATTTTCAGGAAAAGGCCATTCAAAAGTGTTGGGGACTTTCACAAGGAGTGGACTGAGGCTGGAGTCAGTGCATCAAGAGCCACCACACACAGACGGATCCTGGACATGGGCTTCAAATGTCATATTCCTCTTGTCAAGCCGCTGCTTGTCAGAAGCATCTTACCTGGGCTAAAGAAAAACAGACCTGGTCTGTTGCTCAGTGGTCCAAAGTCCTCTTTTCTGATGAGAGCAACTTTTGCATCTCATTTGGAAACCAAGGACCCAGAGTCTGGAGGAAGAATGGAGAGGCATAAACTGCAAGATTCTTGAAGTCCAGTGTGAAGTTTCCACAGTTTGTATTGATTTGGGGAGCCATGTCATCTGCTGGTGTCAGTCCACTGTGCCTCATTAACTCCAGGGTCAACACAGCCATCTACCAGGAGATTTTGGAGCACTTCATGCTTCCTTCTGCAGACGAGCTTTATGGGGATGCTGATTTCATTTTCCAGCAGGACTTGGCACCTGCTCACACTGCCAAAAGCACCAAAACCTGGTTCAATGACCATGGGATTACTGTGCTTGATTGGCCAGCAAACTCGCCTGACCTGAACCCACAGAGAATCTATGGGGCATTGCCAAGAGAAAGATGAGAGACATGAGACCGAACAATGCAGAAGAGCTGAAGGCCGCTATTGAAGCATCCTGGTCTTCCATAACACCTCAGCAGTGCCACAGGGTGATAGCTTCCATGCCACGCCGCATTGAGGCAGTAATTGCTGCAAAAGGGGCCCAAACCAAGTACTGAGTATATATGCATGCTTATAATTTTCAGAGGTCTGATATTGTTCTATGTACACTCCTTGTTTTATTGATTGCATGTAATATTTTAATTTTCTGAGATTGTGGATTTGGGGTTTTCATGAACTGTACACCATAATCATCACAATTATGACAAATCAAGGCTTGAACTATCTTGCTTTGCATGTAATGAGTCTATCTCATATATTAGTTTCCCCTTTTAAGTTGCATTACTGAAATAAATGAACTTTTGCACGATATTCTAATTTTTTGAGTTTAACCTGTATGTTATATGATTAAAAGGCAGGTATCTCTATCTTTCACCCTGTGTCAACAACTTTATGATAAAGAAGCAGTCATTAATTCTAATGATACATCACAACTTCTTGATAAAATATTTAAATGCAAAATAGACAGTGATTATAAAATTGTGGTAGAAGTATAATAAGTTCTTTTTTCACACAACTAATACACATAATTTTCTTTCTCTAGTAGCATTTTATTTATCTAAACATGCATATGCATTTATTTATTTTCAAACTCATTTATAATATTACATCAAATTGAAGACACTATAAAAAAACCAAGAATAAGCAGGTATTTAGTTGTGTGTTATGTGTTTGTGTATGTTTTCAATCTTTTCTTATACTGGATTGAGAAACTGATTAATGTGGTTTCTATGATGCGAATACATTGACATATAAAGTATAAATATGCTGTATATGATTTTTCAGTACAGCAGAATTTTTTTATATGATTCCCATTTGTGTTTCTGCCCATATTTGACCTCACAAGAGAAAAAAAAAAACACATGAGAATATCAATTCAATCTTTCATATTTCATTCATGCATATTTTGTGTGTGTGATTTGTTTATTTAATACTTATTGTTTGGTACAACTTTGTTAGCAGCATCGAATGCTCCTAAAATAAATGTGCACAGTATATATATTTATTTTAAATAAGCATAACATTTCAGATAGTAGTCATGCATCCATTTTCTGTTCAGTATGACATTTTTTAAAATAATAATAATAATACATCTTCTTTCAGGAAGTGTTGACTGTTGCAGGGAAACTGGTGGGGGAAGGTCATAAGGCCTCCTCTGAAACAACTTTTCCATTTTGCTGCATATATTTAATTTATATACCGTATTTTCCGGCGTATAAGATGACTGGGCGTATAAGACGACCCCCTATATTTCCTGTTAAATTATAGGGTTTGGGCTATACTCGCTGTATAAGACTACCCCTCTTCCAACGCACACCAAATAAAAATTAAAAAACATCAGATTTGATTTTAATATGGTAATTTTAATTCAAATGCTTATGACATGCAAGTACTTAGTAGGAAAACTGTCACTTATAAACATAAGGCTGTTTGTCATCAAACATGTAAACATAAAACAGTGCAAGTAGATTAAACATCATCATCATCATCATCATCATCATCATCATCATCATCATCATAAGTTGGAAGGGACCTTGGAGGTCATCTAGTCCAACACCCTGCTCAGACAGGAAACCCTATACCATTTCAGACAAATGGCTGTCCAGTCTCTTCTTAAAAACTTCCAGTGTTGGAGCATTCACCACTTCTGGAGGCAGGTTGTTCCACTGGTTAATTGTTCTCACTGTCAGGAAGTTTCTCCTTAGTTCTAGGTTGCTTCTCTCTTTGGTTAATTTCCATCCATTGCTTTTTCTCCTGCCTTCAGGTGCTTTGGGGAATAGCTTGGCTCCCTCTTCTTTGTGGCAGTCCCTGAGATATTGGATCACTGCTATCATGTCACCCCTCACCCTTCTTTTCATTAAACTACACATACCCAATTCCAGCAACCGTTTCCTATTTTCCTAATTCACTTTTTCACTTTTCCTAATTCACTCTAAAGCTTTCCCTGCGCAGAGCCTTAAGTAACACCAGCTGCCTGCAATTAGTGCAGGTTCTCATCCCACCAGGCTCAAGGTTGAGTCAGCCTTCCATCCTTCCCAGGTAGGTAAAATGAGGACTCAGATTGTTGGGAGCAATAAGCTGACTTTGTAATAATGCTGCTTGTGGGGGGTGTGTGTGTGTGAAAGCTCTAATAAGCAGGCATATACATAGAATGAAGGCTATTGCTAAGCACATTGATTTGTGCTTTAAATTGTAAGCTGCCCTGAGTCTTCGGAGAAGGACGGGATATAAATGGGATTAAAAAAAAAAGATCAAATGGGAGATCCGCTCCAGGTTTTCCAGCCAGCCCGCCCAGTTCCTGAGTCAAATGTGTCCTTAGAGCTAAGCAGCTGCTCCGGCATTCCCCACCTGCCTTTCAAGTTGCTCTTGCATTCCCCACCTGCCTACAGCTGCTCTTCATCTTTAGAAGGAAAGACGCCCAGACCCCAGCCTGTAAAAAATCACAGACTGCAGCTTCTACTCCAATTGGTCCCGCTTTCCCTGCGCAGACTAAATGGAAGATCCACTCCAGATTTTCCAGCCAGCCCTGTCCCTAAAGTTTCAGCACCCGGCGTATAAGACGACCCCTGAATTTTGAGAAGATTTTCATGGGTTAAAAAGTCGTCTTATACGCCGGAATCTACGGTAATATCATATGGAAATGGCTTATAATTGTAAAACCAGATGCATGCAAATGTTCATATTGCAAAAATAAAACCATTATATATGAGAAAATAACAGTTCTTGGTTTTTTTTAAATCCCCTTCTTTTTAAAAATGTCATGGGTATTTGCAATGGGCTGGTCCTGGAAAGCTAATGGACCAAAAACTACAAACTTCATTGACTGAAGAGTTTTGAGATCAAAACAATTCTTAATTTTTCCAACCATCATTTTAACAAAATCTAGAGTGACTGTGCAATCTCTTTAAATGATTTTGTTAAATAAACATGTTTGTTCAGCTTTGCACTTTTAGTAAAGCAGTACCTTAACATGCTTCAGAGAATTAGCAATGACTGCAAAACAAAAAAATAAAAATTGAGAAGAGGCACAGGAACTTTAATTTTAAAAGTTTGGCTTAAATTCTATAGGCAGCAGTTATCTTTACTTGAACGGTTTCTGTGAACATTCTGCAATTCATTATTCAAAATCCTTTCCCAGAAATCAACAATCTCTCTTGTTTTCTGCAAGTCATTTACAGGTCAGTGGAAGATATAACTGGGAACTTCAGATAAAAAAATTGGGAAGCCAGGATTGTTAAAATAACAATCATGGCTTTTTTTGTCATACAATGCTCAGAACGGAGTTCCGGCACCTTTTTTGGACGGAACCTTGTAGGGTAAACAAGGAAGGTTATATGACGTCTGAGTTCTGGCACCTTTTTCTTTTACAAAAAAAGCAGTGATAACAATACTCTCTATATACTGACAATAACATTTTACAGCATCACATCCATAAAAAGAACAAAACTGGAAAACTAATTTTGTACAGTATTGCTGTAAACAATGTAATTCAAGATGCTGGTCTTCAGTGGTCCCAAATTATATCAGATATCTAATTCTAATTCTAATAATAGTAATAACAGAGTTGAAAGGGACTTTGGAGGTCTTTTAGTCAAACCCCCTGCTCAGGCAGGAAACCCTATACCATTTTAATATGGTTTATTATAACTTTAAATACAGAATAAAAACCAACAAGAACTAATGCTTAGAATGAAAAAGAAAAATGCAAGAAAGAATAAAAGAAAAGGCAAATTTGTAGAAATCAAATAGATTCCTGACAAACCTAGCCAACTTTGACAAACAGATTCCTGACAAACTTAGCAGATAAGACAAACTTAGCAGATAACTTTGTCTCCCAAAATGTAGAGAAGGTAACTAGGGGATCACCCATATTGGACTCAATTCTCACTAACAGGGATGAAATGTTAGAAGGTGTTGAAGACACAGGAACCTTGGGGGGAAGTGATCATGCAAAATTGGTATCCAACATTATGCAAGCACAAGCAATAGAACACAGTCAAACTAAAGTCTTGGAATTTAAGAGACCTAATTTCAACAAACTTAGAGAGAGCTTGGGAAGGATTCCATGGATGAGAAACTTCAAAGGGAAAACAACTCAAGAACATTGGGAAATTCTGAAAAGTGAGATTATAAAAGCCCAGTCTAGCACAATACCAATGAAGAAGAAAAACAACAGCTCTCAAAAGAAACCAGCAGGGCTGCATAAAGAACTCTCTGATAAATTGAAAGACAAAAAGGACAAGTAAAAAAGTGGAAAGAGGGCCACATAACTAAGGCAGAATATCAGTAAATAGCCCAAGCCTGCAAAGATGAAGTGAGGAAAGCTAAGGTTCAAAATGAACTAAGGCTTGCATAAGTCAAAAATAACAAAAAGCTCTTTTAAACATATAAAAAACCAAGAAAAAAGTTAAGGAAATGATTGTTCCACTAGTGGGAGAAAGTGACAAGAAGGTGACAAGCAACAGGGAGAAAGCAGAACTACTTAACTCATTTTTTGTATCAGTATTTACACAAAGGGAAATAACAGTCCAACCTATCAAAAACAGTACTGTAAAAAACAGATTAGAAACACAAGTTAAGATAGGCAGGAAAATGATCAGTGAGCACTTGTCCACCCTAGATGAGTTCAAATCCCCAGGACCAGATGGATTATACCCCAAGGTTTATTTATTATTTATTTATTTATTAATTGAATTTTTATACCGCCCTTCTCCCGAAGGACTCAGGGCGTTATACAGGGCAATAAATACATAAAACAAGATACAAAAGTTAAAAAATGATTAAATAATGCCCATATTAAAACGATAATTAAAATATATTAAAACCCCCCTAACCCATCAGACCAGGTCAGACTGCTCAAATAAATATGTTTTTAAATCGCGCCGGATGTTCTCAAGGTTCTCAAGGAACTGGCAGATGTGATCTCAGAAACACTGAACTATATGTTTCAAACGTTGTGGAGCACTGGGGAGCTACCAGAGGACTGGAAAAGAGCTGATGTAGTTCCCATCTTCAAAAAAGGGGGAAAAATGGATCCAGGATATTACAGACCTATCAGCCTTACGTCAATACCTGGGAAGATCTTGGAAAAGTTTTTTATTCATTTTTTCAATACATACAATAATAATTTTTAAACCAATGTGCTGTATGAGTTCACATGCTAATACATATTTAATTAATAATCCTTTCTTCTTTCCTCCAGCCATCGGTAAAATAAATCCCGTCTGATAATAGTCTGTTTCTTCTTTTTCTTTCAGTCTCATAGTCAATCTGTCCATCTCTGTGTATTCTAGTATATTTTTAATTATTTCTTCGTCTGATGGTAATCCTTCATTTTTCAGTGTTGCATAAATATAATTCTTGCCGCTGTTGTGTCATGCAAAGTCAAGTATAAGCTTTATTTATTAGTCTTTTTTGGCATTATAACTAATAAAAAGTTCAGGTTTAAAATCAACATGTTCTCCAAACATTTTTTCTAGCCAGGCATGTATCTTTTTCCAATAATTATTTATTTTATCACATGTCCACCAAGCATGATAATATGTGTCTGAATTATGTTTAGATTTCCAACATCTATCTGACATATTTTTAAACATTTTTGCTAATCTTGTAAGTTTTCTTTATAAGAAGTTGACATTGTCAATTTATAGATTGTTTCCCATAAATTTTGCCATTTTTCTAATTCTATATTACAACCAAAAATTTCCGCCCAACTTATCATTGTTTTTGACTTGTTCACTTTCCATTTCTAAAGCTAATAAAAATTATATATTTTCTTAATTAATTTTTCATCTCAAGTCAACAATGTCTTACCAAACTCAGCTTGTTCCTTATAAAATCCATACATTTTAACATCTCTATCATATCTAGTTTGTATTTGTAAATGTGTCCACCATGTTAGGTTCATACCCTGATTTTCCATTTCTTTTTTAGATTTTAAATTTCCTTCAGAGTTTAGAATATCTATATATATCCAGATTTTTTCAAAGTGCACTAAATTTGGGTGTACAAATGCTTCCATTGTTGACAACCACCCTGGAATTTTTAAATATATTTTACTTTTTATTTTTCCCCATTTTGTTAACAATGAATTACTTATATAATGATTTTGGAAATATTTATGAGCTCTATTTTTCCCATACCACAAGAAAGCATGCCACCTCAATTGCAAATCATGCCCTCCAGATATAGCAACCTTTTGTTTTTAAGAATTATCCATTCTTTTTCCCATGTTAACACAGATGCTTGATAATATAGAACCCACTCTGGTAGGCCAAATCCCCCATTTCCTTTAGCATCTTGTAACAATTTCCACTTAAAGTCTAAAGTCTCCTACTAAACAAATGTTTTGGTACTCCAATTCTATTATTTTTATATGAAGACTTTGATAGAATTCTTCCTGGCTGTTGTTTGGTGCATACAGTATATTACTATTAAAAATATTTGTTTTTGATGTAAATATATTTCTACCATCACAATTCTTCCTTCTTCATCGAATAAATCATTTTAGAGTCTATTGTCTCTTTAATATATACCACAATGCCTCTTTTCTTTTGTTGTGCTGATGCGTGATAAAGTTTCCCAATTTGGGGGTATTGCAACAGCTTATAATCTTTTTTATATGTATCTCTTGCAAGCAAATTATATCTATATTTAATTTCTGTAGTTTCCTAAAGATTTCACTTCTTTTTGATGCGGAGTTTAATCCATTTATATTCACTGAAAAAAATCCATTTTCTTTCTCCATTTCAGTTATTTATATTTAGGACTACTAGATCTTGTAATCCTCTGTTCTCTGGCCATTCCATCACTCTCTTGCTCAGATTTCTCTTTTTGTTTTAATTGTGTAGGTGCTTCTTCAGTTGCATATTCCGTTTGCTTCTGTTCTTTTCTGTCCTCTTATCGATGTTGCACTCCTTCATCTAAAAATGCTCTGTTTCTTTCTTTGAAATCTTCTGCTTTCCAGATTGAATCCAATTGGTATCTTGTATTATTTAAATTGATTAAAATCTCTTCTAGCATTAACCAGCTAAAGTTTATGCTTTTTGCAATCAGCTTTGTGGTGAAAAAATGATATTGTCTTTGAGTATCTCTTACTCTTTTATGTATCTGCTTTAAGACCACAATTTTTTTAGTCTTATATTGTAATGGATCCTCTCGAACTCTTCTCAGTATTTCATCCCATGTTGTTTTCTTTATGAATCTCATGTGCACTTCTCTGGGTAGTTTGTGTTTTCTTGCATAGCTTGAATTCATTTGGAATATTTTATCTATCTCCATTTGCACCTGTCCTCTGTCTGCTTTCAGGGCCTCTGCCAAAAGCTGAATAATCACAACTGCTATATTTTCTTCTTTATCTTCAGGGATATTTTGAAATCTTAAATAGTGTTCCACTTTTTCCATTTCTAGAATCGCCATAGCTCCTTCAAGATTTTGATTTGCTTGTTCCATTTTCTCATTTTCTTGCAGTAGTATTTCCATTTTTTATCAATATCTTCTGTTTTATTTTCCATTTTCTGAATTCTTTGTTCATTTTTAAGCATCATTTTATGGTGAGCTTCAAATTCTGACTTTATATCCAAGATTTCTTTGCTTTATTTGTCAAATTTACTTTTTGTCTCTTCATGATTTTTTTTCATTGATTCTTGAATCAATTTTAATGTGGATTGCATCTCATTTTGTGCAGCGATTATTTTCTCATGCTGCAACATTGTTTCAATAGATCCCTGGGTTGTTGGACTAAATGTTTCAAAAGAGGTTGCAGAGGAAGTCTTTTTCATAAGTCTAGTAAGGTTTGATGTACTTATTCTTCCAGCCAACTATCTTAGGCTAAAATCCAAACTGTAAAAGTAGCCAACGTCTTTAGGCTAAATCCAATATCACAGAGAGAGAAAACAGAATAAAGCAAGCAACAAGAAAAAAGGAGGAAAAAACTCCTTGTTTTTCTTCTGCCTGGTGATGACTTGGGCTGCCTGAGCTAACCCGGCAGCCTTTCCTCCATCCTTTCAGAGGGTTTCTTTAGTCCACCCAGACCAATTGCCATCTGGTCCAGACTCCTGAAACATCCCTCCTTCTTTGGTTCCCCTTCAGGGCAAATTTTTGACCCCTTAGTGTCGCTGGGCAGAACAAAATCAGCTGGGAACCCAGAGCCCTGGCTTCTTTCACCCATCTCATCACATGCCAAAATGAAAGTCTGATCATGCCAGACAAATCATCTTATTGCATTGTTTGACCAGGTGATAAAATTAGTGGACCTGAGGAATGCTATGGATATAATTTACTTGGCCTTCAGTAAGCCATTTTATAAAGTAGACCACAACATACTACTTGATAAGATAGAAAAACGTGGGTTAGACAGCATCACCAGCAGATGGATTCATAGCTGGCTGACTGACCATACTTGGTGTGTGGTTCTTAATGGAACTACATCTACATGAAGGAAAGTGTGTAGTGTGGTGCCCCAGGGCTCTGTTCTGGGCCCAGGGCTATTCAACATCTTCATCAATGATTTGGATGAGGGGATAGAGGGGAAACTCATCAAATTTGCAGATGACACCAAGGTGGAAGGAATAGCCAACACTCCAGAAGATAGGCTTAAGATACAGGAGGATCTGGACAGATTTGAACATTGAGCACTATCTAAAAAATGAAATTCAATGGTAAAAAAAGTTAGGCAAGAAAAACCAAATGTTGAGACACAAGAAAGAGTATAGAGAAGAGTGACAAAGATGTTTAGGGGATTGGAGGTTAAAACATATAAGGAACAGTTGCTGGAATTGGGTATGTCTAGTTTAAGGAAGAGAAGGACAAGTGATGATATGATAGCAGTATTCCAATATATCAGGGAATCACATAGAAGGGGGAATCAAGCAATTCTCCAAAGCACATGAAGGCAGGACAAGAAGCAACAGATGGAAACTAACCAAAGAGAGAAGCAACCTAGAACTAAGGAGAAATTTCCTGACAATTAGAACAATTAATCAGTGGAACTACTTGCCTCCAGAAGCTATGAATGTTCCAACACTGGAACTTTTTAAGAAGAAACTGGACAGCCATTTGTCTGAAATGGTATAGGATTTCCTGCCTGAGCAGAGGGTTGGACTATGACCTCCAAGGTCCCTTCCAACATCATCATCATCATCATCATCATCATCATCATCATTATTATTATTATTATTATTATTATTATTATTATTATTATTATTAATCATCATCATCATCATCATCATCAAAAAGAAAGATTTATGAAGTGGTGATATCCAACTTTCTTTTACAGTAACTATGTATAAATATAAAATAACCTCTTTTCCTATGGCTATAGCGTTGTTTACATTTTCTTTATAATCTATTTTTTTATAATTCTCAGATAGCACAAAATTTTTATCCATTTTTATCTGTTTTCCAAAGAGTCAATAAGGGTTTTGCAAATTTGGACAGTGTCCTTTCTTTCATCAAAGCAGTCAAGTTGGCTATCTCAGCAAGGTGCATCATCATCACCATCCATTCATCCATTGTGACTAAACTTGGACATTTATGCCACTCATATGCATATAAGAGTCTTGCTGCAGTTGTCATACATAAAACAAAGTTTCATAATATTCTTGTAGCTGCTTATCCATCAATCCCAAAAGAAATGTTCTTGTATATGTGTCTTTAAAAACTTTTGATTTATTCTATGTAACTGAGTTCAGTTTTTTTCTGGCTCTTTACATAGCTACCAAGTATGGTAAAACATCCTTTTTTTGTTACATTTCCAGTATAAGTTTATTTATTAAATATTAATTCTGAATACTCAAATACTGTCAACCATAACAGAACTGAAGAACCTTCTTAGATAAGAAGTGAAACATCATCAAGAAAAACAAAGTCCAGTTGCCTTTGAAAAGCACCTTTGGGACAAACCTTAACAATTACAGTTCTTTATAATAAAAGCAAGCATAATTTCTTATTAGATCTGTATATTTTTCAGTAGCCATCTGTCTCTCTGTAGCAAAATAAAATAATCAAAGTTCCTTTTTCCTTGGAAGTGTAAGACAAAGCAACATATATTGTTATTAAAAGGTTGTACACTGTTTTTTTATATATTGTTTTCTATAAGCTTACTGGACAAAACTGTTCTTTAAAATCCATGAATGGGTTATTCAGGTAACTAATAAACCTAACCTTTCTGAGCAGATGTATAAAGTTAAAGAGACTAATTGATCATGTCAGTACAAAGGTGTTGTTCATTCTGCAAAGGCCAAGTTAATTCATATTGATGTGATTCAAATTAACCTTAATCAGCTAATAGGCTGACTCTGATTTCATTACTGAATGTGTTGTACTTAGACATCTCCTCCCTTTTAAAACCCTTCAGACTTATTTCAGCTTTGCTTAAAAATAATAATAAAGGCCCATTTACACATCAAGTCTTATTAATGTAATTGGCTTTAAGATTGACTTTTTTTGTGTGTTGTCACTTGGATTCCATTAATTCTGAAAAGGTCACATAATTCAGTCTGATGTGATATAAATTAACCTCAAATGTTTCTATCCCTCTTTAAAATGATAGGTCATTGCTTTAAAAATACATTCTTGTGATGAATATAACATACATTTTATTTCTAAACAACTGAGAAAGTTTGAAACATAGAATTTTGATTGTGCTGACTGCTGTATACATTTTTGGGGAGGGGAGTCATATATCCTTCTGCACATATTTTTCTTATGTTTTATCTTAGAATATTATTGGGTATCTGAAAGTATGGTATATATATATAAAATGTTTCCTGAAAATAAAGCTGCCCCGCACCACCTCATGCATCACGCCCAATGCTGCTGCCATGATGCCTGGTGGATCCTCTCCCCTTCTGACCAACATGTAATTATACTGGTTCCTTATCACTGCCAGGCTTGTTCCATGGCCTCATGGCAGTGGTATTGAGCAGGAGGTGGCAAACAGCCAGTTTTGGCATGACGTGGCTGTTTGCCACCTTGTGGGTCATGCCCAATGCCACTTCCAGGCCTACCATACATAAACTCCCACTGTCCCCCAACCCTAACAGGAGATGGGAAGCCTGGGGGAAAAAAACAGAAAAACGTGGGTGGAAAAAAAAAAAGATTTTTCCCATTTGTTTCCAAACTGCTATGGCCTCATGTGGGTCAGATGGGGGGGGGGAATCTGGCAGGCCTCATGGCCATGCCATTGGCAAATGCAATGCAGATCAGCCAAAAGTGGCCATGGAACAAGTGGGACAATTTCCACCCTCACCTGACAGAGAAAAGTACTTTGCAGCTCTGCCTACATAGCCACCAAAGTGGCAGACTTGGGGAGGGGAGAGTGGTAAAGTGGCCATGGAGCTGGAGAGCTTGGCACACCACCTCTCAGATGCCCTCACTCCCCCCAGGAATTGCATTTCTTTTCTTACCTGGCTCTCAGCCCCTTGCTGTTTCTCCTTCATGATCCATCACCGCTACGTGCAGGGAAACAAAAGAAGGGTTTTTTATGGGGAATAAAATAGAATAGAATATATATATAGAATAGCTATATAAGTTTTAATATATACATTACCTAATATATAATCTTAAATTTTGAAACAATGATTTTTATTATTTATTTGAGTTGTTCACAATTAGTCTGAACTCATAATCATGTAACCTAGGCCACTGAACCTAATTTTCTATATCCTACATATTCCATATTATTTATTTATACAATAATTTGTATATTGCCCAGTTGCAGAGGTTTTCAGAAATTTATGATAACTGTGGTCCAAATCCCTATAAAACATTGTAATTTATCATCGTCATTACATTTATAGCATCAAAAAGCCAACAACAGCATGCAAACTTAAAGTATCTCCAATAAATGGGTCTTCATCTTCTGTTCCCTATTACAATGAAAATGAGCTTATATCCCATCAATCATTGGTCCCAAAGTTAACAATGATACTGTTAGGAAGATTTCCTAATGTTTTAAATTTAAAGTATAATTTTAAATTGCAGGATATTTTTCCCTGTAATTTAACCATTATTCCTACTCAAGCTATGTGAGACCTATTCAAGTATTTAATTCATGATTACATTCCAGGTATGTTTTTCAATCTATAGTTATAGATCCACATAATAGAGACATCCACACTACACTTAATTAGTCTGCTAATCAGAAATCATGGAAAACTTTAGCAAATGCTTCTATCAAGCTCAAACTGCCTTTCTATTCTTCAAATCATCTCTTCACTGTTGTTCAGGATACTGTATATTCTCTTGTCTGAGAATTCAGAACCAAAATAAAAGTCAAGTAGATCTCTCTTTTCTTTGTTATATGTTGACTTTTTCTACTTCATCTGAACAGCTGGTATGCTGTTACTCTCATTTTTTTTACTTTACCTTGAATGTTAATGAGATGTTTTTGTATTCAACTTTTTTCACTAAACTTACTTTAAACTTTAGCTTAGCTAATATTATCCACATGAATTTGGCTTCTTCTATCCTCCATATCTATTCCATTTAATTTCCAGGTTTTTACAGAAACATTTTATAAGACTACATTGGCTTCTGTGGCAGAAAGGAAAGGAAAAAAAAAAGTCTTATTTTCCTCCTTACAATTTAAGTTCAAACTCATCTTATTTTCTGTCTATAAACATTAATATATAGACAAGTCTATAAAAGTCTATGTTCTTTATTTTTTAATGTTTTATTAGTTTTTTTTTCCAATTTACAACCTATATATTTAGAAAGCATCAGGGCTTTTTTTCTCATAGAACGCTCAGAACAGAGTTCCGGCACCTTTTTTTGGATGGAACCTTGTAGGGTAGGCAAGGTGGGTTGTATGACATGTGTGAGTTCCAGCACTTTTTTCTTTTACAAAAAAAGCACTGGAAAGCATCATGATACCTGGATAGTCATCAGTTGAGTAACAGAGTTTTCAATACATAGTTCAGGTTACCTTATCATAACATCCTTCTCTATTTCCCTCAAGATTCAATACAACGTATTGAAACTAACAAATTTCGAGGAATAGCATGGTCAGTTAGAGAAGATTTTGTCAATCCAATTTCGATAGGGTATATCTATATCCTGTTATTAAATTTTATCTAACTTTGATGTTAATTATAATATCCAAGTTTAACCTTTTACATCCTTTTACATAAATCCCTTTTCTTATTATACCAAAGACTGTATCATCTAACATACAGTCTACCTAATCATCTAACCAACATCTAACCTAATCATTTAACCAACAGCTACCTAATAAACATTGTTTATTTCATATCCTAATACATCACAAGTTACCAATCAGAGAGTCTATATTTATCAATCTACTTCTACTTATACATAACCAAAATTTTAACATCAAACATAGGATCCATAAGCCGATTTCCATTATATCCATTTTATGTTCTTTATTTTAATGAGTGATTTAATGATATCTCCTTAGTTTGTAATTGAACTGTTATAGTCTTTTCTTTTCCAATCTTCTTTTATTGATTGGAAAAATGGTTGAGAAAACATCTTAGATTCAAATTCTTTAGTTTCTTAGAGTTTCAAAATCCAAGCTAAATACCATTTCTCCCTATAAATATGAGTAAGCGTGGACAATTGTCAAAGGTTAGGTAGTCTTGGCAGCTGTTGCATCACACTGATGAACAATACTCATGAGAGATAGCATAGTTTCAGAATTAGAGGGGTAATAACACATTGTGGATGACGTTTCCTCTTTTATTCAGGGCAAGCTTATTTTTATGAATGACACATTTAGCAACCTATATTTTTCAATTAACCTTATACTGTTGAGAGATTATTGTTATAAATTGGTACAGACAACAATATCTATTAGAGAAATGTAGTAAATTTGGAGAGGTGTTTTGGTCTTCACCACACTGTAAAACATGTGATTTACATTCATGACTGAAAGCTGTCTAGAGTTGGTTATAAATGATTTACATAAATAAATAAAAATAAATGTATATCAATAGAAGTAAATAAGGAACTGTTTAAATGAATGTAAAAAGATGTGTGAGATTTGACAGCACCAAAATGTACTATTGTGATTTCATATTCTGAGTATGTAATTCACTTCACTTATGCTCTGTTGTATGTCTGCTTCCTGCAAATGATGTAAATCACAGGTAAGTAAGTCACCTATGCTCATTCCTCCAAAAGACGCCAATCAGAAGATCTGATAGTTTTACCATTTCAAAAAAATGACAAGAAATAATTTATTCAAATTTCGGCAATTGTAGTTTTCATATACTATAAAAATATGATACTAATAAAGGAGAATATTTGTAGCTCAGGGTTAAAATGAGGGATCCTTGGTGCTCTCTGAGCTTGCTTGTTTTCTTGCACATTTCATTACCCAAACTAGGTAACATCATCTGTGCTAGTGCTAGTTGATGAGGTTGCCTAGTTTGGACAATGAAATGTGTGCAAGAAAACAAGCAAGCTCATAGAGAACCAAGGATCCCTCCAAAAATATGAAAAATACACATATGACCCAAGAATTATAAAACTACAATGATTCATTCCTGCTGCATGTGATCAAGCATCAGGAGTAAAAAGAAAAGAAAAAGTAATTTTGGGGATGCAGTTTGAAACTGAACTAAGTGGAGTTACTGTAACTTTTATTGGGGTTCTCCAGGCTCAGGAAGATCTGTACTGAAATAAGTACTGTAGATTTCTCACTATGCATTCCAGAAAAACATCACTAATGCAACCATTGTCTTTTTATGTTTATATGTTGCTATAGTTATAATCTATGTGGGATTTTAATTGTATTGACAATTGGATGCTTATTGGAAACTGCCTATTAATTGGTGATTAATCACTCACAGCAAAAATTCCATAGCATTTCAGATCTATGCTTAAGTGCAGGTTTTCCTGACTCCAGAGAATCCAAAGTACAGTATATAGAGAGTTTAAATGACTACTGTTCCAAAACGTAAACATTTAATTCTTTTACTTTCCTAGACTGATTTCAGTTGTTTAAGAGAAAAACACATGATAGAAAAATAGTATCCGATAGGGCAGGGGTGTGAAACTCAATTTCATTGAGGGCCGCATCAGTATTATGGTTGCCCTCAAAGGGCCGGGTGGGCGTGGCTGAGTGGGTGTGGCTGACTGGGCATGGTAGCTCAATGCTGTTCACTCAGCACAGCTGACTCGAGATACCTGCCCCACAAGCAATTCAGCTCCCCAAATATCTGCAGCCAAGCATGTGCACATGCACACGCACATGCACACACACTGCATTCCAGGTTTAGGGACTTTTATCCACAGAGGATAGAAAGGGCCTTCTTCCCAAGCCCAGGCATGATTCGTAGTTTGTTAGCTCAGATGTACATAGCCTCCTACTCTCCAAGCTTGGAGTGTGTGTGTTTGTGTGTGTGTGTGTGTGTGTGTGTGTGTAGTTTCCTTTTTCTGCTGTGACAGATATCTGGAGAGCAAGAGGAGGCAGGGGAGCAGCATTTCCCAGTCCTGCATGAGGGAGGCTTGCCCTTCTTGAAAGGGAATCCCCATTTCCAATTATGCATGGTAAGGATGCTGGCTTGTTGGAGCAGCCTTCCCTCATGCAGCTTCCCTGCCACCTCCTGCTCCTCTCCAGAGACCTTCAAGGCAGAAGAAGTTGGAGGAAACTGCTTCCTGGAAATTTTCACCACATCAGCATCATGGTTGCCTTCAAAGGGCCAGTTGCATGTAAGACTATTGTATTGTATTAATTCAGAAGTGTATTATGTCTAAGAGTAGGGCAAAAAGGAGTAACATTTCAAATATGAAAAAAAAACCTATTTATTTCAAATAAATCTGCAAAAACACATTTAAAACAAAGAAAAACACAAGCTTTTTAGTTCTCATGCCATTTTGTCCAAACTGGATGCTTGGCATTTTTTCTTGGCTACAAGTTCATCCATGTTTGGGGATAGGTTTTGAGTGGTGGATACTGTCAGGACAGAGTGGAGGTGTGTATCCGTGAGCTGACTGCTGTGTGTGCTTTTGTTCACCCTCATGATGGAGAAAAGTTGCTCACAGAGGTATGTACTCCCAAATATGGAGAGCATTCAAGCAGCTTATAGGCAGAGTTATGGCATTGTTTCAGGGATGAACCTGATGAACTGTGTGGATCCTACAGAATCATACTTTCTCTTCAGCATGCTATTACATTGAAGTTCTATCAGCTCCATCTGGATATTTACAGGAGTGCTCTCCACTTTGACTGAAAATGGATTGCTGAGCAGTCCAAAACTGAATTTCTGTTTTTCAAAATCAAAAAAGCGATGTGTAAACTCCATTTGAAGTGTGTCAGTTTATCAGCAAACTCAGCATTTGAGAAGACAGTGGTGGAGACTTGTTTTTTTATTGTTTGGTAACTGGGTAAGTGATTCAAGTTTCCTTGCTGCATGTGAGTCTCCCACAGTCGCAGCTTTACTTGAAAAGCTTTCACAGCATCGTACATGTCTGTGATCACACAGTCCCATCCCTGAAGCTGTAGGTTTAGTGCACTGAGATAATTAGTAATGTCACATAAAAATGCTAATTCACACAGCCACTTTTCATCCTGCAATTCCGTGCAGTCTTTTCTTTTACTTTCAATAAACTGACAAATTTCCATATGTAATTCAAAAAATCTATTGAGCACTTTCCCTAGATTTAGCCATCGCACCTCTGTGTGATAAGGGAGATCACCAAGTTCAGAATTTATTTCTTCAAGAAAAGTCTTAAATTGAAGGTGATTTAAACCTTTGGCTCTTATAAAGTTAACTGTCTGTGGTACAGTGTGCATTACATGGTCCATTTTCAGGGCTTTGCCACATAGTGTTTCTTGATGTATAATGCAGTGATATGCTGTCAGCTCACCTGTGCAATTCTCGCTCTTCATTTTGTCTCGCATCCTTCCTAGTAATCCACTCTTTTACCTACCCATTGAAGGTGCTCCATCTGTTGTGATTCCTATAAGTTTGTCCCAGGGCAGTTTCATATGATGTATACTTTTGGATACTGCTTCAAATATGTCCTTCCCCATGGTAGTGCCATGCAGTGATTTTATATCCAGAAGCTTCTCTGTAATGCATAAACCTGAGTCCACAACACGGATGAAGATTGTCAGCTGTGCTGTGTCAGAGATGTCAGTGCTCTCATCCACAGCAAGGGAATAAGCAATAAATTATTTTCCCTTTTCAACCAATTGTCCTTGCAAATCAGTGGCAAGCTCACATATCCGATCAACAACAGTATTTCTGCTTAGGCTTATGTTCAAAAAAGCTTACTTTTGGTCTGGACACAAGACTTCACACACTTTAATCATGCAGCACTTCAAAAATTCCCCCTCTGTAAATGGCCGGGCTGATTTGGCTATCTCCTACCACTATAAAACTAGCTTTCACAGCAGCTTCACTTTGTGATTTTGCTTTTGTGAACATATGCTGCCGTGACATCAGGCTCTTTTTCAAGTCTTCCACTTTCTGTGCTTTCTGCTCCATGTTGAAGTTTTTGTACTTGTCCTGATGCTTCATCTCATAGTGCCATCTCAAGTTATATTCTTTAAATACAGCCACAGTAGCTCCACAAACAAGGCACACAGCCTTATCTTCAATGTCAACAAACAGGTACTTGGGGTCCCACCTCTTTTGAAAGCATCTTTTTTCAAAGTCCACTTTCAGTTTGGCCATTTTGGGGGGTTTAAATATCGGCACACAGGTCTTCTTCCCTGCAGATGTACATATGGATCAGATTGGACAGAAAGCTCAAAGTCCCAAGTACTGTGTGAGGCAAGCAGTTGTGAGCATGCTAGGTATCCACTCTGCTGGCTCAGTAGGATGCTGCAAGTCCAGATGTTTGGAACAGGTTTAGCAACATCACAGCATCTGTGGAGAGAAAGCAAGTGACTGCAGCCCTCTTTGATACAATTGAAATTATATGTTTTATACAAGAGAAATCCTGTATGGATGGAGGAAAAAAATCAGCAATCCACCATCACTCAGAAGCTGGTCTAGCAGCCACAAGGACTACTCAGCCTCTCTAGTTAAGCTACCTCCATTTCTGATCAGATTATGATATTTTCAGGGCTGCTTTCCAGTCTCTGATGCAGGGGTAGCGGGGCGGGGGAATCAAGACACATCCAGCTTTCCCAAATAGGAAACAAGGAATCACTTGCTCCATTTTTCCCCAACAACTCTCCTATGTCCATGAAGCCCAGAAATAGAGCTCAAAATCCCTGAAATATTCATCCAAAATTTAGCTTTCGCAAGCAATGCTGGTTAGATCTCTCAGTCTGTCCTTT
The DNA here is from genome assembly GCA_024449315.1 of Daboia siamensis. Classification (NCBI taxonomy): domain Eukaryota; kingdom Metazoa; phylum Chordata; class Lepidosauria; order Squamata; family Viperidae; genus Daboia; species Daboia siamensis. Next base: position 613,314 of record JAKJMR010000251.1, on the reverse strand, counting down.
GGGGGAGACCCAAAGTACCCCTCCATTGATTTCAACACATTTTCCACCAAGAATCAGACTCAGCATAAGGAGGTTTGGGGGACCCAGGAGGCAAGGGGATGGGGCTCATGGGGGCACTGGCAGGGATGGCTTGGCTGCAGGCTGTCCCCCACTCGGGAGGGGGGAGTAGAAAGAAGTGCCAGAAAGCCAAGCTGACAGAATGTTGCCAGGGAGGCCGAGCAGCTTGGTGTGAATCCAGCACAGAAAGCGGTCACATAGCAAGAGCCAGCGGCACAGGGATGAAACGGCAAAGCTGCCATGGGGATGGAAATCCTGCACGCTCCACCTGACCCATTGCAGCGATTGCCTCCCAGGCTGGGGGGGGGGAGCTATGCAAGCTTGCATGTGTGAACATGCATCGCCTGCTTCCCGGGTCCATGGGCCTCTGCAATCCAAGTTAAGGGGGTCGGGGAAGCCAGGCAGCAACCTGGGAGACACCCCCCACAATACAATTTTCCAAAGGGATGTTCTGAACCACTGCAACCAAGCCGGGGCAGTCAGCAAGTCCTCCACCCGCCATGGAGCCCAATGCTCCGTCAGCTCCTCCCGGAGACTGTGGGTGGCACTTCTTCCTCCTCAGGGTGGCGGTGGAGGGAAGCAGGGTGATCCAGCAGCCATTTTTGGGGTGGCCGAGTGTTTTCCCAGTGGAGGGTGGCCCGGACAAGTGGGGTGAGTGACAGGCAAGGGGCAGGCAGACACCATGGGGCACTCTCTGCACCAGGAACACCCATACCCATCCTCCCCAGCTGGGACCCTGCAGGCTGCAGTGAATGGGCTTTGCAACCCCCACTTCTCTGCAATGCCTGGGGTTTTCCTTCACCCTTCCCAAATGCTGGGTTGCTTGAGGGGTTTTTCCTGCCATGGAGAAGGGGAAAGCTTCCAGCCCTGGGTCCTGCCTCACTCCCTCCTCCCCCGCCTGGATCTGAGACTTTTTTTTTTGGACACATGGATGCGGCGGGTCATGGAATGGCTCCCTAAACACTGGCATGTGGGGCTGAAAGGCCAGTTCCTGTGGGCAAAATCCCCCTCCAAATTTCATCCTTCTTGGTTGGGTTGAACCTCCAGTTTGGCAGTAGTGGCAGGGATGGCCCACAGAAAAAGAGGATGGTGGCATGTGAGTCGGGCTGGGAACATGCGGTCAGGGGGAAGGCCCATGAACC
>JAKJMR010000251.1:598200-612105 GCA_024449315.1 Daboia siamensis | reverse complement strand
TGGGAACATGCGGTCAGGGGGAAGGCCCATGAACCCTCCAGTTTGGCGGCAGTGGCAGGGATGGCCTGCGGAAAAGGAGGTTGGCAGTGTGTGAGTTGGGCTGGGAACATGCAGTGGGGGGGAAGGCCCACGAACCCTCCAGTTTGGTGGCAGTGGCAGGGATGGCCCATGGAAAAGGAGGACGGCAGCATGTGAGTCGGGCTAGGACCATGCAGGTGGGGAAGGCCCACAAACCCTCCAGTTTGGTGGCAGTGGCAGGGATGGCCCACAGAAAAGGAGGACGGTGGCGTGTGAGTAGGGCTGGGAAGACGCAGTTGGGGGGAAGGCCCACGAATCCTCAGGTTTGGTAGCAGTGGCAGGGATGGCCTGCGGCGTGTGAGTTGGGCTGGGAACATGTGGTGGTGGGGAAAGGCAGGATGGGCTGAATGTGGCTTACCATATGCCCAGTGGGCTGCGATGGCAGAAAATTCTCCTCTGGGCTTGACAACCTTCCCGGGCTAAAGGAGGGTAGAGGTGCGGTGGTGCTCCTGTTTCTCCTACTAAATGTGCAGTAGCCCAACTTCTGGGTCCTGAGGTGTGAAAATGCGCTGCAGGGGCCAAGCGGAGCTTATTGGATGTCCCTGGCCAATGAGCTGTCAAGGGGCTAATGACCTGCAAATGTTGCTGGGGTTCACCAGCCCACGTGCACTTGCCTCCTACTGACCAAGTGCTCAGCTGGGCCAGCACCAAGGTGGTGGGGGCCGGACCTTTGTAATTTCCAGGAGAGTTGTGTGGGCTGGATTCAATCATATGCCATGCCATTTGTGGCCCGCAGGCCTTGTGTATGACATGTCTGCGATAGGGTAAAGAAAGAAAAAACACACTTTTGAACTAATCACTGAAAGAATTTCAGAAGAGATACAGTAGTTGCACATATGGCATTAATTCCAACTAAGATACTTTTGTTAACTTATTTTCAATATGGTTCTTTAAATAGCCCTGAGATATTCCTCATATAGTTAAACCATCTCAAACCTTGCCTATGAATAATTACATTGCCCACATATTCACACCTAAAGTGAGGATAGAGAATGGCAATTTGTTCCATATTCCAAAATCAGTCATTTTCCAGTGATGAGGACATAAAATGCCTTGTATCTGAAGGCTGACTTTATTTGGGCTGAATTATGTTGGATCTTGATCTGATCTTTTATTTTTAAAAATTGAATATATGTTTACTATATTTATTAGATTAATAGCATTTGGTAGATGTTTTTAAATAAGCATTTTTGAGTTTTTAATTACTGTTCTAGTTATTGCTATCCTTTATAAAATATATTAATATAGGGAAAATACAAATTATGTAAGTGTTTTATCATCAAACCTACCACATCGGTAAGATATAATAGACTTTCAAAGTGCAAATTCTCTAAGCATTAGTGAACCATTTGTTCACCAATTCACCATTTCAATTAAAATACTATTTATTAAAGGATGAAATGCTGCAATGAGTGACATTATCTCTAATGATTCTTTGAAGTGTATTTTGCTTAGGTAAATACTTCAGATGAAGATAATACCATGTGTGTTTGTGTATGTGTGTGTGTATGTGTGTGTGTGTGTGTGTGTGTGTGAGAGAGAGAGAGAGAGAGAGAGAGAGAGAGAGAGAGAGAGAGAGAGAGAGAAGTGTTTTTGATGCACCTGGTCAGGCTGTGGCTGACTGATGAGAACAAATAAGTTTGAAATAGCTATATCAGTCTCCCTTTAATTCTTTGTTAGCAATCCAAAAAATTTACACAAATATGAGCTGTCACTGTGTGACTACAGCCTGTTGATGGCTTTCGGTTAGGCTGAAACAGGAAATAAGATTTGTCCCATGTTTTGGGCCTAGCAAGGTATTCTAAATACTTAACAAACACTTTAGGTAAAGGTAAAGGTTCCCCCGCACATGCGTGCTAGTCGTTTCCAACTCTAGGGAACGGTGCTCATCTCCATTTGAAAGCTGAAGAGCCAGCGCTTGTCCGAGGACGTCTCTGTGGTCATGTGGCCAGCATGACACCAAAGGCGCACAGAACGCTGTTACCTTCCCACCATAGTGGTCCCTATTTTTCTACTTGCATTTTTACGTGCTTTTGAACTGCTAAGTTGGCAGAAGCTGGGACTAGTAACAGGCACTCACTCTGTTACATGGCACTTGGGATTTGACCTGCCAAACTGCCAACCATCTGATCGAATCCCGGGTATACTCATATTAGCAGTAGAAAAGTCATCAATGTCCAGGATAAATATTTTTAAAAAACAACAGTTTATTTGCTAAGCTTTCATCAGTGCCCTGCTGACATCATCAGAGTAAAAAACCAGAGGTTTGAAAGTCTGCTTATAAAGCCGGCTGTTTCAGTGCTCTGCTCATCAAGTGCATTACTGGTGTACCCACCCCGGTCGACTGTATTCTTTCTAGTAGTGTGGCATCCACCTGAGTGCTTTTAGATTCAGGTGCCTCTTCTCCTCCCATTATTGCCTCCCCTTCCTGCTCTGCTTGTGTCTGGTAGGCTGGCAGTAAGTCTATGTCGCTATGAAAACAACTGCTGAAGTTGCTATGAAAACAACAGTTGGTGGACTCGGTAGAGGGACAGGCAACAGTCTGACAGTTCCAACGCCAGACTATACGTGCTGTAATTAATGACCACCACAGACGTATTGGAGTCCTGACAGCAGGAATCTGAAGATGTCAAGAACACTGTCGTTCTATACTAACGCACCAGCACTACTATACCCTCAACCTCCATATACATTAAGGGCATGCCAGCACAACACTGATGTACTCCGACACAAGATGGAGCTCCTGAGAGCATCTGATAACAGTTGCTATACTAACAAATTGGTTCATAACCTATCATCCAGAACCTTGTCTTATGGACAAATCAGGTTACTGCAATGAGACACGGGCCTCAATTTGATGGATACACAATCCATCAACTTTGTTGCAGCTCTGGAGCCAACAATTCAATGAATTGAGACCAGTGACAAAACTAGAAACTCCATCAGACAACACGTCACAGCGCTGCTCAGTGGGATCCCCAATTTCAGGAATCATCACAGAGGCTGTCCTGCAACAACTGGAATGTAAAGTGATGTCCGACTACTGGCCCAAATTTACCATCATTAAATGCCAGGATAGTGCCAGGTTCATAAAGGAATTAAACTCAGTCTACCCAGATATCCAGTTTACAGTGGAAGAGGACTCCAATGGCACTCTTGCATTTTTAGATGTGTTGGTCAGCTGCCAGGCCAATGGCACTTTCCACACGACCATCCACCAAAAAACAACACACATGGACAGGATTCTGCATTACCAGAGTAACCACCCCGCATCACATAAGATAGGGTGCATTAGAACATTGTTTAAGCACATAGGCATTCACTGCAGCATGACGAAAGCAAAAACTGAGGAATGGAATCACCTCTATTGCATATGCAGGCATAACGGCTATCCAGTGGACTTTATCCAACAATACAGCAAACAAAAGGTAGACAAACAACCCGCAGCACACAAAGTAGACAAACAACTACAATCTGGACAACATTACAATATATCAACAGTGTGTTAGAGGCGACGGCATGGATATTGGTACCATATAACATCAACATAGCACACAAGCCTAATAAAACCCTATGTGCGAAGGTAATGCACCCTAAAGAGCCATTGCCCAATGAAGAAAGATTGTCGGTGGTTTATAGAGTTAAATGCAACAATTGCCACTGTAATTACATTGGGGAGATAACTAAATGACTAAAGACCAGGATCCAAGAGCATAAATTGGCCATTATACAACCAGAACAACATTCAAAGGTGTGAACCCATATGGCCAATTATAACCACTCATTTGATCTGACAGGAATGGAGGCCATTGCTCAGGACTCTTCCAAATGTGGCCGGTTACTCAAAGAGGCCTGGCTATTAAATGAACATTCAATCAACCACCACATAGACTTACTGCCAGCCTACCAGGCACTAAGGAAATATGAGAAACAATGCAAGAACTCACAATAGGTACAAAGAGCTCTGCCCACGCATAGGAGGGAGGGGCATAGACAAGATCAAAGTTACCTATGCATGTGACAACAAGGAATTACAACAGGTGCAAAGGAGGAAACACCAACACAACTTGCTCAAGAGTCAAGTAACAATAGAGCGACACATATGATGGGAAGAACATTACCATATGCAAATACACAGTACCTGACGAGAGCCACAAGATGGGATAAACCAGAGGGCGATTTGACAACAACAATAAACATCCAGATACGAGTGGAGCAGGAAGCGGAGGCAATAATGGGAGGAGAGGAGGCACCTGAATCTAAAAGCACGCAGGAGGATGTGACACTACTAGAAAGAATACAGTCGACCGGGGTGGGTGCACCAGTGACACACTCAATGAGCAGAGTGCTGAAACAGCTGGCTTTATAAGCAGACTTTCAAACCTCTGGTTTTTTACTCTGATGACATCGGTAGGGGACTGATGAAAGCTGAGCAGTTGTTTTTTATATTTATCCTAGAGGTTGATGACTTTTCTACTGCTAGTATGAGTATACCCGGTATTTGTGTGTGTTTCTTTTCCACACACCTTGCACTATACCTGTGTATTTCGTTTTTCTTGGCTAACCTTTTTCACCATTGAATTTCATTTTGTTAGATAGCACCCAATGTTCAAATCTGTCAAGATCTCCTGGATCTTAAGCTTATCTTCTGGAGTGTTGGCTATTCCTGCCATCTTGGTGTCGTCTGCAAATTTGATGAGTTCCCCCTCTATCCCCTCATCTAAATCATTGATGATGATGTTCAAGAGCACTGGGCCCAGAACAGAGCGATGGGGCACCCCACTACTCACTTCCCTCCATGTAGATGCAGTTCCATTGAGGACTACATGCTGAGTATGGCCTGTCAGCCAGCTACAAATCCATCTGGTCATGAAGCTCTCTATCCTACATTTTGTCTGGCATGATCTGTTTTTGACAAACCCACATTGGGTTTCAGTAATCTTTGTTAAAAATTAAAAATGATACAACTACAAAGCTAGTTATGGAAAATAATTTCTCAGTGGGCCATGATGAATCATCCATTTGTTTTATTCCTTTATTAATGAATAATACATACTTTGTTAATATATCTTTTGTAAGGAAGTGTATATCTATGTAAAATCTATATGGAATTTATAAAAGCACATGTCATGGTTCCAGCAGATGTTATTCTTCAAAGAACTTTGAGGCATTGTTTATCTTAAAGATCCTTTATTCAAAGAACATTGCATCAGCACGTACATGGTGGAAGCCAAAATCTGAATTCCCCTCCCCTGAACACATAGTATTAAAGCACAATTGCCTCCTCCTATTGACAGTCATAGATCACATTCTCCAATTATTTTAAAATGCAAACCTTCCCTTCAGTTGTCTAACCCGCCATTTCTTATCATCTCTTATTTCAAACAACCTTGAAGAATACTCTACTGTGATGTTGTTATATCTAACTAATCCCCATACATATTCTTCCCCTCCCCCCCATCATCATCTATTTCTAATTCTGAAAATAACATACAGGTTAAAGAGAAAATGATTGCAGCTTCATATATTGTCAAAGCAAGAACGTTGACATCACAATAGTAACGTAGTGATCAACTTTGTAAGGGCTGTTATTCAAAAAATCACTTGACAATTAACCTATAACCATGGTGATAGCTAAAAATAATTTGTGCTCCAGTTCTAGTATCTCCTGAACAGCAGCAAGGAAAGGCAGTCTGATCTTCCCTAGGAAGCTGGAGAACCAGATCTGTCATGAAAAGCAGTACTTCCTGGCTTCATTTCCCCTTTTTTTCCTTGAATTGAAGAAATAAAAGTAAGTTTTCCTTAGATAATATAACAAGTGAGACCAATTGTAGAAATAAGAATTCCTATAAGTTCCCAGATTCTATGTCATGAAGACCTAGAAATAGATATATAAATTCAGACTTAAGCATTAATTTAAAAGCTATAAACAGACATAATTATTTTAAGTATTGTTTTGATTATTTGATTATTTTTGTTAATATTGTATATGATTTATTACCACAACTCTTCTTAGTCTGTTAGAACAAGGAGAGAGATATAAATAATATATTGAATACATACACAGATTTTAGTCCAATATTTTTCACTACTTTCATGGAACATAAAATATCTTATATGGTCCCCCATATAACCCTAACCCTAACCCCCATACTGCAACATACAATCTATTTAACAAGTTTTAAGAGCATTCTTTTAGCCAAAAAACCTGAACTGTAATGTTGCCAATTTTGTGTTTCTACATTTTTGGTCCTGACTGCAACCAAGAAATCAAATTCCAATTCATCTTCCTCAATGGAGTGATCTTTTATCAGGCCAGAGATTGATTAAGCAAACAGTATAAAATTAAAATTTTGCAGATCTATCATAATCTTGTTACTCATAACTTGTGACAGAATGAAAACATTTTTTGATAGGTCAAGTCAGAAAATAGACATCACAAGAATTACCTCATTTTTGTAAGGGATAACAACAGAATCTTAAAATTTTCCCTATACTTGGGGGGATATTTTGAAACTTTTGTCATTCTCTCACTTTTTCCAGAGCTTGGATATCATCCTTGACATATTTTAACCTGTTGTCTTTATCATCTTTATTGTATTTATATGTGTTTTATTTGTGCCTTTATACTTGTTTGTTTACAAGAAGAGCAGCTGTATATGTTAGTAAGAGCAACACCAAACATTTATGTATGAAAATAACCTCCATATTCCACTACAAAATCTAAGAGACTGCAATATATAACACTAAGTAATGTAATTAGTCCCAAGCAATTCCAACATTCACAAAGCTATCAGCTGAAATTAAAAAGTTGAACATAACTACCTAATATCTGCAAACATTTACTTATCTTGTTTTGCATTAAAATCTGTTATATCTGTTTCTGTTCTACAAGTAGAGCCCCTTCAAATTCAAAGCATTGGTTCCTCATTGTTTTAAACTATATGGTTCTAGTGCTATTTTAAAAGTGCAATGCTTGGTTATTTGTGCTTCGAGTGAGAATAATGTTTGTTTGTTTTCTTCACTGTCAATGATCTTCTTAGGAGTTTTCTTTAATATCAAAACATTTGAACAAAAGTATTCAAAACCAATAAACTTTTTCCAACCATATTTCTTCAAAGTTCAACTTTAGTTTCCATAAAATGTTACAGGAATATTATTCTCTGCACTATTCTGAACTTTGTAAATATACACAGTACATGGCATTCTTTCAAATAATCCAGCACTAGACTTTTTTAAATAATTGAAATTCTATTTTCAGCTCACTGTTATCAACTAACTAAAAAGGAGAAAAAAATTAAACACAATAAGGAAAAGATGCAACTATTTAATAGCTTTTCATCATACTAATAGCTTGTCTTGTGCTATACTTTTCTCTTCCTTTGGTTAGTTTCATTAATTAATGTCAATAATCAACACTGACATAAATTTATGTTAATAAAAGCAAAATAAAGCCTATTTGTAGAATATAAACAGATTGTTTACTATTATATTTTGGATAATCAACTGACCAAAAGGTTGATGGTTTCTTAATTTTAGTTAAGACAGCATACATTCCAAAGTCAGGTAACTCTTTCAATGATTGTTGAAAGATTCCCCAAAGAAGTCATCATGGAGTCTCTCAAAAGACCTAGTTTTAATTGTTTCAGCATTCCTGAATCCCTGACTATGGTGTAAATTTAGACAATGCATAAGAGAAAGGAGCCATTAAAAATTAAAGATTTAGAAAATGGTGGGGAGATAATGATGATTTGTTCATTTTTAGTCTGCTCCAGTTTAGTCTATAGCTACACAATTACCGTTTTGGAACACCAACTTCACCAAATGATATTTTGCCATCTAAATAATGATTAATCCAACTGGAAGAAATTCATGCTAGTCACAATGAAGTATGTTTGCATAAAGGTATTGTTATATTCTTCTGTTCATTTCATTAGCGTTTGTTAGGTTTTCCATATGTTATGTTTACAAATGCAAATTACAGTATATGCAGTTAAAGCATTAAGATGTAAAAACACAATACTTTTTTCATCTGATTATTTAAAACATTATCTTAGGATACTTTGTCTTAGCAAAAAATCTTCTGGCATTGACCTTTGTGCCTAGAGTATTTCAAATTCAACATTCTTCTTCAAACTGGTATTAAACAGTGGAAAAGATTTTCTGCTTTGAATGAAAATTGCTCATGAATGCTATTGCTAGGTTGGATTTACTGTCTTTCAATGCCTCTTATCAGGCACCAAAGAAACTAGTCAGACTGACAGTCCCCTTGGAACTTTTCAACTCAAGAATGACAAGACAAAAATGCCTTGAGGACAAGATATTGAAGAAGAAAAGCCACTTGGGCATAAAAAGAAAAAAAATATGAGTAACTCAGGTTTTAAAAATGTTAACAAAGTGGAGTGGCATAATTTGTTAAAATAAAGCATCGTTTTAAATATGCTAGCTAGGCATGGTGATTAATTAGCATATATGAGTAGCCACTGTACACTTTCACTTAGGGTAAAGAAGAAAGTACATAGCCATTAGTCTTACTTGTTGATTATTAATGAAATAGGAGGAGGAATATTATGTAAGTTTGCTGCCTTGAGTTATTTATAAATTAATAAAGTGAGATTTAAAAAAATGAAATAAATAAATAAATAAATAATAGGGCTGCCTTACTTTAGTTTTACATTTATAACTTTATTGACAATGCATATTTAAATAAAGAATAAATGAGGGGTTTTTAGTTGTACAAATTATATGATTGTGCTGCCAACTCTCAGTGGTTGCTGCCTGAGGCAATTGATTATGCTACCCAATGATAAACAAGTTCTGCCTTATTTGCTGACTCTTTTTTGTTCTCATAAAATGTTAGCTCAGTTTATTTGTAAAATACAAGAGTAGCTTTTGTACTTTAATTTAGTTTAATTTAATTTAAATAGAATTCATAAGATTGAGCTGGTGTTAAGTCTTTCAGACTTCAAGAGTTGGTTAAACAGAACAGAACAAGCAAAACAAAATAAAAACTAATAAACAATTTGAGAAAACATTAATACTTCACATTCTGTTTGAGTGTCAGGACTTTCATCTAAAGTATGGCAGATAAAAATTGCTGGGGATTGATTAATAATTATTCCCAGCTATATCACTAATATAAACAATGTAGAATATGGAAATGTAAACCAGTTGTATCATATCTTTAAATCATATTATTCTTTTCAAAAGCATGGAAACAAATTTATGAATGATAAAGCAAAATAAAATGATAGTGGGCCAAACCTATATCATATATATGTGTCCCTACCATTATTTTATGTTTCCAATGAAACAAATTTATCAAATTACTCTCATGTTCTGATCACAAGAAATATATATTTATGTTCTATTAAACTTTAATTATTGTTAATATGGAATATTCCAACTCTTTATTTGAAAGTACTTGAAATAATAACCACTTTAATAATGCAGTTTAGTAGTCTCTGAAGAAATTGTGATTTGGAATGAACACACTTTATAATTCCAATAATAAATTTGAATTGCAGCTAAGTGTCAAATTGTGAAAAAAAAATGAGCTAACGGAATGTTTCTGTTATTTAAAAATATTTTACATATAAAATATGTACATTCAAATATAAAGATGCAGTAAATATGAAAGATAAAAGGAAAATAAAATAAAGGAACAGATAAATAAAATAGGAGACAATGTTCCTCTTTCTTTTGCATCTTTTAATACTTCAGTTTTAATTTGTGTATTTTTCTCTTGCAATATAAATTTAGATATGTCTTTTTGCCATTTGTACATCCATTGTCAAAACAGGTGTTGTAAATTCATTGCCAGGTATTACCTAAAATAAAAACACCAAAATATTTATTTTCAAACATATTTGTACTCATAACTATTGTGAAGAATATCAGAAGCCACTGGTTTATATTTTTATATTTTTTATTCAACTTCATCTTTTTTCAGAACTGTTAATGAAAATTATATTGTTTAAATTAACAATTTAAATGAATTAAAATAATAAATTAATATAAATACATTACATTTATTAACAATTATTTATATATATATATGTAAGTATGTACACACACACACACACTTGCACACAGGGGAAGATAAGTACTTCTGTCTTGACAGTAGGAATTGGACAATTTCTTATTTCCAGGTAACAAATTTAAAGAAATTCGAAGTCTAGTTACAAGTAATTCTAATTCTGTTTATTTTTTTAAGAGCTCTGCAAAATCTGAAGCGATTTAGAATAATTTGTATATCTAACGTGCATCAGATAAGGGTAAGAGTTGGACACCATGAAGGAAATTGGCAATGGATTTACTTTACCAGTGATGTAAAGTTGCCATCAGATTTGTCAAAATAGTCTGTGCATCTGTTCAGTGATCTGAGAGGTAGATTTTATTTTTCTTTTGATAATAAAAAGAAATAATTGCAAAGACAGATATAATAAGCAGGCTTATTTATTGCTTTGGAATAGCACTGCACTTTATAAGTTAACATCTCAATGAGAACATTGTTTTTATATCATCCACTATAGTTGATCTTATCCCAAAACCCAAGGAGTGACTATATAAGGTCTATGTGTTACATAGGATGCTATAAAGATAATGGTATGCAGTAAGTTTTTGTGTTTGCTTTTTAAGATTTGTAGTAAAAAGCCATAATTTGCTTCCTAAGTAAATATATTATAGGATTAAAATTATGGGCCTTGTTATATAAATGTATCTATCATGGATGTAAATGTATAAAATATAACTTATATATACAATGAAATTTTATTCTTCTTGAAAAATATTCCAGGGATCATGGGTCATAGGAGCTGAAAAGCACCAGGGTAAATACCCATTAAACTCTAGGAAATAAAGGAAAAATAAATGTTATAGTTACTATGTGTGTATACAAAGGAGCTTTGTGATGGCAGAAGACCAAAACATTAACTGTACATATCTGTAGCAAGTTGGGTATATAATATAGCTTATGCCATATTAGCATAAGTAGTAGCCAAAGAATACCACTAAGATGTATGCATGGACATTATAGGTTATATATCAATTTCCTTGTGTATATTTTGGGGAATGTAAGAATGCTGGATCAAAAATGTAGCAGCCCACTGTAGAATGACTTAATTTTATTTAATTAACATTTTAGAAGGAAGTTGAAAAATATGGATGTGTTGTACCATAATTTGTAGCTGAGAGGCCCTCCTTGGCTTCATTTCATTCAGCATTAACTATGTAAGGGTGATAGTTGGTTTAATGAAATGTGTCTAACTTAAATTGGTTATAACACTTAAATAAATTTATTTCTTTGGGAATTTAAATGGTCCTTGGTTATACATGACTCTTGGAAGTTATGTGTATTTTTTGACAAGGAGGTTGTTATCGAGGGTTGGAAAATGTTCACCTTCTATAAGCAGTTACTACACTAAAGTAATTCCAGAAATGCACTGATAAATGTTACCTTTGAATTTACATTAAGGAGCTCAATAGTTCATACCTGCATGAACAGCTCATGTTTCTGACTTATGTCCTGTAGAGATTAAGGACAGGGGCCTGCAGGAGATTAAGATGTCAGTTGCTTTAAGTGACACCCAATCCATTTTATTGACCCCAGCTCTATCCTGCAAAACAAGCACTTTTTGAGGAAAACATAATGAAAATTTTCAGTGGCTTTATGGGCTGAGGTATAATGGCTTTTCAAAGGCTGTTGCTAGGTACTGTGGGAAGGTCTGTAAATGAAACCACAACATCTGTTATAGATGATAGGTTGGCACATGTCACAGCATACTAATATGGCTGTGTATGCCATTACTTTATTAAAAAGAAATACTAATGCTGTGAGGTGAAGACATTTAGCTTTATTCATTGTACTGGACAGGCTATTACTTTTCACTCCTTTCATTCTTATTTCAAGGTGGTATGCCATGTCAAGGCCACACAAGGGTCCAACCTGATTTCTAATGTTGGTTTTCAATAACCAAGGGCACAGGCTATGTATTGGAAATACTTTTCTGCTATTTACTTTAATGCCTTGTTAATACTTAGATTAGCAATGATTTCTGCTTACTCATAAGGTGTTTCTTTTGGCCAAACTGAAGAACTGCTAGATTGATTTTGGGTTCCAAAACAGGATATCTGTGCTAGAAACACAGTTACCAACAAACCAAACCCCAATATTCTTAGAAAATAACTTATTCTATACTATTTGAAAAAATATGTTGTCTTTATTTTCATATGTGAAATATGAACACTTTTTTCACAAAAACTAGATTGCTGGTATTCTATACCCAGAAACAATGGAACAAATAATTTATTTATTTTATTTTAATTTTATTTAATTGGTTTTATATACCGCCCTATTCCTGAAGGACTCAGGGTGGTTTACAGGGCAAAGTTAAAAACAATATAAGTTGAAATAGAGTTAAAATAAAATTAAATAACAATTAATAGTCCAAAAAGTTAAAAATTTAAAAATTTAAAACCCCTCAGTCCAGGCCAGATATATCAAATAACCAGGTTTTTAGGTCCCAGCGAAACGAATGAAGGTCGGGGGCAGTCCGGAGATCCACAGGCAGATCATTCCATAGGGCAGGCACACCCACAGAGAACACCCTTCCCCTGGGGATCACCCGCTGGCACTCACTGACCAGCGGCACCCTAAGGAGGCCCTCCCTGTGGGAGCGCACAGGATGATGGGAAATTAATGCTGGCAGCAGGTGCTTCCTAAGATAATCTGGACTCATGCCATTTAGGGCTTTATAGGTCATCACCAGCACCTTGAATCTCACCTGGACGGCATCCGGAAGCCAATGCAGCTCACGGAGGAGAGGTGTTACACGGGAGTATCAGGAGACTCCCATCACAACTCGCGCAGCTGCATTCTGCACCAGCTGAAGCCTCCGAGTGGTCCTCAAGGGCAGACCCATGTAGAGAGCATTGCAGTAATCTAACCGGAAGGTCACGAGCACATGAGTGATTGTGCGTAGGGAATCTCGGTCCAGATAGGGCTGCAACTGGTGCACCAAACAAAGAATCAGCTTCCCATTATTTTAGCTCATGAATTAGTTGCAACTATATTGTAGAACAGACATGTCAAACATAAGGCCCGGGGGCCGGATCCGGCCCGTGAAGTGGTTTCATGTGGCCCAAGAAGTCATCCTGGAAACAATGTGGGAACTGCCCCAGCCCAGGCCAACCAGGAGCCAATGTACAATTTGTGGTGGCCATCTATCCTGAAATACATTCAGTGTTAGCTCCACAAGGTCATCTGGAAACAGCGAGGGACCAGCCTCTGCCATGTCGGCCCCATCCCCTGGGTGTGTGCTGGGGAGATATCACCCTTTGTGAGGAAGGAAGAAATGCACCATCACCTGGAAGTGGCCAGCACATGGCCCTGCCTACTTCAGGCAGGCTAGGGGTTGGGCAGCATTGTGCTTCTCTTCAGATTCCTGCCATCCAGCTCAGCCTCTCAGCACTGTGAGGAGAGTGCCCCCTTGCCTGCCAAAACCAGGCAGGCTGGGGGCTGAGCAGCATTGTGCCGGTAACATTGACTCCCATGCTGCTCATGGCATCCCCTCTCCCAGAGCCCACCAAGCCAGATATGTGAAGTAGGCGACTGCCATGTGCTGGCCACTTCCAGGTGATTGTGCATTTCTTCATTCTTCATGAAAGATGACACTTCCCTAGCTGTGTTTCCTGCCTGTTTTTCTCCCTCCCTCATTTCAAATATTTTCCCACCACTCTTAGGAAGGAAGGAAGGAAGGAAGGAAGGAAGGAAGGAAGGAAGGAAGGAAGGAAGGAAGGAAGGAAGGAAGGAAGGAAGGAAGGAAG
>JAKJMR010000251.1:581621-598190 GCA_024449315.1 Daboia siamensis | reverse complement strand
AAGGAAGGAAGGAAGGAAGGAAGGAAGGAAGGAAGGAAGGAAGGAAGAAGGGAGAGGGAGGGTCTGAGGGAAGTCCTGCCTTAGTCCTTCCCTGCTGCCCTTTCACCATCCCCTTGCCCCCTTCTCCTGACCTATCCTGGGGGTAGGATACAAAGCCAGGTCTCCTCACATGGAGAGGGAGTGGGACTCCCTCTTGACTTTGCCCTCATACCCATCATCTCCTTCTGCCAGAGACCTGTCCCACTCGTGCCCAGGCCCTTTGATGTGAACAATGTAGAGCTGGCCATGCCCACCCAGTAGGCCACATGCACTCCAGCCATGCCCACCCAGTAAGGCGTGCCCACCCTGGCCACACACACACACCCCCTCCACCAAGGGAAACCACAATGCTGATGCGGTCCTTAATGAAATTAAGTTTGACACCCCTGTTCTAGAATGTTGCATGGTGTTTTAAACACAATCTTGCTTTTAATTTCAGGTGCAATAAAAACATATAAGAAGAAATAATACATGCCACATTTAAACATACATGTTCTTCATTTATCTTTGTTTTTATAGTAGTAGTAATTTTGTTATTGTTTCTAAATCCTTGATTTCTTATGAATAAAAAAATGATTCATATATAACAAATTAAAAAAACAGATTTTTAAGTCCCTTTCATATAGATGATAAGAAGAAAGAGCATATTAAACCCTAGATATTCTAAAGCTAAGATGGACGCTACTAGAGGAACAAAGATCAATGTTCCCTTTCTTTTGAGGGGCATGCCTTAGGCTGCTCTCTTCAAATACAGTAGTGACAAAAATTGTGGAAACCTTTTGGGAAAGTGTACATTTCAGGTTTGATGGCTAATAACACCACTTTTTTGGAGTAGTACCATAAAATTATATATCAATGGAAAGATAATTTAATCAAGAATGTAATGCAACAAAGTTTGTTCAATTCTATGAAAAGTTATAGCAAATAACCAGAAAAAGGAAGCACAACTTGCTTATGTTGATATCAGGTAGCTTTCCTTCATCTGATTGTAGCCAATGAGCATGAATGTTTAGAGAGCCAATCAGGTGTCATCTTGTTTTGGCAATGAGCCAATCAGATCACAGTAGGGTTCAGTTATTGATGTCATGTAATGAAGCTGAGAGGAGGACATTTGTCAGTGTGTTATGTGATCACTATCAAGTTGGTTGGGTTTTTTGTGTTCTTTCATTTAATGAGCTTGTAACACATAATAAAATTAAAGTAATGGTGCAAAGAGTTGACTGGTTGACCAGAAAGTGATGTAAAATGATATTATTAAGTGAACAAGGCTACAGTTATAAAGAAATTAGAAGAAAAATTGGTGGAAACTTAACCAAAGGTGGCGTTTCTAAATTTTTGAAGAGGTATATGGAGACTCAGTCACTACAAAACCACAAAGGCAGGAAAAGGTTCACAACAGCAAGTGATGATAGAAGAACTAAGAGACTGTGCCTATGTGACAGAAGAAAATCATCTGGGTGTATACAAGATGAAATGGCACAATGCATATGAAGTTGAGTGCAAGGACTGATTGGTGCAGACTGTAGGAATTTGGCCTAAAAACTAGAATTCCACAAAAAAGCCACTTTTATCTCTCAAACAAAGGCTGAAAAGACTAAGCTGAGCTAAAACCCATGCTACCTGGACAGAGAAACAATGGGACAGTGTTATTTGGAGTGATGAGATCAAGATCTCCCTGTTTGGTAGTGATGGCATAAAAGGAGAAGGAGGAGAAGAATTGGAGAAGATTTGCATCCTGATTGCATTACATGTACCGTGAAACACCCAGTCAGTGTTATGATCTGGGGTTGTATGACATCAAAAGGTGTGGGCAGAATTTGTGTGATTAATGAGAATATATATGGCCAAAAATACATTAATGAAACACTTGAGCCCAAACTGAAGCCTTCCTCACATGATCATTTCCAAGACAATGAAGCACTTATATTTCAACAGGATTCAGCTCCATGTCATGTTGCTGTTGTGTGCAAAAAGTGGTTTCAAGATAATCATATACCACTGCTGGAATGGCCTGGGAATAGCTCAGATCTTAACCCAATTGAAAATCTATGGAGCTGACTAAAGAAACGTGTTAGTCAGAACTACCCAGTTAATAGAAGCAATAATTCAATCTTGGTTTCACATTATAAGAGCTGCAGTACTAAAGGACTTGGTTCACTCCATGGGAAGACAGTGTAAGGTTGTAATTCATGCTAAAGGTTACCCAACTAAGTATTAACTGACATGGTGATAATTTTTGTATATCTCATTTTTTTCTATGGTGATAACTTTGTATATCTCATTTTTTTCTACATGTTTCACTTTTCTTCTTTATAGCTGCTATTCTAATAGCAAATCCTTCATAAACGTTATTGCATTACATTCTTGATTAAATTATCCTTCCATTGATATATAATTTTATGGCAGTACTCCAAAAAAGGTGGTGTTATTAGCCATCAAACCTCAAATATACACTTTTCCCAAAAGATTTCCACAAATTTTGGCCACTACTGTACTTATGGCTAAAAAGAGAACATTTTCAATTATTTCTATATTTGATTATAATAAAATTCAATTCATTTATTCTTGTATAGTCTTTTTGGTTTACATTTTTTTAAAAGACTCAGATCATTCAGTCACAAATTTTAGAATGCAATGGTGACACCTGACAATTTTAGGGCTGTTATAATACCAAGATTAGGTTTATGGACCCACTTTATCCTACTACATAAAGTGACAAAATTTTGCAGTTGTATTTTTCTGCCCTTTGGCTTTTGACAGTGAAATACTCAACCATTATCTTCAAAATTAAATCATGTCTGAATTTTAAAAATATTTTAAAATAACATTCCCAGGCATTGGACACATTTTTTTACTAGGATCCAGTCAGTTCCAAGATACAACATGCTAAAACAGAGTCACAGTTGCAAGCAGTGATTTAACAGACACCTATGTTTTTGAAGAATCAGTCAAAGGAAAAGCTTCTCTGATGATGTCTGACAGTCTCCAAGGGAAAGAGGAGTGAGAACATGAAAAGAAGAGAGTTTCAAAAGGCAGTTAGAGTAGGTAGCAAAATGAAGAAAAAGTGATGTAGTCAGTGAAGTAAATCTTCAGTTAGTTTCTTTGGTCTTGCAGAACTAGAATTTCTTTTCCCCCACAATCTTGTCTTCTTATATGATCCCAATTTCTCTCAGAAACAACTAAAGTTTGGAACCAGTCATTTCACAACTGCAGGTGTTTGTGGCTGTCACTTTTTCTTGTATCCTGTGAAGTAAGCACACACAGACACACACACACACACAGACACACACACACACACACACACACACACACACTTATTTTGAATAAACATTTTGTGGACTTTGGCTTCATTGCTTTATTGATACTATAGTTTCTGTGCATTACGCAAGCAAGGAAAATGTTTGTGTTTTGTTTGGTTTTGTTTTACAAAATATCACAGACATTAATTCAATTTTTATATGTTCTATATGTCAATTTTTATATGTTTGGGACTAAAATGCAAAATATAAGGTATATAATGTTGTGTACTGGGTTCGTTGTGCAGGAATGAAGACAAGGCGAGTCAGTTCAGCAAAGATCATGGTTTATTGCTTGCAGGATCTGAACTAGAAAACAGGGCTGCAGATGCAGCAATTTATACCTTAGGTCCTAGGCAGCGGCCAATTGGTTTGAAGCAACCTGGTTCACCCAAAGGTAGTTCAATTTAAGGAACTCTAATCCAATTTACTTAAAATTTTGGAACACATTTCTTTGAAATAGAATTGCACTGAGCTAGTGACAGAAGAAAGAAGAAACAAGTCAAGATCCTGTTTGCTGCCCCTCCTAAGTAGGTGTATGGTTGCTGAATGAACAGCAGTACCGAAACATCATAACTTTATTTTAAATATGGATATTTTAACAAATGAAACAGAAAAATAATCATTGAAATTAGATTTTGGATACCCATGCTTACTTTTCCACATAGACTACACACAGTCATTCACTATACACTTCTGCCAGGGATGAACATCATCCTTAAAGCTACCATGAAAGAACTACACACTTTGACTTTTTGATAAAGCCTTGATAGTATTTTATACCTTTTCCTTTGAGGCAAAGAGATGCCCATGAAAACATCCTCCAATTTGGCAAAAATGTGGAAGTTTCATGATGCCAAGTCTGGATGGACAGTGGGCTTTGTTGATGAGACACACCTTTGCACTTCCCTTGTAGATGGCTCATGAAGTGTAAGGTCGATTGTTTTCATGTTGCAGCAAAATTAACTTCTTTTGCTGCAATCTTTCTTTCAAAATTTTAAGTGCTTCATTTATTTTCCTTTTTCCAGGTTGTCAATGTCTTTTCTGGATTTTCAAATATCAATATTTGTTTAATAGTAGATTCTTCTCTCATGGTACTTGAATGTTTCATTTTTTTTCTATTGTATTTTGTATAAATGGTTCTTTAATTGTGGTTAAAGTTTGGGCTTTCATATCTGGGCTGTCTTTTTGTTCCTTCTTAGTAATTCATTGGTTGTGGTAAGAATTTGGATTAGTGTTTTTAACAAGAGTTTATTGATCTTCATCTATAAATAAATTTTGTTCCTGGTCTTCTTCCATGTTGGTATTTCAAACTAAAGGCTTTACACTTAGAAAATCCAAAAGAAAGATATTTTTTTTCTAGATAAGGAACACAGCCTTTCACAGCCGTTGTTTCAAAGTTCTCAAAGTTATGTATCTTATCTATTTCCCTGGACAGTCAGCCAGGCCCCTTTTAAAGTTTCCCTTTGAGTTCCAAAGTTGTCTTAATCTTTTGTTTTTCTTTCTTTTTTTCATAAGAAAGAATCCAGATATCCAACAGAAGTAGACAATGAACAATAAGAAATAAAAAATCTTTCAATCCACATGCTTTGAGAAATAAAATTCCAATTGGGATTCATTTACTTTTTCAACATTTAAAATGCCCCTGGGTATTTAGTCACCGCTCTTTCTGGAGGGAGGGCTGAAATCCCCCTTCCTGCATCGCAAGGGGGAAAATGCTTAGCAGCTTAAGGAGGTACAGAAAGTAATTAGGGTGTAAAAGATGTAGATCTCACCCAGTCTCTTCTGCGCTGCTTTAAGAGTTGCCTGGTGGAAAATGTGACTTCAGCTGTTCACAGCCTAGGGATGAGCCATAATGGCTCGTCCTTTTGTCCACCGGTTTGGAGGGATTGCCAGGGCCAATGGGAGAGTTGTGGCTCTCCTGTGATCCAGCGAAAGCCCCTCCTTGCTGGTCACCTCTTCAGGGTGACTTTCAGCCCTTTTCACCACCACCCCAGCAATGCAAAATTAGATGGGGGAGAGAGTGCAAGTCTGCCAGCCATTTATAGTGGCTGCATGGCAAACCAGAAGTCGGGATTCGCCAACTTCTACCGTCAATTCATCCCCTCCTTTGCTGAAATTGCCCTTATGGAATTACTAAAAACAGGCAAAGGGGGGGGTAAAGCCACATTTGGGCCAACCACTAGCATGGACTATGAACTGTCAAACCGCTTTTGAAAATTTGAAAAGACTATTTGTGCTTGAACCGGTCCTAAAACATCCTTGCCCAGGGAAGCACTTTATGATTCAAGCCAATGCCTGCAATGTGCCATTGGAGCTGTGCTACTACAAAAGAACCAGAGTAAGAGACTACAACCCTGTGCTTACACCTCAAAAAAATTCACTGACTGCAAGAGGAGATGAGCTATGTGGGAAAAGGAAGCTTTCACAATCTGCTGGGCTCTATTAAACTGCCGACACTATCTAGAGGGGAGTAAGGTGCCTTTCAAGGTATGGACTGATCACAAAAACCTAGAAGCACTAAAGACTCCCCGCAAATTCTCCCTAAAACAAATACGATGGATGCAGTACTTTAACTGTTTTAACTTCATCCTAAAGTACATACCAGGAGGAAAAAAACTTCTTAGCTGATGCTCTAGCCAGACTGCCCCAGTACAAAAGTCAGCATGAAGAGGTTAATGAGGCAATTATATCCAATCCACAAACTGCTTCTTAAGTTACACCACACAGAGTCCCACCTCCAAGAGCCCCTAATCCCAATGACCCTGGGGCAAAGAAAATAAAACAAGAGGTCCTCACCAACCAATGATTCAAGGACAATCAAACCTCCTCAACATACAGGGATGGTCTGGCTTACAAAGGTGGAAAACTATATTTGCCAAAGACCGTCTATCTTAACATGCTCTGACACAGCCATGACATAAAACAAGCTGGGCACTTAGGATATTTAAAAACACTACACCTTATCTGCCATCAATTCTGGTGGCCAGGATTGAAACAAGACATGGAAAACTATGTTTGGAGTTGTGCTGTATGTGCCACCATGAAAAGAATTCTGCAGAAAACCTCTGGATTATTGCAACTGGTGGCAGACCCTTCCCAACCATGGGAAGAAATTGCTATGGATTTTGTAGTAGATCTACCTGAAAATAGGGAAAATATGGTCATCTGGACTGTGATAGACCTGTTCTCAAAGCAGGCTCACTTCATTGCCTGCAAAAGGCTCCCATCTGTCCAACGACTAACCAGAATGTTCCTGAAACACATCTACATACTGCATGGTGCACCTAAATGAATAATCTCTGAGAGGGGGGTACAGTTCAGAGCTAAGTTTTGGAAGAGTTTCCTTAAACTAATTGGCTCATCTCAAGGACTATCATCTGCTTTTCATCTGTCTACTAATGGGGTAGCTGAATTCGTGAACTCAATGGTGGAGCAGTATCTCCGATGCTATGTGGATTATCAACAAATGAACTGGACTGACCTCCTCCCTTTCACAGAGGTGGCTTACAATAACTCTGTTCACAGCAGCACTGGCTTCACGTCTTTAAAAGTGGCCACAGGAAAAGAGTTCAGCCCAATACCCAAAAATACCCCAAAGCACCCTCCGCTTCCCAGACTCTTGATCAATGGGTGAGGGGGTGGGAAGAAGTTTGGAAAACCACAAAAACTGCTTTTAAAAAGGCTTTAAAAACATTCAAAAAACAGGCAGAATGAAAAGGGCTCCTCAAAGAACATTCTAAGTTGGGAAAAAGGTTTATCTGTCAACTAAATATTTATGGATTAAGTTACCTAGTAAGAAGTTAGGATCAAAGTACTTAGGACCCTTCCCCATTGTAAAGATCATTAACCCAGTCACAGTGGAATTAAAACTTTCTAGGCTCTTAGGAAAAGTTCACCCTGTTTTCCATTGTAGCCTGTTGAATACTTTTTGGGGTTCCACCTTAAGACCTCCCCCTAAGAAGGCACCCAGACCCCTCGTAGTGGCAGGACAGGTTCACTATGAAGTAAAGCGTATTCTAGATTCTAGAATTTTTTAAAGGGAAATTGCAGTACTTTGTGTAAAGGAAGGGATATTCATTGTCTGACACCCCTGGGTGAAGTCTAGTGATGTAAAAGCTGACAGAATCATTAATAGGTTCTATATGAAATGCCCTAATAAATCAAGAGCAACCCCTAACCAGTGTTTTTGTTTACATTACAGGATTTGTCCTTTTTATAAGGGGGGGAGCAGATGTCAATGCTGCTAATGTTGGATGTTTTTGCTTTGACAACAGATGGAAACATGGCCATCTTTCCTCTTTTGCTTTTAGAGTTAGTTGATGCTGGGAGGGGGGATGTCAAGCTAATTGGAGAATGTGATTTATGACTATTAATTGGAGGAGGGAATTGTCCTTTGCTATTTTGTGTCCAGGGGAGGAGAATTCAGTTTTTAGCTTTAACTATGTAGTGCCAATACTTTGTTTCTCGAATAAAAGATTCTTTAAGGTAAACAATGCCTCAAGGTACTTTTGAAGAATTTCATCTGTTGGAACCATGACACAGTAATGTCTAAATCAACTTTCTTGATTAGAGAAATGATAATAACTATATTTATGGCAACTGACAGACTTTTTGCATGAAACAGAAAAAAAGCATTTATGACTTGTAATTTTGACGTTTAGAAAAACAAATTATTAAACAATAGAAAAAAAGAGCTTCTTTGTAATCCTTTGTAATCTTAGAGTAAGAGATAGTTTTGCAATAATGTTTATATTTGCTGCAGAAGAAAACAGAAGTTTATCAACATTTGATAGCCAACATTGGTGGCTATCATAGTTCATCTATTTCTTTATTGATAATACCATCAAATTTTCATAATTCACCTTGCTATCTTTACTTTTGGCCCAGTTATGCACAATACTTATGTCAAGAGAATGTGTGTGTGTGTGTGTGTGTGTGTGTTTGTGTGTTACCCTGTCTTTACTATTTTTATAAATAACTCAAGGTGATGAAATATATAACATTCCTCCCTTCTCCTATTTCCCCCCCCCCTCAAAACAGGTGCATTAGGCTGAAAGGGAGTCACCCAGCTGGCTTTCATGCCTAAGGTGGGATTAGAATTTGGAATCTCCCAGTTTCTAGCTTGGCATCTTAACCATAGACAAACTAATCACCATATACCTACATTCAACAGTAAATTTCAATTGGAAGGTCTCTTTCAACTATTGTAAATTCAATCATGACACATTGCTTAAAATACAGCAACAAGTATTCATTGATCTCCATTTCATGAAAAGTTACAATTTTTCACTGCTGCTTCTAATCAGTTGCCATCTTAAGTAAAAGAATGGATGCTAAAGAAGATATCAGAACTTACCAAATTGCCATCTTAACTGCCATCTTCTGCTGATTTGCAATATTGGAGACATTGTTTTTCAACCATGTAAATATAGCATTGTCTGCAGTTCCTTAAAGAAAGACCTTTTCTTGGATTCCATGTAACTATTCAATCCTAGGAAGATGAATGGATAAATAGAGTTCCAGACATATACTACTCCATGAGCTTCAAAGTATAGATTTGCCTTTGACCCTAAAGTGCTGCGTAGTCTTAATTGTTCAGATTACTTAAATAGCATTTCCAAAGTTTCCAATAGTTCTTTTCAAACTTAATTTCACTGAATGCCACTCCTGCTTTCTCATCCTTGAACATTGCAGTCAACTCTCTGTATTGTCTTTAAATTGTTCAAAAAGACTGCAAACGGGGTGACAAACAAAGGAGAATCTAATTAAATGATTGCTCTGAACTGAGGACAGATCTAACTTACGAGGGTTCCTGTGTTCACATTTCCCAAACAATTTAAAGTTCATTTCAGACTCTTATTTTAAAGAAAACAATTCTTATTTGATGTCACTCAATTTTGCGTATTTGATTCTGTGTAATGATCAAGCTGATGTGTGATCTTACCAAAGTCATTTGGCCTTCAAATTCTTTAAATGTTCTTTTAGATTCAAGCCCACCATACAATGGGATTATTCTGAAGATAATAGCCTGAATGTAGTGTGGTAGGGACGCAGTGGCTCAGTGGGTTAGGACGCTGAGCTTGTCGATCAGAAGGTCGGCAGTTTGGCGGGTCGAAACCCGAGTGCAGCGTAGCAGAGTGAGCGCCTGTTACTCGTCCCAGCTTCTGCCAACCTAGCAGTTCGAAAGCACGTAAAAATGCAAGTAGAAAAATAGGGACCTCTACGGTGGGAAGGTAACAGCATTCCGTGCGCCTTTGGCGTCTAGTCATGCCGGCCACATGACCATGGAGACGTCCTCGGACAAGCGCTGGCTCTTTGGCTTTGAAACGGAGATGAGCACCGGCCCCTAGAGTCGGAAACGACTAGCACGCATGTGCGGGGGAACCTTTACCTTTACCTTTACCTAGTGTGGTTTAACCCATATACAACTAGAGAAAGTAGTGGATTACATCCCCCTTAAGAGACAAAAATGACTGGGATTGGTGCAATTTCACTATTGGTAGACAGATTCTATGCAAAGTACAGGCATTGGATCAGTGTATGAATGAAACTGCTAGTAAATGTGCTACTTGATTTAAGGAGTTATCTATGCTCTTTTGCTACATTGTCATGCATTAGCTGACTATTATATCCTCTTGAAAAGAGGATTGCAAATTTTTTCTGAGAAAGCAGTTGGAAGACATGGATGAAACTATCATTTTGTCTCTTTCATCTCTATATTTTCAAATCAAATTAATTTCACCCAGTTCTAGGATTCAAATATATGAACAACCGGTTCTCTGTGTGGATGCAGCTTCCAGAAGTCCATTTTGGGCCTGGGCAACAAAAAATTAGCTATTGGTTCTGCCGTAGTGGTGCGAACCAGCTGAATCCCACTACTGATTTCACCTGCTTTTGAATAAATTTGAAAGTTTAGTTAAATGCTTACTAATGAACAACCCAAAAGAACTTACTCTTTTAACTAACTTAAGTATGCATAGATGCTCCTAGCATATAGAAAACTATTCCTTACAGTTATTAAAACTGAAGATTCAGTCACAAAAAAGGTAATTAATTGAAACATAATAGTTGAATATATAAATTGAAATTCACATTTTAAAAAGCTCAACATTCAAAACCTCATAATAGATGACAGCCATTTGTTCTTTAAAATGATAGAACTTATATTTAAAGATATAACTTATATTAAGTAAATTCTTATATAGGACCAAGATGAATGAAAGTCACATGTATCATATAACCAGATTTATAACTTCTGGTTATAGAAGCACTAAGGTAAAATCTTTTCATCCTATTCATGAAATAATTTCGGTCAATATGGGCAGTTTTAATCAGATCTTAAAAACCCTAGATGTTCAGTGGAAAGTGGTACTGATCTCTTTGTTGTGTTAATTATCACAGTCAAAGGAAGGATTCATGCTGTGAGCAGCATTCCCTTTTAATGCTATTGCTGTCAGGAATTTCATGAGTTCAAAATAATTGCCTAAACAGCTGCTTCAAGAAGCACTTATTTCAAAAAGACAAATAAACAAAACCCATGGATGTCTGGCTTGCTGCAGAGAAAGAAAAGAAATAGCGGGAAGTGATAGGTATCTCAGAATTAAACATTATAATAAGGCAATAAAGTTAAAAAAAAGAAGAATGCAGACTGTGGGATTATAGAATGAGGCAAATACATATCCCATATACTGTATTTTTCCATATATATAATGTTATGTGCACCAGAGAATCGTCAGAAGAAGAAACCGAAATCAACAAACTCCAAAGGCAACCAAACATGCAACACTGCAGCAGCCACCAGCGAGAGAATGATCACAAAGCACTTCTCTTACTGAGATGTAAAGGGTGCGGAGGCAACCATATTCACGCCAACTGCAGATTTCGTTTGGCCACATGTAGACCTTGTGGAAGAACTGGCCATATCATGGTGGTTTGCAGAGCCTGCCAGAGAGACAGGCCACCCAAACACCAGTCGGAGGAACTGACTAGGAGAGATACTGGGGCCCAGGGTCCAGTTAGTGTGGGGTTCTTCAGAAGCCAGAGAAGTGTTTGCCACACCGGGGCTCGATGCTCCCTCAAGCCTAAACTTAAGCTCTTGGTAGAGCTACAAGGAGTTCCATGTAAGATGGAGTTGGACTCCGGCTCTGCAGTATCGATTATTTTGCAAGACACATTTGACTTCATGTGTAGGAGTAGTAACCATTGGGCTAAACTAAGACCCTCAGATTTCATTTTAACGGATTTTCAGAACTCTCACATTAAAGTTAAGGTTGAAGCCACATTTTTGGTGAAATTTAAAGGGTTTTGGGGACACCTGGATGTAATAGTAGTAGGGGCCCAAAGAACAAGTGTTATTGACTTGATTGGTTTGATGCTTTAGGTATTCAGATTACTGGTATAAACCGGACACAAATTGCATACCTCATGACTGTTTGTGAAGAATATGTGGATGTTTTTGATTCAACCCTGGGGACATACACTGGCCTGCCAATTTCTTTTAAGTTAGATCCTAACGTTGTTCCAATTAGGGTTAAACCTCGCAGGGTCCCCTTTGCCTTAAAGGACAAAATTGATTCCAAAATCGATAAGCTTGTAGAACAGGGCATGTTACAGAATGTGGATGGGGGGGGGGGGGAGTGGGAAACTCCTATTGTCACCCCACTAAAGTCCAACGGGGAAGTTTACATTTGCGCTGATTATAAATGCATATTAAATAAGGCCCTCAAACAACATGCTTAGCTAGTTCCTGTAGTCAACCATATTTTAGCCTCCTTGCAAGGGGGAACCATTTTTGCTAAACTTGATTTAGCACAGGCCTATCAGCAATTGCCAGTTGACAAGGCCACAGCTGCGGCTCAAATGATTGGGACTCACAGAGGGGCATTCAAAGTCAAACGCTTACAGTTTGGAGTCAGTGTTGCACTGGGTATTTTCCAAGGGATTATGGAACGCACACTTAAGGGTATTCAGGGCATCTGCCAATATTTTGATGATGTTCTTATTGCTGGGGAATCCCCAGAAGTGTTGCCCAGAAGGCTTAGGTCTGTTTTGCAGAGGCTTCGGGAAGCGGGCCTCAAATTAAAGAAGAAGAAATGTAGTATTGGGGTCTCATCAACAGAATTCTTGAAGTTCCGCATTGATGCTAATGGTATTCACCCCGCTGATTCTAAAGTGAAGGCCATTAAAATGGCTCCTAGGCCAAAATATAAAGGAGAGCTGCAAGCATTTTTGGGCCTCCTAAATTTTTATCACACATTCCTACCTCATGAGGCAGCAATAGCAGAGCCCCTCACAGGCTTCCACATAAGAAAGCTCCATGGAAATGGACTAACGTACATGAAAAAAGTTTCCAGGACTTAAAAGCACTATTGTCAGAAAAGTTCACTGTAACTCACTACAAAGAGTCTAAACCTGTATGTCTTGCATGTGATGCATCTCCCTATGGGGTGGGGACAGTCTTAAGCCACATAGAGAAAAATGGGAAACAAGTTCCTATTGTATTATACTCTAGGACCTTATCCTCTGCTGAGCGCAACTATGCACAGATTGATAAAGAAGCCCTGGCCATAGTTGCTGGAGTTAAGAAATTTTATGATTATTTATATGGCAGGGATTTCACTGTCTACACTGACCACAAACTTCTGTTGGGATTGTTCACAACAAACAAACAAACCCCCCACATACTATATCCAAGAATGTTGAGATGGTCTATTTTTTTGTCTGCATACAATTTTAAGTTAATTCATAAACCAGGGAAGGAAATGGGCCATGCTGATGGCCTCAGCAGACTACCACTGCCACTAATGAATCCTGATCCAGCTCCTGCTGCTAGAATACTGTCCATACAGAACTTACCTGAGTTTCCCCTCCACGCAGAGGATATTGCTGCTGAAACTGCCACAGATAAAATTCTGAATAGAGTGTTGTCATGGGTATACATGGGCTGGTTGGTAAAAGGCTCTGAATTTCAAAGTTATTTTGTCAGGAGACATGAGTTGTCTGCACATAAGGGCTGCATTTTATGGGGGAACAGAGTCATAATTCCCACTTCCCTAAGAGACAGGGTCTTACACTCTTTACATGAAGGCCATCCAGGCATTGTCAGAATGAAAGCTTTAGCTAGAAGCTACCTTTGGTGGCCTGGCCTTGATAAGGCTATAGAGGATCAAGTTCATGGTTGTTATACATGCCAGCAATCTAGGCCTGAAATGCCTCAGGCCCAGTTCACAGGTGGGAGGAAATGCACACTCCTTGGTCTAGGATTCACATAGACTACGCTGGGCCTTTTCAGGGGCAGCTTTTCCTGATAGTAGTGGATAGCCACTCAAAATGGCTGGAAGTAATTCCAGTTCCTAATATGAATATTGCTAGGACCATCCACATGCTGAGAAAACGCTTTGCATGTCTTAGTTTCTGATAATGGGACCCAATTCACTGCTGCTGAATTTCAGGCTTTTCTTAGAGCTAACCTCATCAGACATGCAATGTCTGCACTGTTTCATCCTTCTTCTAATGGACAAGCCGAACGCATGGTAAGGACAACAAAGGAGGCACTCAACTGTATTTTCACAGGTGACTGGCATCACAGATTGGCAGATTTTTTACTCTGCCAACATTCTATGCCCTGCACTGCTACAGGTAAAAGTCCTGCTGAACTACGTTGGGGGAGGTATTTGATTACTAAACTGGACAGGTTGCATCCAGACAGAGTGGCAATAGAAGTCTCTTGACCAAAACACCAAGGGGGCTGCATATGGGTGATTGGGTTTGGGCCAGAAACTATGGTCCAGGGAATTTATGGGTTCCTGGTCAAATAACCAAGGCATCCGGACCCCTATGTTATGAAGTGGTGTTGGAGGGAGGGGTCTGGTCAGAAGACACATTGACCAACTCAGGAAAAGGTTTCCAGAATGGTCACTAAGTGAGGACTGTGGCATAAGTCCCTCCCAAGGTCCTCAAACTGGTAGCCAAGCCAGCCCACACTGGAACCACCACGTTTTCCCTTCTCAGCAGAAGTGAAATCTGAGGAAGAACCGGGAAGCATGGAAGTACAACATGGAACCCCTGACCAAGCGAACCACCCGAACCTCAGCAACCGATGTGCCTACTCTGCAGAACAGACTGACTCTGGGGTGGGCCAGCCAGTGCGTTTCTATTCCCCTTGACACTGGAGCACAAAGGGACATGGGTCTACCCAGCCCGCTGGGTAAGCTGGCAGACCACAAAGTGAGGGGAACTCCAAGACATTCCTCTAGGCCACACAAGCCTCCTGTGTACCTCACAGACTATATTGTAAAATAAAGTGATGTATAGTGTTGTGAACTTGTACCACTATCTACAGAAATTTGGGCCTTGTGAAACTGCCATTACTGCATTGTAAGCCTGTTCAGACATTGTTTAATTTCATTGTAGCCATAGCGAATTTATGATTTATTTATTATTTTTTATTATTTTCATTACAGTTGTTGGGAGTGATTAGTAAGTCTTGATAGTTGTTAAGACTATTTTAAGAGTGTCATAGTCTGATCTAAGTGGGGAGGGGTGTTATGTATTGGGCTTGTGGTGTTACACCACGTGCATTGCTGGAGGAGCTAATGGCTCTCCAGCAACCCAGACAGGCCATCTCTGGTCCTGCAATTGGTCAGCCCCAGGCAGCAAGCATGGATTCAAACTTATTGGCTGCTGCCTAGGAGCTAGACTATATATTGTGGCTGGTTGCAGCCCAAGCTTCAGTACAGTTCCAGCAAGAATAAAAGTATGAGTTATTCTGTACTGAGCCTCGTGTCATCATTCCTGCCCTCCAGAGCCCATGACTTAACATATAAGATGCTATTTTTTTCCTGCAAACACCCTATTCAAAAATCAGGTGCATCTTAAACAAGTGCAGCATCTTGTACATGAAAAAATAATGCTAACCTTTGCAGCCCAAGGCTGCCTGGTACAGGTGTCAAGCCCCTGTGGGTTTGCCACTAACAGGAGGGGGGAAGGGGCAAGATCATCATATGGCAGCGTCTGGAGGCAGCGGATGGGACCAGCAGCATGGATGGCATCAACAGCCCTTTCCCCCCTCGTAGCTATATGCTGGCTGGGGACCCTGTGGAATGCAGCTGCAAGGGCGTCCTGCTTAATAATAGCAGCCAGCTGAACTTCCAGATTTGCCAGCTCAGCTGTTCAGTGCTCTGCCAAACAGCTGATTGGCGCAGAGAAACAACAGGGAGTTTAAAACCTGCCTTCACTTCCCTGCCTTGCTGTCATGCCGGTACTCATGCCAGTTTGTTTACCAGGGTCAGAAGGCTGCTGCTGTGAATTGACTATGCATGCTTATCATGCTGGATGCTGGTTAGGTGGGTGGGTGGTGGGGCCGGCCAGGAGGTGTCTATTTAGAGCATTGGGAGGTGGTTGCTCCCAGCACTGACTTTGTTTGCTGTAAGCTTGGAACTTGCATGCCAGAGCTTCTTATACAAGGGTGTGTCTTATACATGGAAAAATACAGTACTATGGAGCTAAATAAATCAGGAACAAATTTAATTTGAACTCTACACTAGATGAATTAGGATAAACTGTCATAAAATGTATGTTTGACTGAAGTAGGTATATGTACACATATACGTAATCTAAAAAGATCAAGCACACATGTACTTATGAAACTTGCTTGCTTTCCATTCCTCATGGGATTTCTTGCCATTAGTTATGGTGATAATCACCAATTTGGTATGTAGTAATATACTGTAATTTTAAGTAGGTCTAGTTCAGTCAAGCCCAATTAGATGCTGTCCACAATAATAGGATTTTACTTGGCTATAGTATTAGCTAGTTTTAGTTTGGCTAGTTTTAGTTTGTAGATATTTTGTGGATTTGGCTGCTATGTATATCTAGTTAAAATAAATCAATTTATAAAAACTAGTAGTGTTCCAATATCTCAAGGGTTGCCACAAAGAAGAGAGAGTCAAGCTATTCTCCAAAGCACTGAAGGCAGGACAAAAAACAATGGATGGAAACTAATCAAGAAGAAAAGCAACCTAGAACTAAGGAGAAATTTCCAGACAGTTAGAACAATTAATCAGGGGAACAACTTGGCTCCAGAAGTTGTGAATGCTCTAACTCTGGAAGTTTTTAAGAAGATATTGGAAAACCATTTGTATGAAATGGTAATGGACTAAAAGGCCTCCAAGATTCCTTCCAACTCTATTCTATTCTATTCTATTCTATTCTATTCTATTCTATTCTATTC
>JAKJMR010000251.1:571528-581611 GCA_024449315.1 Daboia siamensis | reverse complement strand
TCTATTCTATTCTATTCTATTCTATTCTATTCTATTCTATTCTATTCTATCCCATCCCATCCCATCCCATCCCATCCCATCCTATCCTATCCTATCCTATTCTAATTTGTTGGAAGAAGCATTGTCTCAGTTTGACATAGTGAGCATAACAACTTGGTTTCTTCCCCAGCAAACATTACAACCAATTAGGTAGCTCCAAAAAAGATTTAGATAAATTAATGGAGGATAAGACTATTAATGGCAATGAGTGTTGATCATTGTATTCTACCTTCAGAATTTAAATAAGAATCACTTGAATATCTGGTACTGAGAAAAATTACAAGGATGCTACTAAGATTCTTGGAAGCATATCATTGACCTTTGTGTGACATAGAATATTGCACTAGTTATACAATGCATTCAGAAAGTATCCAGACCCCCTTCACTTATTATGCTGTAGCTAATTGTAAAATTGTTGGAATTCATTTTTTCTCATTAATCTGCACAGTACCTCATAAAAGTGAAAACAGAATGTTAGAAATGTCTGTAAATTTATTAAAAAGAAAAAAAACCTGAAATATTACATTAGCATAAGTATTCAGACCCTTCACTCAGTATTTTGTTGAGGCATCTTTGACAGCAATTACAGCCTTGAGTCCTTTTTGGTATGATGCGACAAGCATTGCACACCTGGATTGGCGGATTTTCTGCCATTCTTCCTTTCAAATCTTCTTAAGCTCAGTCAGGTTGGATGGTCACTATTGGTAGACAGCCATTTTCAGGTACCTACAGAGATGTTTAATAAGGGTCAAGTCAGGGCTCTGACTGGGCCATTCTAGGATATTCACAGAGTTGTCCCTAAGCCACTTCTGTGAGGTCTTGGCTGTGTGTCATGTTGGAAAGTAAGTCTTTGGCTCAGTCTAAGGTCCTAAGCACTGTGAAACAGTTTTCCATTTAAGATATTACTGTACTTTGCTCCATTCAGATTTCCCTCAACCCAGGCAAATCTCCCAGTCCCTGCTGCTAAAAAACACCCTCACAGCATGCTACTGCAACCACCATGCTTCACTGTAGGGATGATATTAGGCAGCTGATGAGCGGTGCCTGGTTTCTTCCAGACATATTTAGAATTGAGGCCAAAGAGTTCAATCTTGGTTTCATCAAACCAGAGAACTTTGTACCTCAAAGTTTAAGAGTCCTTAAGGTGCTTTTTTGCTAACTCCAAGTGAGCTTTTATGTGTTTTGCACTGAGGAGAGGCTTCCCTCTAACCAGCCTGCCATAAAGCCCAGATCGGCAGAGGGCTGCATTGATGGTCATCCTTCTGGAACTCTGTCTCATCTCCACACAGGATCTCTGGAGCTCAGTCAGATATTAAGGCCCTTCTCTTCTGATTGCTCAGTTTGACCAGGCAACCAGTTCTTGGAAGTGTCCTGGTTGTACCAAACGTCTTCCATTTGAAAATTATGGAGGCCACTGTGCTGTTAGGAACCTTTAGTGCAGCATAAAATTTATTATAGTCTTTTCCAGATCTGTGCCATGCAATAATCCTGTTTCTGAACTCTGCAGGCCATTCCTTTGACTTCATGGCTTTTGCTCTGCTACACTATGCATTGTCAGCTGTGAGACCTTCTATAAAGAAGTGTGTGTCATGTACAATCAATTTAATTTACCACAGGTAGACTCCAGTCAAGGGGTAGAAACATGTCAGCAATAACCAAGAGACATGGGAAACACCTGAGCTAAATTTCAGGTGTTGTTGCAAAGGATCTGAATACTTATACCAATGTGACATTTCAGGATTTGTTTGTTTTTCTTTTTAATAAATTTACAGACATTTCTAAAATTATATTTTCACTTTGTCATTATTGGGTGCCAAGTGTAGATTAATGACAAAAAAAAAAGAATTTCAACAACTGTAGAATCAGGCTGCAGCATAACAAAATTGACAAAAGTGAAGAGGTCTGAACATTTTCTTTTTTTCTTCTTTTTTATAATTTTTTAAAATATACTTTATTAAACAAGTTTTAAATAAAAATAACGAGAACATTATTACAAAGTACTGAAAAGTGTGTCGAATAGAAAAACACCAAAACACCCTATACACCAAAAAACAAAAACAACAACATTAAACAAGACCAGGGAGTGTAATACTACCCCTAATTTTCTTTTTCTCATACATCCCAGGCTAAGTAACCTTTAATTACCAAATATTAGAAATCTATAATTGTATATATCTCCAGATTCTATACCTCAAATAATAATACACAATCATCTGATATTTCCCCCGTTGAAGTTAAATATTCTATTTTGTAACCATGAATATCAGGAGTCCCAACTTTTATTAAAAAGTGATTCACTTTTCCCTTTGAGAATATATGTCATTCGATCTGACTCTGCGCATAGTAATACTTTCTCTATTACTTGACAGTCCATTGGGATTCCCTTCGTCTTCCAATATTACACATAAGTCATATGCGCCGCTGTTGTAATATGTATTAATAGATACCAAACATTTTTTGGTACTTCTTGTGGCTTCATCCCCAAGAGGAAAATAGCTGGGTCCAATTGAAAATCATATTCTGTTATTTGAAATAACCAATTTTTTATATTGGTCCAGTAACACCTAACCTTTGGACAAGTCCACCATTGATGGTAGAAAGTGCCCCTGGCAGAATCACATTTCCAACATTTGTCATTTGCATCAGGAAACATTTTTGAAATTCGTGCGGGAGCTAAGTACCATCTATGCAACATTTTGTACATATTTTCTTTAAATGCCGTTGCTAACATTAATTTTATATTTTTCTTCCAAATTTGTTCCCACTCCTCTAATTCTATAGTGCGACCAATATTTCTCCCCCAGGCAATCATTACATCATTAATTGTTCCCCCTTCTATCCCATGAAACAAAAGGAGATTATAGGTCTTAGATAAAAATTTAGCATCACTTCCCCATAAAATCTTGTCTAATTCTTGTGGGATTATATTGATTCCAAATTCCTGCTTATCCCTATTAAGGTCTGAACATTTTCTGAATGCACTGTATATTTGGTATTATCCAAAAGGGTTTTCCTATGTTTCTTGAATACAGCTACTATTTAATTTGAAGAATACCTGTATTTTTTCTTTTTTTCTCCATATTCTTTTGTATACTTAAATTAGAATGTATGTATTTCTTTTATGATTTTTATCCAAGTCACAATAAGTGACTTTTACAATTGAAGAGTGGGTAATTAATTAAAATCTATGTTATAACAGCACGTTAAATAGTTCAGCAACTTGTTTAGATCAGTACTTGTTAACACTTCAATTGAAGACTTATATGGAATATCAAGACTTTAGATTTGACTGAGACATCAAGAACGTACACTTCTGCACTGTTGCTAATAAAAGTGTGATATATCCACAAAGTCATCAGGAAGAAAGACTGGTTAAAAAAAAGGCTTTCCATGTATTTTGATAAATATTAGTATGTATTAGTTGACAACAATTTAAAACATTCATATCAGAAGCAGAGAGGACATATTACTGAAAAAAGTCAATTGTCATAAGTGTCTGAATGATCAAGGTACAAATTGATAAGCTTATGGTTAGTCTTATTTCAGTATGAAAACCATCAATAGATGCCTGTATATTTTTCGGGTAGATAAATAAACATTTGTACCTAGTTAGATATATATTGGACATGTAATATGGATATTGTTATGTATTGGCTTTAATTGCTTGAAAACTGTTGAATAATAGTTAACTGCTGTGTCTGTTTAAACTCCAGACTGCTTGTCTCCAGAACTGTTAACTTGTGTTTTAGGCGGGAAGTACTGCTTTAATTTCATTGGCCACTGCCTAGTGGTGGTCCATATAAATAGAAGTTAAGAAGCGGTTAGTGCTGCTTTTGTATTACCCTAATAAATGTGTTGCTGTTTCACTGAACTGCCTTGTTAATGCCTCACCGATTCAGAAACATAACAGTGGTGATGAGGGTGGGATTGTGCTGCTAAAGAGAAGAGAGCCAGAAGTCACTAGGGGTGAGGTCAGGCATTAGAGCCCTGGCAGGAACTACGTTCCCCACCTCCGTCTGCCAGCAAGCCATGCTGGAGACAACCATGTCCTAAGGACCCATCCTAGGACCAACACAGAAGTCTTAGCAGCACAAGGCATTGAGAGGTCAGAGACAACTTACCATAGCCAAAGTCACAAGTTGGCGGAGTTTGACGTGGTGCATCCCGAAAGGTGGAGTTTGTACATCTCTCACGTTGAAAACTATCTGAGAGCTAACCAGGTTAGCAAAGATGGCTTAATGGCCACAATGCTCCTTTGCGTGGGTGGCAAGGCAACATTTGATATAGCCGAAAACCTAGTCACTCCTGCTACACTAGAGTTGGTCACCTACTCTGAGCTCAAAATGACCATTTTGAGCTGAAGCTCTCCATCATTGCATGGAGGCATGTGTTTGAACAGTGGGAGCAGCAACCAGGAGAGTCTGCCACCGAGTTCATAGCCACCCTACGACAGGTATCCTGGCTTTGCAACTTCGCAGACCTTGAAGAGAGACCGTGAGACCATTTGGTATCTGGGTTGAGAAACAGGGACCTCCAGCAGAAGTTGTTTGCCAAGGAGACTCACACATTCCAAGGTGTCCTGAAGGAGATAATGGCCAAAGAAGCCACTGGGGGTGCCATCAAAGCCTTACAGCCCTCTAAGAATATTCCCAGCCCAGAAACTGTCTTCCACAAGGACAATGAAACAGCCAAAGACTCCGACATGGACCATTAGATCAATTGGCTGCAGAAGCAACCAGAAAGGAGCCAGTGGCCATTTGAGAAGGCAGTTCCCTTCACTTGATGTGTGGGCTGTGGAAGCCGACATAGATGCTCAGAGTGGGCAACAACGTGCTGGGCATGTGGCAAGCAATGCCACATAGCCGCCATCTGTAAAGGTTGCCAGAGGGACTTAAGAATTTCCCAGGAAAGGTTGTCTATTGCTCCAGCAGAAGGAGTGTATTTAGAACAGGTGCCCATCGGCCTCTTAAAGAGAAGTTTAAACTCAAAGTCAAGCTTCATGGAGTCCCATGCCACATGGAACTGGACACAGGGTCAGCCCTATCTATAGTTTCCCAAGGAACTTTTAAACACATTACTTTGCCACTAATCGCAGTGGCAAACAGGTTAAACTCAAGCTGTCTAACCTCTTGCTGATGGATTTCCAAAACTCCTGCGTAGCAGTTAAAGGAGAAGCTACGCTCAATGTGCAGTTCAAAGAGTTTGAGGGTCCACTGGATGTCATGGTAGTGGAGGGCCACTGCACAAGCCTCATCGGCCTAGACTGGTTTGATGCCTTAGGCATCCAAGTGACTGGCATTAACAGAACACAAGCAGTGGACCTGTCGGCAGTTTGCCAGGAGTTTGCTGATGTTTTCAGCCCTAGCTTAGGGAAGTACAAGGGACCTCCAATTGCCCTCCACCTTGATCCTTCCATAACCCCAATATGGATCAAGCCTCGTAGAGTGCTTTTTGTACTCAAACCAAAAATTGATGCATAGTTGGACAAGCTGGTGCAACAATGTGTTGCAGCCAGTAGATAGTAGTGCATGGAAAACCTCCATAGTTATGGCACTTAAGTCCAACGGTGAGGTGTGCATATGCACAGGTTATAAGTGCATTATTAATAGAGCGCTTCAACAACATGCATATCTGGTGCCTGTAGTCAGCCACATTTTGGCATCCCTACAGAGAGGTTGCGTTTTTGCCAAGTTGGATTTGGCTCAAGCCTATCAGCAACTACCTGTGAATGATGCCACGACAGAAGCTCAGACCATAGTCACCCACAGGGGAGCTTTCAGGGTAATGCACTTACAATTTGTGGTCAGTGTAGCCCCAGGGATTTTTCAGAGCATGATGGTGTGCACACTCAAAAACATTCCCGGTGTGTCCACTTATTTCGATGATGTCCTCATAGCTGGGGAGTCAGTAGAAATTTTGGCAGAACAGCTCAAAGCCAGCTTTTCCATGAAATGGGGTGGAAACTGAAGAGGGAAAAATGTAAAATAGGGGTAGATTCAACCAAGTTCCTCAGTTTGCACATAGATCCTGCAGGCATTCATCTGGCTGAATCAAAGCTTAAAGCAATTCAGCAGGCTCCCAGTCCTAAGCCAAAGGGAGAGTTTCAGGCTTTCTTAGGGCTATTAAACTTTTACCATGCCTTTCTCCCACGCAAGGCCGCGGTGGCAGAGCCATTACACAGGCTCTTGGACAAAAAGGCACAGTGGCAGTGGACAACCATTCATGAGAAAAGTTTCTCGGCAGTCAAATCACGGCTGTCTTCAAACTCAGTACTCACACACTTTAATGAAAAGCTGCCTATCAGCATTGCTTGTGATGCATCCCTGTATGGGGTAGGGGCCGTGTTGAGCCATTTAATGGCTGATGGGAGGCAGGCTCCCATTGCTTATTACTCTAGGACTCTGTCTTCGGCGGAATGCAACTACACCCAAATAGACAAGGAGGCATTGGCCATAGTGGCCAATATCAAGAAATTTCAAGACTACTTGTAGGGTCACCCATGTATGGTCTTCATGGACCACAAGCCACTTCTGGGTTTGTTCACCACGAACAAACAAACACCTCAGATTCTATCTCCATGGATGGTGAGGTGGTCGATCTTTCAGCTTATAATTACAGGCTGATTCACAAACTGGGCAGGGAAATGGGCCATGCAGACAGCCTCAGCAGGCTGCCCCTGCCACACTTAGAGCCAGACCCTGCTCCGGCTACACGCATCCTGGCTATCCAGGATTTGCTGGAGTCTCCCCTTCATGCTGGGGACATGAGACAGCCTCGGACAAGACGCTTAGCTGTGTGTTGAATTGGGTGTACACAGGATGGCTGGACAGCAGTCCAGGGCCAAATTTCCAGAGTTTCTATATGAGGAAGGATGAGCTGTCAGCTCACAAAGGCTGCATTCTTTGGGGGGAGTCAGGTCATAGTCCTGAGCTCCTTAAGGCCCAGGGTCTCTGCATGAGGGACATCCAGTAATAGTCCAGATGAAGGCATTTGTGAGAAGCTATCTGTCATGGCCCAGGTTGGATAAAGATATTGAGGCCCAAGTACACAGTTGCTTCACTTGCCAGCAATCCAGGCCTGAAATACCTCAAGCCCCAGTCCAAAACGATGGGAAGCCTCACAAGCCCCGTGGTCAAGAATCCACATTGATTTTGTGGGACCATTTCAGGGACAACTGATCCTCATTGTGGGGGACAGTCACTCTAAATGGTTAGAGGTCGCACCCATCCCAACCATGACTACTATCAGGACTATCCAGGAACTGTGCAGGATCTTTGCCACGCATGGGTTATCCAACGTGCTAGTCTCAGACAATGGGGCTCAATTTATTCCTGCAGAATTCCAATCCTTTCTGAGGGCTAACATGATTAGGCATGCCATTTTGGCACCCTTTCACCCAGCCTCGAATGGCCAAGTGAAACGCATGGTCCAGACAATCAAAGAATCCTTAAAGAGGATCGTAACCAGTGACTGGCAACACAGGCTGGCAGACTTTTTTTACTCTGCCAATGCACGACTTCCTGCATGTCTACGGGCAGAAGCCCAGCAGAACTTAGATGGGGATGGTGCTTAATCACTAAGCTGGATTGTCTGTATCCAGGCCGAGTTGCCTCGGACACAGCCCAGCTAAAGCCACCGCGAAGTTTGAAAGTTGGTGACTGGGTTTGGGCCTGGAATTATGGTTGTGGCATTGTGGGTGGTAGCTGTGGTTGGTAAGGTGTCAGGGCCACTCTCTTACGAAATGGTCCTGGAAGATGGTCAAGTGCTTCCCTGGCACATTGACCAACTGTGCTGGAAACTAGCAAACCTGTCACTGGCTCAAGACTCTCGTGAAGGCTAACCCCAGGGGTGGCGTGACAGTGGCCTGATGGTGGAGTCTGCATGCCCAGACAAGACTCTCAGCCGAGGAAACAGGGGGCTAGCAATAGGTGAATTTCCCCCAAATGCAGAAACTGCACCCACTGAGCAGAACCGGCAAATGGCCCTGATTTCCAGCCCAGCTGAAACTGTTCCACCAATGGACTTTGGTTTGGGTCTACCAGAACAGACCAGCCAAAGGGACTTGGCTCAACCCAAAGCAAATGGGTCTCAAAGTCCTGGTCTACCCAGCCTGGCAGTGAGCTGGTAGACTGGGAACCTCCAGTGACTTCAAGATGTTAGGAGTGGTTGCAAAGGCCACCAAAGTATTTACAGGACTATGTTCAATACTTGAGATTGTGAACTATCTAGGGGAAAGGGGTGTTATGCATTGACTGCTTGAAAACTGTTGAATAATAGTTAATTGCTGTGTCTGTTTAAGCTCCAGACTGCTTGTCTCCAGAACTGTTAACTTGTGTTTTAGGCAGGAAGTACTGCTTTAATTTCATTGGCCACTGCCTAGTGGTGGTCCATATAAATAGAAGTTAAGCAGCAGTTAGTGCTGCTTCTGTGTTACCCTGATAAACGTGTTGCTGTTTCACTGAACTGCCTTGTCAATGCCTCACTGATCCAGAAACATAACAGATATTATGGCTCTTTCACAAATATTAGCTTTGATGTTATAATTCTCCATAAAGAATAAAAACTACTCTGGTTTTTTTCCATATTTATAAAATTTTTTCCCCTTCTTAAAAAGGATTTATTTTTGTAAGTCGGTATTAACAAGATTTGAAAGCTTGCCAGAAAGCAGTG
This sequence comes from Daboia siamensis, assembly GCA_024449315.1. Lineage (NCBI taxonomy): Eukaryota > Metazoa > Chordata > Lepidosauria > Squamata > Viperidae > Daboia > Daboia siamensis. The sequence continues at coordinate 572,902 of JAKJMR010000251.1, read as the reverse complement.
CACTTGATCAAAGATTCAGTTTGAATGGTCCCCAAAGTGGCTGGGGAATAGCTAATGCTGTCTTACAGCTAAAACCATGTTAAGTATTGACCTGATCAATGCCTGAACTATACAAAAATTATAATAAGAGCAACTTTGGCTTCTAATACATCTAATACATTAAATACATTTTAGGGTAATTTTTATTTATTCATGGTTGATTCATTGACAATATTTTTTTTAAAAAAAACAAAAAAACAGTAGTATAATAGAATTGAGTGCAGTCTAAAGGATTGGATATGCCATCTAGCCAAACCCATTTAAACTAGTGGTCCAATCTATGTGCTGAAAAATTTATGAATGTAAATCTACAGCAAGCTACAGCCTGCTAATAATTTCCAGAACTCAAAGACATGAAACACAATGTTAAACAAGGCATATTGATCTTTTTAGATGCAGGGATGGTTTTTCACAATTTGAACTGGACTTTCTTGTTTCAGGCATTTAAGAAAAAACTCAAATGGTCTCAATTCTATGTTATTTTTTTAAATCTTCTAAATCAGTATTTTCAATGCATTTCAAAATAAACAATTTTAGCTTTTTTCAAAAATCATGATAAAATGACTCTTCTTGTTGTTCACATTTCCAGCATAGCTGTAATTTGTCTGGTGTCATGTAGCAGCAATACATCATTTTATAAAAGCACTTTTAAGATCATACCATTGTAATAAAGAGTGTAAATTTCAATTCTTTTACCCCTCCCCCTCTATTTTCACATTGTTCCATTTGTATATTAAGTGAAAATGTTAACACTTAATTCCATAGATTAGAATTTTTTTTTACTTTGAATCTTCCAAATAACTCTAACTGGAAAACCATTGGCAACCATATATGTTTGCCATCAATTGTTCTCTTGATTTTATTTTTTATTACCCTTGACAAAATTCTAGTATGTCAAAGTATGTTAACCATTTGCATCTGCCTAACCCTATAAAATGCTTCATCTGCTGAGAGACACAAAGTGTTTCCAAGCACAACCTAGATTTGTGTCTATTCCATATTCTGAATATGGCATGTCTAAAATATTGTAGATTTTTAATATCTGCACTAAACTTTATTCTATTGTAGCATAAATATCCATGCCACCCAAATGTCAGGTCATGTTTTTCTAACTCTAAAAGTCTTCTATATTTCAGTAACACCAATTCTTATATCCAAATCAAACAGAAAGATGCAAAATACAATTTCAAATCAGATAAACCCATCCTTCTCTTTCCTTTATATTTTAAAACCTTTTTTTAACCTGTGTATTTTCCCTTGCTATACAAACTTAGTTCTTTTTCCACTGAATAATAATAATAATAATAATAATAATAATAATAATAATAATAATAA
>JAKJMR010000251.1:518965-554211 GCA_024449315.1 Daboia siamensis | reverse complement strand
ATTATTATTATTATTATTATTATTATTATTAACAACAACAACAACAAAACAAAAACAAAAACTTTATTGTGACAGAGCTCCATGTGGATTAGCCTGCAAATTAGCTTGTATTCCTGCATGACAACCTTGCCTCCTTTAATTTTTCTGATCCTGTCTCTTCCATCATTTCCTTAAAGGGGCCTCACTCCTTTTCACCCCTGGAGCATGCTACCACTACCTCTAACTCCTCCAAAAGCTTCCTCTGGGCCTGCTGGCAGCTTCATCCAGTTCCTTTGTTCCATAAGCCCCAGGACCTCTCCTCTCTGCCTCCTTTGGAAACAGCCTGATTTGTAATAGAATCCATCGCTGTGCCAGCAGTCAGATCTTGCTGCTGGCAGAACAATTTCAAACAGAACAAATGACTTTTTATGGTCTCACAGTTCTGAAACAGCTAAAAACTCATCATACCAGCAAAGATTGTTGGTCATACGTTAGCTTAGTCCCACAATGTTGCTCAAAAACTTTCCTGACCATGTGGCCAATATCCCTTATATCCCTCCAAAAACTTTTCACTTTTTGAGAGCCAATGCAGCTGCAGCCGATCCAGGTGCCACCATCTTAGAACAGATATTTTTTTCTTTGCGCCTGGGAGAGATATATCTGCTGCTACCTAGGATTGAACTCTCAACCTTCCAAGTGGGAGGTGAGCATCTTCATCAGTAGGCCACTACACCTCTCATTGTATTTAAAGGAAAGATCTTATCATTTATCAAATATCTTATCATATCTATCTACCTTTCTCTTTTCTGGAAACTTCTTTTGTGGCTGTTAAAATCTTTGACTCATTAATTAACTTATGCATATCACCATTCACACTTTCTTTCAAATCTTTTTTTATTATTATTCTCTTCTCTTTCAACATTAATCTATTCATAATATTTAAGCTATTTGCCTTCTGAGCCAATACAGGGATTTTTATATTAGTCAAGCAAAATTTAAGCCTATGTGTGATCTTCATCCTTGGTGGGAAGACTAACCACAGAAAACAACAGGATGCATTTTAAAAATTGCATACGTTAATTGATTCAAGATTCCAATACAATTGTCCCTTTAATATAATTCACAGTTCCTGCACATGCTACTGAGAGATAATTACAGCGAATCAACATGGCTTTCATTTCAAGTCAAACAGGGATGATCTATCTATTAGTTAACAAGACATAAAAATGGCTTATTCTTTAATCTCAAATACATTTGTATGTTCAGATCAGCAGAAAAAGGGTAAATGAGAGAGATGAAGTAAAAAAAAAAGAAAAATGAAACAGTAGAAAAAATAAAGCAGGACAGAATTAAAGAGAACTGAACAGAGAGCTAAATTAGCTAGTCTTTTTTTATCCCTTTCTCTTAATACTAGTCAGAAAAGCCATGTATTCATTCCTGATTAGCACTATTCAATTAGTGCATATCTGAATATTATTACAATTTTATTCCTTTTTTGAAAAGAATATTCTGGGCTTAAATGGTTTTCTTCTGTCTCCATTTGATTATTTTGTTTGTGTCCTAATATAAACCATTCCATGAACACCGTCTGGAATGTCTTGCTGTACATTTTACCATGAATTTTTCATTACCCTAATAATGAGTCATATAGTAAACAATTATGAAATATTAGATCATTTATTGTTCCATGTTTGCTTATGTTTGGTGGATTTCTCAATAGATTTTACAGAATAGTTTCAAGTTGATTTTCCATGTTGGTGATGTCAATATAAAGCTAAGAAAATTTCAAGCTGGATTCTAGACCAGTTAAGTCTATATAACACTTATAATATGCTAAGTCTTTGTTATCATTGATGATTAATTGTGCTTTCCTCTCATAACTAAGCATTTATGAAAAATTATATACCTCTAACAATAGCTTTTGTTTTACACTATCTTTCTGTCATCTACATAAAATTTTGCTATCAGTACCCATATGTGCCAGATATTGGAAAATATTCCCCCCATTTCATTTGGCAAAACTATTGTGAATCTTCCATAGCTCAACAGGAAAAACAAGGCAATTATATATACAATAATATTGAAATGAAGACTTAATGAATTCCTTACAAATGATGAGCAAGGCTGCTTCTTCCCTGAGATATCCAGCATTCTCCAAAACAATCACTTCCCACAATTAGAGCAGTACTCCTGTAATTTGGATTGTTTCTCTGGATCATTGTCAGCCTAGATTCCTACAAACAAATAGCCAGGTAAGTGGAATGTTCATGAGAAAGTGGCCAGCTCCTGGCCCATCCTGGGAAACAATTCCCTGTAGGTGTCCAATATAAAATCTGCTTAACCATTCCTTAAATCACTAATGTATTTCAGACACAAACTTTAGATATGTTTTGGACTCCAAGAGTGGCATCATGTATACTTTGTTCCCTCAGCACTGTACATTAACATAGTGATAACATAATACCTGGAAGCACACAAAATAAAAGTGGAATTCTCTTATGTTGTTGCTTTTGGACTCAAAATCACAATCTAATACAGTTCTATGAATTTTGAAGTGTTGTTGAAAGCAGATGAGAATTTTTACATGTGCTTATCTGTATGTTATGAAAAAAATGGCATATAGGAATTTATTTTGTTGGGATTTTGAATCAGAGATCAAAATCAGCCTGGAAGTTAATATGCAAAACTCAGTAGGATCCCTTCTGAGCAAATATGTACAGTACCATGCTGAACAGCTTTTCTCCTTCTTTATGAATAAGAAATAGGAAAATAATCTAGCAAATTCAAACTGTAAGAGAACTGTTGATTTTCTAGTTAATAAAATAAGGGCTAGAAGCCAGTCTGAGAAGTCCCTTATACAGCAGCAGAAATCTGCATTTCCATGTGAGGTCAATAAGTCAAATACAATGGCTGTATTTTAAAAGCTTGAATGGCTTTATGATCATTAAGGTCATTTATAGTCATGAAAGCTGAATTCCATTAAAAGTGGTCAGATTTCAAGATCTAGAAATAGCTTTTACAGTTTTAAATGCAATTTTCTCCTAAAAATGAAGGAAGTTGAATTATTGCATATTAAATCAGACAAGATTTTGGAAGATGGCAATTGGTTGTCTATCTTCCATTTGCTTTTATGGGAACTTTAAATGAAAAAAAATAGTTTAGGAATCTGGATGAAAAACAAAAGGTTAAAGAATCCTACGTTAGACATATATACTAAAATCTTAATGTGGACTAAGTCAAATTCAAACCGATTATTTATGGAAAAAACATTTGGCACTCATGAACAAAGTTTGTAACTAATATCACACATCATTTGGTTGTTCATCTGTTTTAATATAAGGATATCCACAAAATGGAAAATATTTTTATTTAGAGCTTAGAACAAAAGAATTCAACTGTCAATAATGCTATTGATAACAAATTGCAAAAACACTTAAATTACCCATTAAGTTCTTTCAGTTTGAGTCACTAGTATAGACTATAATGTGATGACTATTTTGGTTTTCATATAAAAATACTTTTTGTCTTAAGATTTTAACTGGACAATATTTCCCATTATTCATATATTTTCTCCATCAACTGCATATATATATATATATATATATATATATATATATATATATATATATATATACCCCAGAAATTTTTCCAGAAAATCAAGTATTTCTCACAGAAAAGTATTGCAGGAACACATGTTTTGCTATACACAGGTTTATTCCCTTTGTGTGTATTGGAACACAACAAAAAAGAGAGGAAAAAAAGCAAATTGGAGATAATGTCAAACAAAACTCCAAAAATGGGCTGGACAAAATTATTGGCACCCTTTCAAAATTGTGGGTAAACAAGATTCTTTCAAGCATGTGATGCTCCTTGAAACTCACCTGGGGCAAGTAACAGGTGTGGGCAATATAAAAATCACACCTGAAAGCAGATAAAAAGGAGAGAAGTTCACTTAGTATTTGCATTGTGTGTCTGTGTGTGCCACACTAAGCATGGACAACAGAAAGAGGAGAAGAGAACTGTCTGAGGAATTGAGAACCAAAATTGTGGACAAATATCAACAATCTCAAGATTACAAGTCCATCTCCAGAGATCTAGATTTGCCTTTCTCCACAGTGCGCAACATTATCAAGAAGTTTGCAACCCATGGGACTGTAGCGAATCTCCCTGGTCGTGGACAGAAGAGAAAAATTGATGAAAGGTTGCAACACAGGATAGTCCGGATGGTGGATAAGCAGCCCCAAACAAATTCTAAAGGAATGCAAGCTGTCTTGCAGGCTCAGGGAGCATCATTGTCAGCGCAAACTATCCGTCGACATTTAAATGAAATGAAACGCTATGGCAGGAGACCCAGGAGGACCCCACTGCTGACACAGAGACATAAAAAAGCAAGATTACAGTTTGCCAAAATGTACTTGAGTAAGTCAAAATCCTTCTGGGAAAACGACATGTGGACAGATGAGACCAAGACAGAACTTTTTGGTAAAGCACATCATTCTACTGTTTACCAAAAACGAAATGAGGCCTACAAAGAAAAGAACACAGTACCTACAGTGAAATATGGTGGAGGTTCAATGATGTTTTGGGGTTGTTTTGCTGCCTCTGGCACTGGGTGCCTTGAATGTGTGCAGGGCAACATGAAATCTGAGGATTACCAAAGGATTTTGGGTCGCACTGTAGAGCCCAGTGTCAGAAAGCTGGGTTTGCGTCCGAGATCTTGGGTCTTCCAGCAGGACAATGACCCCAAACATACATCAAAAAGCACCCAGAAATGGATGGCAAGAAAGCGCTGGAGAGTTCTGAAGTGGCCAGCAATGAGTCCAGATCTGAATCCCATTGAACACCTGTGGAGAGATCTTAAAATTGCTATTGGGAAAAGGCGCCCTTCCAATAAGAGAGACCTGGAGCAGTTTGCAAAGGAAGAGTGGTCCAAAATTCTGGGTGAGAGGTGTAAGAAGCTTATTGATGGTTATAGGAAGCGACTGATTTCAGTTATTTTTTCCAAAGGGTGTGCAACCAAATATTAAGTTAAGGGTGCCAATAATTTTGTCCAGCCCATTTTTGGAGTTTTGTTTGACATTATGTCCAATTTGCTTTTTTTCCTCCCTTTTTTTGTTGTGTTCCAATACACACAAAGGGAATAAACCTGTGTATAGCAAAACATGTGTTCCTGCAATACTTTTCTGTGAGAAATACTTGATTTTCTGGAAAAATTTATATATATATATATATATATATATATATATATATATATATATATATATATATATATATAGGCCTGTACTATGAGTATGCAAATTTACAGAGATAGTTGTCATTGCATTGGTAAAATTATCCTCTTAGTTCTAAATTTTATCAATATTTTTAAGTAACTGCTTACATTTAATTAACACACTTTGTGATATTTCTCTTAGATCATTAAGCACTATAAAGAAAATAGGATCAAGTATAGATCCCTGCAGCAATATCTGTCAAACCATAAAATTACCAAAGTTGGTCATGTCACTTTGTTTTCCATTTTTGCTTACTGAAATTAAAAACAATAGCTTAGATTAAAATAACATATAGAATATTTAATATATTACAAAATAGTGGGAATATAACTTGGTTCACAGGAAAGAAGATAAAAATTATTACTATATTATATGTAGGTAACTCAAATGTTTTTAGAGCAATGTTTGAGGAACTGAATTGGGTCTAAAGGCAAGTTTTAACTCTTCATCTATTCTGGTTAAACCAGGTGGTGCCTGTCACTTCTTTAATGACAGCAAAGGTAAGAGAACAATTGCTGTTATGCTTCCTCTGCCATGAAAAAAAAATACAGAAATTTAAGGAACAATGTCTTCTTGCCTCCTTGTGTATGGAGAAATGTATGGAAAAAGAATGAGGCCAATTGGTCTAATGCGGATGTGTAGCAAACCAAGATTTCTTCAAAATGAGGAAATGTGCATCACTGTATCAATCCACAGTCTTAATCCCTTCTTAATCCCAAAGAATTATATTATCGAGATGCATATTTTATAATCCCCACCCTCCTTTTTCTCCTACAACTCCAATTTGGATCAGAGGCAAAAAAAATCCCATCACAATCCTATATTATTTGTTTTTATAACTCATTCTAACATTCAGATAAGACCATCCTATAATTGCACAATATTGGCATAGCTCCCTGAGAGAAGCCACTATGAAAAAAAATACAAAATTGCTGAAGCATGGAAAACTGAGGAACCAGCTTACATTTAGTGCATAGTAATCAAGGCCTATGTTCCTTATTATTTTCTTTCAAAATGTGAACAATTAAATTGGTAGCAATACAGATACAGATATAAAGATACAGGTACAGCGAGTGTTGAAATATGTAATACTTTCATAAAAATTAATGAAACTACAATAACAAACTAAGTGATTTTCAATACAATATATCTTGGTAAATTATTTGGGATGAAATTGTAAAATAAAAATTAAATAGTAATATATGTAAATGTTGAATTGGATTTCCCAAACTAATGCCTCTTCCAGTCATGCATGTTGGAACTTTATTCTTAGCCATTATAGCCAAAAGCAAATGTTGTTTTGGAAAATAAAGCAAATGTTAGGCTACAACAATCTCCTAGATACTTCTTTCATTAGTCTAAACAGTTTTATTTTGGTAAAAATGTTCCTGGCTTGGTAGGTAATTTATTTAGCCTTTAGACTATGGATATTTTGGATGTAAGTGATTGTATGTCTAATTGCTTTAGATAAATAATATGTATATTTTAGAAGAATGTGGTAAAAAAACCTTAAATAAATAAATTTAAAAATATTATGTATGTGCTGCCTAAGAATGTACTCTTTTCTTCATAATAAGATTAACATAGATCCTTGAATTTGATTCTAGTTGTCCATGGGGAATACAGAACAACAGTTTCTGTATACCTACTAGACCAGACGCAAAACGTTTTTACTGATCAGTGTTCATAGTTAAATTGTAATATGCAGACATTAGTAAGCTTAACTCCAATAAAAACATTTTCAAGGTCTTTACCATTTTTATTGCTATTTTTATAATGTTTATGAGATAAGTTAAGCAATTAAATCTAATTTGTATTTCTATCTTCATTTTGCAAAATCTTTTATTATGATTTGTTTTTGTAGTTCAGCTTGTATAAACAACATTTAACATTCACCTTACAAGTAGTCCTTGATTTATGATCATGATTGGGACCGTAATCTCAGTTGTTGAGTGAAACAGTCATTAAACAAAACATCCATATGACTGCTTCCCTTATTGACTGTAATTATGGCACTCCTGGTTGTGGTGGATAAATAAGCTTGTGGGTGTTTAGGCGGATGGAGTTCTGAGTAAGCAGCACAGCATTCCGGGAGGGTGGGTGGATAAGAACTTCTGAGATTCCATTCAGAAGCTGAACATCCTTCCTGCTGAAATCAAAGCATGATTTTCAGTCCCTGAAAATGGCCAGCGTTATGCTTTTCAGGGCTTTCTCCAGCCACCCACCCTCAGTGTTTTTTTCCTTCTGCACTGGCCCCCTAAGTAGTTGAAAATCTTCCCAGAAAAAAGTGAAACATAATTTTCAGTCCCTGAACGAAGAGACACAGGTCCTCTCTTTGTTTGGATTTCAGGTCTTTCTCATCTGTTGGGCTGGCTGAAAGAACTGCCTACCAAAGGAGTTCAGATTTGATCTATCAGTGGAGTGGAACCGAACTTCTTCATCAGGGTACAGGAATGGAGCTGAAATGTTTTTCAGATTTTGACTCTGTGTCTCTACCCTGCTGAAGGAGTTCAGTTCTCCTCCCTCCCCAGAAGAAAACTGTCACAAACAGACGTGAAATCTTCAGGATTTCAGCTAGATTTCTGTACCTCACCAAGGAAGCAGCTGACAACTTTATTTTTGGGAAGTACTTTAAAGGTTGTAAAGCTCCTTTTCTGAGGCCATCATCACTCTATAGTTAAATAAATAGGAGTAAGTTGAGGACCACCTCTATTTCATATTATGCGCAGCCTACTATTTTCTAACCAGTTATGGATGTAGGAAATAAAGATAAAAATTATACTGAAGAATTACTTGGCATCCCTTTGGTGTATTAAATTAAATTTGGGTTTTTTGTAAGAATCTTTCATTTTCTATAAAACACGGCACATGCTAATTTTTGCAGATATTCTGATTTCCCTTACATTAACTAGACATTGCAAAAATGTCATAATTACAAACAATTGTGCACAAACTACAAATTGATAATGTTATCCATAATTGTTGTAGTTATACAGAAATGCAGGGAGATTCTGGCAGATCAATCAGGCATCATAACAGTAGACCAGAAAACAGCAATAATGATACGCATAGAAGTGCTAAGTGACAGTGGCATGAGGTAGAAGGAGTATGAAAAACTGGAAAAATACCAGCGTCTGAAGGAGGAACTAGAGAGGATATTGAAAGTAAAGTCCAAAGTGGCCCCAGTAGTGGATGAGTACACTCAGGACAGTGATATCTAAGCTGGAAGAGTGACTCCAACAGATACCAGGATCCACATCAGAACTCTGTACAAAATATTCAGTCTTAAGAAAAGCTAAGATACTGTGCTAAACCCTTGAAGTCCCAAATCTAAGATTGAGGAAGACACACAAGAGAATTAGATTTTTTATACATATACATATACTGCACACATGTATATCATGATTAAGACATATTCTCAATTCAAATGTTAATTCCCAACATCACTGTATCCAGTTTTCCTTGGTTTGAAGTTGAGTTATCACTTATCTCAGAATGACTTCATTAGAGTGAATTGGAAGTTTTGAGGTAATTTAATTCTACAGAACTTTTTTTAGTTAAACTAAAGCATTTTTCTGCCCTCCTATACCTTTAATGATCTAAAGAGCTTTATTTCTAAGTTATAAAAGCATATCTGATCTAGAAATCAGGTGAAGGCGATTTCTGGAAGTTCCCTTTGGGAGCCTTAAAGACAGGAGGAGGTAGAAGGTAGGTATATTCTCTCTTGTGGAGAATATAACAAGTTCTTTTTAGCTTTCTGTTTCATTTCCAGAATGATTTTTTTTAAAGTGAATGTTCCTATCTAGAAAACATGTCAAGTAAATACAGATTCAGCAGTTGTCATCTCTGATTATGCAAACATGAAGTTATGAGACTATAAAAACTGAAATGTTCTGAAAACAACTTTTCAATCTTTTTTAGATAACTGCAAGAACATATTCTCAGTTGGGTGAATTGCCCATCTACTCATACAATTTAGACAAATGTCTGCATCTGTGACTTTCACATACCACACTTCATACCACACTTCATAGAATATTCTACTATAGATAGTCCTCAGTTTTGAACCAGAATTGAGCCCACTTTTGTTGCTAAGTGCAACATTTGTTAAGTGAATTTTGCCTGATTTTACAACCTTTTGTTCCAAAGTTCTTAAGTGAATCACTGCAATTGTTAAATTAATAAGACAGTTTTTAAGTGAATCTGGCTTCCCCATTGACTCTGCTTGTAAGAAGTTCACAAAAGGTGATCACATGAAAACAGGATACTGCAACTGTCATAAATATGAGTCTTTTGCCAAGCATCCAAATTCTAATCTTATGACTGTAAAGATACTGCAATGATTGTAAGGGTGAAAAACAGTCAAAGGTCACTTTTTTCATTGCTGTTGTAACTTTGAATGGTCACTAAATGAACTGTTTTAAGTTGAGGACTGCCTGTATTCTCATGAGAAGGTATCTGGGAGATGTCTAAAAAAATACAGCAAGAAAGAAAGAAAATAATACTAAGTAATACTAAAGATTTTTTGATTTAGTATTATATTGGTTTTGGTCCACAAAAAGCAAAATATAAAGAACAATCTCCCTCCTTGACTTTCTTCCTGCTTTTTTTTAATGGAATCTCCCACATACCTGCTCATGAGAATAGAAAAGTATTCTATGAAGTGTGGTTTGTGGAGGTTGCAGGTGCAGTGAGTGGTATAAATTATATGAATGGATGGGCAATTCATCCAACTGAGAATATGTTCTTGCAGTTATCTAAAAAAAGATTGAAAAGTTGTTTTCAGAACATTTCAGTTTCTGCAGTCTCATACCTTCATTATCACATCATCAGAGATTTTGTGCTAAGCCTAGAGGAAGAGATGCCTTGGCTCCTTAAGGAAATTGCTTACAGAAACTTTTTCCATTCATCCTTTTTCTCAGTTCTGTGAGTACTGATGAAGACATGTTGACCTTTGCATAGATAATGGCAAGGCTCCATTTAGTCATTCTCAAAATGAAAAGCTAATTAACAGTTTCTTCTTGCAACAAAAGTTAGTTCAGATTCTTTTTAAGACTAGCACTGTTAGCTATCTGCATCAACTAGGTTATTAGCACTAGAATCAGAAACACTTGTGATAAGAAAAAAAGATGGCAAATTAAACATTCATATTTTATCTTGGTCCTAAAATGTATGTTCTTAAGTCTGCTTTGAAATGATTAAATTCTCTGACATGTTTTTTATCTGCTCTTGATTGTCAAAGTTTTCTGTCATTGCTAAAATGCAGAGCTGATATTATGTACATTTTTTTCTTTATCTTTGAAAACAACATCCAAACTGCTCTAAATAAATGTAAATACATTGCCTATTTCTCAAACATTAAATACAGGTGAAACTCAAAAAATTAGAATATTGTGCAAAAGTTCATTTATTTCAGTAATGCAACTTAAAAGGGGAAACTAATATGCAGTATGAGATAGACTCATTACATGCAAAGCAAGATAGTTCAAGCCGTGATTTGTCATTTGTGATGATTATGGCGTACAGCTCATGAAAACCCCAAATCCACAATCTCAGAAAATTAGAATATTACTTGCAATCAATAAAACAAGTGTACATAGAACAATATCGGACCTCTGAAAAGTATAAGCATGCATATGTACTCAGTACTTGGTTTGGGCCCCTTTTGCAGCAATTACTGCCTCAATGCGGCATGGCATGGAAGCTGTCAGCCTGTGGCACTGCTGAGGTGTTATGGAAGACCAGGATGCTTCAATAGCGGCCTTCAGCTCTTCTGCGTTGTTCGGTCTCATGTCTCTCATCTTTCTCTTGGCAATGCCCCATAGATTCTCTATGGGGTTCAGGTCAGGCAAGTTTGCTGGCCAATCAAGCACAGTAATCCCACAGTCATTGAACCAGGTTTTGGTGCTTTTGGCATTGTGGGCAGGTGCCAAGTCCTGCTGGAAAATGAAGTCAGCATCCCCATAAAGCTCGTCTGCAGAAGGAAGCATGAAATCCTCCAAAATCTCCTGGTGAACAGCTGCATTGACCCTGGACTTAATGAAGCACAGTGGACCAACACCAGCAGATGACATGGCTCCCCAAATCAATACAGACTGTGGAAACTTCATACTAGACTTCAAGCATCTTGCAGTGTGTGCCTCTCCATTCTTCCTCCAGACTCTGGGTCCTTGGTTTCCAAATGAGATTCAAAAGTTGCACTTTGGACCACTGAGCAACAGACCAGGTCTGTTTTTCTTTAGCCCAGGTAAGCGGCTTCTTATGTTGTTTGTTCAGGAGCAGCTTGACAAGAGGAATACGACATTTGAAGCCCATGTCCAGGATTCGTCTGTGTGTGGTGGCTCTTGATGCACTGACTCCAACCTCAGTCCACTTCTTGTGAAAGTCCCCAATACTTTTGAATGGACTTTTCCTGACAATCCTCTCCAAGCTGCGGTCATCCCTGCTGCTTGTGCACCTTTTTCTTCCACACTTTTCCCTTCCACATAACTTTCTATTAATGTGCTTTGATACAGCACTTTGGGAACATCCAACTTCTTTTGCAATTAACCTTTGAGGCTTTCCCTCCTTATGGAGGGTGTCAATGATGGTTTTCTGCACAACTGTCTGGTCAGCAGTCTTCCTCATGATTGTGATTCCTACTGAACCAGACTGAGAGACCATTTAAATGCTCAGGAACCCTTTGCAGGTGTTATGGCTTAATTAGCTGATTAGAGTGGGACACTTTGAGCCTAGAATATTGCACCTTTTCACAATATTCTAATTTTCTGAGATTGTGGATTTGGGTTTTCATGAGCTGTACGCCATAATCATCACAATTATGACAAATTACGGCTTGAACTATCTTGCTTTGCATGAAATGAGTCTATCTCATATATTAAGTTGCATTACTGAAATAAATGAACTTTTGCATGATATTCTAATTTTTTGAGTTTCACCTGTATATGCTTTGTCAGCAAATGGACTATTCAGGACAGCAAAGTTATTGTTAGAGCTATATTAAAAAGTCTGCTATGTATTCCTACAGGAAGGAATGTAAGATGTCCACCTTCTTTCTGTCCCAGCTTGGCTGATATCATAGAAACAAATCTCTACAATGAAAGATTTGTCTATATGATGCAGGCCAAGCTGATCCTGAATAAAGCTGGATCCAGGATCAATCCTAGAATAATGCTGAGTAGACACCAGCCTAAGAGTGCCAAATTTTAGGGGGTGCCAACATTGAAAAGACTCCTAAAAAAATAAAGTAAAAAGTAAAGGTTGTAACAGCACACTATGTGAGTTAGAATATAACCTATTTTTATAATAATTAAAACTGTAAATCACAACATCATTTTTAATGCAAAAAGTCCATAAGGGTTTCCCGTCATTGGTGAGTGTCAATAAAGATCTTTCTCTAATCCAAGAAGTCAGTCTGGCTATCTCAGCAAGTTCTGTGAATTTTACCAACCATTCTTTGATGATGGGCCATGCCAAACCCTTCCATATTTGGGCATATAATAGTCTTCCTGTATAAAGACCCTGAATTCTGATAGCACGAGAGCCTTGCAATTAATTATGCAACAAGCTGCTATCTCCATAAGCCAACTGGATGGCTCTTCATTGGCACCAGCTGCAAGAGGCAAGCTGTAGTTGTTTATGCTTATTAGGGAAGAAATTTAAACTCTGCATGAGCTGCCATCCAGTTGCTGGAAGCATATTTGGCATCCAGTTTCATGCTCCATATTTTATGTTTGTTCCTGATTCCTGTTACATTCTTGAAGAGAACTCCAGAGATGACCATAGAGGAAGTACACAATAGCAAATAGAAAAAAACATGATTTAAGCCTATAAAAGAAGAAGGGTTATAAAGAAACTGACATTCCTTGTGAAAGGAATGGAAAATACAGTCAGGTTTATCCTAGCCTTTATAGGCATTCTGTGGACTATGTCCCCTAATACAGCCTAACTGGAAAGATTGACATTTTACATCAGTACTTCCAGGATTTTACATCAGTACTTTGCTTCTCCAGCAACTAATTGAGTGGGATCTACATCTCCTACTCAGTTACCAGTAAACTCATTGTGTCCAAACCTTGCTTTCCTTTACAAACTCTGCTTCTATTTCAATGTGTTAATTGATCTAACCTGCCTGTCCCTGCAGTCCTCTCATGTCCCTTCCTCACCGCCCTACTCTTTTTTGTACCTCTATGCCTTTTCCCATCAGGTGCTTGACCCATAGCACCTGCCTAACTTTCATGGGCATTACACCTGCATTATATTGGCTGCTTCCTGAACTCTTGTCCTTGCTTCTGAAGATAGGACCAGGAAATAAGTGATGCCAGACAGTATGAGTTCATGAGAGTGTCATGTTGTATTGTAAATAAATGCTAACAATATGGTTTGATACTATTGTACTAATAGGATCACATTTTTGCAATAGATTTGGCCAAGCCAACCCATCCAATGTGGACTTCATATCAACATCTTTTAATGGTCCTCATGTACTTTCATCCTATATGAAGGGTCAGAACTCCTAGGCAATGGTTTATTGTTGTATACCTTGGTGTTATGATATACATTTCCTCTTAAAATTATATTTGAACTTCATTGTTGGCCTGCCCATATTGTTAAGAATTTTTCTGTAGACTTTGTGAGTACCACAAATTCACTATTGCAGGTGCTTGTGTTTTTAATAGCTAATGTATTTTAGTCATTTTAAAAATATTTTATATTCTGAAAATCATAATGAGTTATTTCTGTTAAATCTGCCACATAATCAGTTAATAAATTATGAACTAGAGAAAAAAGTATTCAGAATTCAGTGTTCTGTATTTGATTGTTCAGAAACCACAAGAAAGTAGGTGTGTGTGAGAGAAAGATAAAGATGGAGATAGAAACAGAGATGACAGAGATAGAGAGACATTTTTTTAATCTTCAGCAATCATAATCAGAGATGAGAGTGCTGAAAAACACTTTCAGACAGCCAAAAATGAATGAGAATTACATGGAGACATGAAGAGAAATGCACATCCATTAAATTTCATGCAAATTAAGTTATATATAATGTATAAATAAGCTATCTCAGTTTATTTGGATACTGTTTACAAAGGTTGCATGTATACATACTACTCTTAATAGTGCAATAGAGTATTAATAATCTTCTTTAATGGGTAATTCTTTAGTTTGTCCCTGCAAAATATATGATCTTCCAGTACTTTTTTAGTGCAATTTAAATACCTAGTTTTTCAAATAAATTTCAGAATATGATGAATGATGATTTGGGGGGAAAGGATTTGAGCCATTGAAAAGGTCAAACAGTGCACTGTCCTCCTAAGTTGTTGAGCATTTTTTACTTAATGAGAAAATTTAATAGTGGTATGGGTGCCTAACTGCATCAAACTACAGCATACAGAATATATTGCTTAGCTTTTTTAAAAAAATAAATATTCAGACTCTGTGAAGGAGAGTGAATAACAACATGACCCTGTAGAAATTTTATGGTAGTAGAATGTTTATTTTATGAACAATTTGCCCATGTTCAGCAATGTACCATAATCGATCACTTATTGCCTACTCAATATGAAAGTAATGTAAGAGACATAGTTTTTTCAGAGTGGCATGTGTGATTCATGAAACTTTTTGAGATATGTGGAAGCATTATACAGCATATATTACTGTATCATAATCTATTTATTCTTCACCAGTCTCCTTTGATGAATATCCTAATGAGTTGACCTTCCCTTTACTAAGAAATACAAATATTGAAAAGTTAATGAAAAGGATTCATTTAATTTTCTTTCACTCTGAGGTGAACAATTCCAGTTTGACTCTTAACATCGCAATCTTTTAGGTCAAAAATTCAAAAAGGATTTTGATAAAGGAAAACATTATGTACTTTAAAAAATGATGGCTGCATACCATTTTCATTGTTTACATGTTTACTGTTACGTATTCTCTCTCTCTTGTATATTTTTTTCTGTTGGTTTTATGCTGTAAGCTGCTCAGATTGGAGTCAAAAGGTGTCTAAATCAAATAAATATTTTTTACCCTCTTAGAGCATTTAAATAATTCAAGAAAATGCTACCCAAGCAATATTAACATCTTCACCTCAAAAATATTTAATGAGTAGATACAGTTTTCTGGACATACATATTTCCAAACCCCCCACCCCCCAAAAAAAACCTGCTAACCTGTGGCAGAATGCTTAATCATCTTAAAAACTAAGACTAAAGTTATAGAAATCTTAGTGTTTTCTGTTCTTACAGGATATGTTTATCTTTAAGGCATGATATATTATAGGATGATTTAGGCAGGGTTGTCCAACCTTGGCAACTTGAAGACTTCTGGACTTTAACTCCCAGAATTCCTGGAGTTGGTCAATAGGTCTTAAAGTTGCTAAGGTTGGACATCCCTGCTCTAGGTCTGTGATGCAGGCAAGAGAGAACTACTGAAATTCCAACACCACAGCTGAGGTTAAATACAGTATATTGAAAGTGTATAATTAGGAGTCTGAAGATAATGTAACCTTTGTCAGCACTGTTAGGGCAGTAGGATAAGCTGGTATTATAATTTGCAGGCATAACTGTTGACATTCCATGTTATAGCACAGAGTATAGCCAGTAAACAAACGCGTCCATAAAAATGTAATCTTCAACAAAATAAAATGGCAACTAGTTGATCCATTTTAATTGTCTTGGTTCCGATAGATGAAACCCATCAAAAGAACTTCAAGGCAAAATTCTTCCTTAAAGAACATTTTATTCGGGAAACAAAGTATCAGCACTACATAGTTGAACCCAAAACAAAATCCCCTCCCCCCCAGATACAAAGTAACAAAGTACAATTCCCACCCTCAACAAATTGTCATAAATCACATTCCCCAATTAGTTAAAAGTGTGGGCTTCCTCCTCAGCTCACCAAAACAGTGTTGACATTAATATTATTTATTTTTAAAGCAATCCTTAGTTCCTTTTCTATTTCCATATATCAACCTTTGATTTCTGATCCAAAGGAATAAAACCATCACTTACTAACAATAACTAATAATTGTATATTTTATGTCCAGTTCATCAAAACTAAATGCAAATCAACATGCCTACACTCAGGTAATAAAAATAGCACATATTTTAATATATAATTCAATGTTTCCAGAATTATACAATATTTTGAAATTTAAAATGTATTTAAAATGCTGAGCAATAAGCTGCAATATTAAAAGAATAATACACACCAGTTAGTAAAGTATAATATTTTGTTTTTAAGCAATGTGTCAAAATGGATAACTTTTCTTACCAGGATAAATTTAGAGAATGGGAATTATTTGTATCAATGGCTGTGTTAACATTTTAAGCTTGGCAGATACAAGGGAATATTATTTCCCCCCTTTTTGAATCTCTGAACATCAGCAACCAAAGTCTTCTTCTGAATTGCCTGGCTAAGTCAGAGTTGGCTCTGATCCTACCTGGCAGATTGATTTTAAAAAGCTAAGCCAACATCTGTTGTGTCCAGCTTTTATATCACTCTTATGTCACTAGTATTTGGAATATATATTGGTCTCCTATGGTTTCTACTTTAATCCTGTGGCACTGTGGATTCCTGAATAGTTTCTTAGAGGTAGATTGAAATCCAATTCATATGAAGGCAACCTGTATTCTTAAAAATATTATGACAAATCTATGCAAATTTGTTAAGATATGATATAATATTCCCTATCTTCACAATAGTTTCATAGATTATTTTATTTAAAAATTTGTGAAGGTTAAACTTTCCCCATGGCCAAATTGTAATAATAGCGCAGCAAAGTTCCTTGAAAAGTTCTTTGAAAAGTTTTCCTGGATTTGAGCATTTGAATTTTGCTTAGCAAAATTACAGAAACTTCTGGAATAATTTCTAATATAGTCTTCCCAAAACGTGTGGCATTCCATATATTTTCGTACACAAATTAGTCCCTATCATTGGACCATATTATTTAGAATGGGAAAGTTATAGCCTAAAACATTTGAGGATAAAAAGGTAAGGCTATTCTAAAGAAATTTGAACAGAAACAGTACCTTGGGCAGGGGGAGGGAGGGAACAAGAAGGAGAGGAAGTCTAATATAAAAGAAAAATATATTAATTTGTGTCTGTGACACTCTTTGTGTTATGATAGGATGGCACAATCTGTTTTCGACAATGTATGATGCCTTGATGCTTAATGGTAGTGATGCTCAAAATACTTACAGATGAAAGTTTGCTATATTGGTATTCAGATGTCAGCTGAAATTACTTAAAATATTGATAAAAGGACTTTGATTAAAGCAGTGTTGTGATTAAAGGCTGACAGAGTCTAGAAAAGTTATACTTGTGAAGAAAGGAGCCCCTGATGCAAAAAAAACAACAACCCAAAAAAGAAGAAATAAAAGTAAAAAATGACTGTGTGGGTTGATTGAAATGAGAATATAGTTGTTAAACCTTTTGAAGAATCAAATATATGCTTATGATCATAAACCCACAGAATCTTAGGAAATGTATATGTAGGGATTTCTCATGCTAGTAATACAATTGTTAAGGGCATTTAATGTAGGGATAATGTCTCCATGTATTTTGAAAAAACATACTAGAAAGTAATAGGTATCCAGGCATGTAGAACAGATATTCTGTTATCATGCTCTAAGTCATGTATTCAGACTTCCCTAAACTGAACAGGAAATTCTGAAAAGGAAAGGCAGGACAATTTCTATATGGGTGGATATTCTGTTTCATGGATGCCTTGACTGGAAATAAAAATGTACTCATGGGGAGAATAGCAGCATTGTGGCCTGAATACTTATGGATGCATATTGGTCTGCCTGTAAAACAGCACTGGTTTATGTTTAATTTAAAATGCTGGTTATGTTTATAAAGCCCTTCATGACACAGGGCTATATTACTTGAGGAATCATCTACTAATTGTATAATTGTCTTTGGTCTTCCCATGAGTTCCATCAGAGAAGAGTTGCTTCATATCCTTTCCAAGTAATAATACCACCTGGGATTGATCTGAGGTCATACATTGCCTGTTGCAATGTTTACCCAATGGAACATAATTTCCTCCTCCCCCCTGCCCCACCAAATGTTTGGAGTGCTCTGACTCTTTATGTTCTTAGATACTTCTACAAGGCACCAAAAACTTACTTTTTGCCCAAGCATTAGGCCAGACGGTACTGTGTGGTCATGCACAAATCTTGAATAAGATACATGTTGGTTGGTAGCAGTTGCTGCAGTTATTATTGTTATTTCTGTTGTTACATCATCCTACTGTTTTTATATTTTGTTCATTTCTTATATTATTTTTTATTTCATTTTCATTCCTTGTTTTGATGATTCTTCAAATTGTAAATTGTGCCACAATTCTTGTAAATCAGACAACCATATAATCAAATAAAATGCCATTAAAATATGTTTCTGCGGTATAACCATGATTATATGCATACAGTGTTAATAAGAATTAGACTTCAATTGGAACATCCTTGGATATCAAAATGGTCTTTATTATCTGTATGATACCTGTGCTTGCATATTCCTATCAAAAATACAGTTCTTCTACACTTATTTACAGGTTAGCAAAAGTAGGTTCCTTCAAAGTAGCAAAGCATTCCAACCTGTAAAATCCATACTAATAAGAAACCAATAATTAACTAGACATGAATTTCAAAGTTAAGAGTATTCTTCTTATAGAAATATTATAAATTTCAATAAAAAATGTCCAATTAAAGGTAATTGTTAACATTACAGAATGTTCCTAACCTTTTATACTTCAATAGCAGTGCATCATTCTTCTCTGCCTTTCTTTCCATGTATCTTGATTATTTTATAAATTAATTCATATAAACACTTAGGAAAAGTCTAGTCTTTTCTGTGGTCCTTCTGAAATACATAGTTACTTCAAGCCCTTATGAATTCACACACAAAAAATATCTGTTTTCTTCCTTGTATGCCTTACAGAATACAGATGAGCAGGTGAAATATAAGTATCATTATTTTTTAATTTAATAACTAGAATATTTTCATATATCTGTTATTATTTTATTCGAAGCAAAAACAATTTCACCAATATTCTCATCCTTAATACCCTGTGATTTCCTGCAGTAGAATAATTAAGCTATGTTTAAAAATGCTGAAGTAGCTAAGGGAAGCCCAGGCTAAAAACAAAATTAATTGGAATTTCCTTCTTTGTAAAGTTTTTAGTATCTGTGTTCCACTAAATATAATTCTTCAAAAAATCATAACTAAGTTACTAAATACTAGAAAAAACATAGCAATCATAATAATATGAAAGAACCTGTATGAGTGATCCAATGTGCCTGATACTAATGAAAGATTGAAGGAAAGGAATGGGAAGCCAAGTCAGATAAGAATATATTGAATCTTTATTGTTGAGTTAATTATTCATATGTAATAAAATTAAATATTTTATTTTAATCTTAATTGAAATTGGTGAGAGAACAAAATAAAAATAGTGTCAGTCCTTACATTGTTCATGTTTATGTTTCTGCGGTACTTGCACATTATAAAGAATAAATAAGGAAGGCTATGATCCAAATGGATGGACTACACTTGAAATGAGAAGGTCTCAGTAGTAAAAAAAATAGTAGCATCATTTTTTAAGAAAAATACGTTCATAGAGATAATAAAGATGCTTTTATTTATTTCTGAAGTGGCTAGAGTGTAAGGATCACACGGAGACAGCAGGCTCAGGTTGCTTGTTTATTGTGGTACACCTGGCAAAAACTCTGCCGGCTTCAGCTCTTTTTATAGCCAGCTGGAAGTTGGCTCAGCCAATCAGACGTTCGGCTTTCTCCCGCCTAGAAGCTGGACCAATCGGCTGCATCAGGGAGTTTGACAGCTTGTAGTCCTCGTGGAGGTTGCGCCTGCATGGTTTGTAGTTGGCTGGCAGCTGAGAGCTGTCAGCTGCCGCGCCTGCGCATTTGCCGGCAGCAGTTCGACAGCTGTCAAACTGCCGCGTGTGTTTCTGTCAGCTGTATTTTACCTCAAGCACCTGTTATAACATTAACTCATATTACGATAACATTAACATATAACATATAAATATTTAACATTAATATATAACACCCCTTATCCTTCCCCCAAACTGGTGTCTGCCCTGCCCCTCGGTTGTTTATTGCTGCCTGCCCATTCGAAGTCCTGTAGGTAGGCTGGTGGTTGTCTTGTTTGGCTGGAGCGACGCAGAGGTGTTTCATTTCCTTTCACCCCTTCCCCCTGTCCTGGTTGGTGTAGTAAGGGACGGTTGAAGAGTCTGGGGTCAGGTTGCTGCCTTTCCCTGTCACTTTCGGATGTCAAGGTTGCGAGTGCTGGCATGTTTTGGGGGCTCCGGCTTCTCAACTGGTCGGCGTGTCTTCGGATGTGACCGTTACGACCTGTGTCTATTAGATAGGACAAGGGTCCTGTTTGGTCAATGATAACCCCCTGGAGCCACTTAGGTCCGTCTGCATAGTTTTGTGCCCAAACAGTTTGTCCATTTGTAAAGGACCTTTGTGGGAGGGGTTGTTCAACGTCGGAGTTAGTTCTATCAGGGCGCATCCTGTCGAGCCTGATGATGAGCCGTCGCCCCCAACATAGCTCTGCCAGAGATTTTTCTGTGGTTGTGCATGGGGTGCTGTGTTGGGCGAGCAGGAATTGGGCTAGCCATCGGTGCCAGTTGCCTTTGATTATTTTCCAGAGGGCATCTTTAGTTGATCTCACCATAACCTCTTCCAAGCCATTAGATGAGGGATGGAACGGAGCCACCATAACATGCCTAATAGAGTTGCCCCTGGTGAATATCTGAAATTCACAAGAAGTAAATTGGGGCCCATTATCAGTGACCAAAACGTCTGGGAGTCCATGTGTGGCAAAAAGCCCCCTGAGCACCTGTACAGTGGCAGTGGTAGTGATGCTGTTGACCGGCACTACCTCTAGCCATTTGGAATAGCTATCCACTGTAATGCGGAAAGTTTGTCCCTGGAAGGGTCCTGCGAAGTCTAAGTGAACTCGGGACCATGGGTTCTTGGTCGTTTCCCATCTATGTATTGGGCTGTGAGGGGGGGGGGCGGTCGTGTTAATTGGCAGGGATAGCATCCTGCGACATGGTCCTCAATGTTTTTATCAATGTTAGGCCACCATACGTAGCTTCTGGCTAGGGCTTTCATTTTGACAATCCCCGGGTGTCCCTCGTGCAGTGTGTGTAATGTTTGTTCCCTGTGTTTCTCTGGGACTACTACCCTGTTTCCCCAAAGAATGCATCCCAGATGGGATGATAGTTCTTGTTTCCTTGTGAAATATGCCTGGAACTCTTGTCCAGGGCATGTGGCTGGCCATCCTGCAGTTACCCACTGCAGCACCCTGCTACAGGTTTTATCTTTGGATGTGGCAGAGGAGATATCCTTTGCTGACAAGGGGCATTCTTGCAATTCCGAAATTGCAAGGATATTTCCGGCAGGAGCCGGGTCTGGGTCTGTGTTAGGTAAGGGCAGCCTGCTCAGCCAGTCATCGTGCCCCAATTCCTTTCCTGGTTTGTGGACAAGTTTGTATGAATAGGCTGATAGAAAGGTTGACCATCGAAGTATTCTAGGTGATAGGATTTGTGGAGTTAATTTGTTCCATGTGAAAATGCCTAATAGGGGTTTGTGGTCGGTGAAAATGGTGAATTTTCTGCCGTATAAGTAATCATGGAACTTTTTTACTCCGGCGACGATTGCTAAAGCTTCCCTGTCTATTTGGGCATAATTTCTTTCGGCCTTAGTGAGAGTCCTGGAATAGAATGCTATCGGACTTTGTATTCCATTATTGTGTAAGTGACTGAGGACTGCCCCTATTCCGTATGGGGATGCGTCGCAAGCGATGCATAGGGGTCAATCCTCTCTGAATAGGGTAACTGTGGAACTGTTACACAGGATGTTCTTTAATGCTTGAAAACTGGCATCATGCTGTGATGTCCAGAACTATGGGCTCCCCTTATCCAGTAGCCTGTGTAGGGGTTCGGCTAAAGTGGCTTTGTGGGGAAGAAATGCGTGGTAGAGGTTTAAGAGTCCAAGGAAGGCTTGCAACTCTTGTTTGTTTTTGGGTATGGGGGCTTCTTTGATGGCTTTGATCTTGGCATTGGTTGGGTGAATTCCCTGGGCATCTATTTTATAGCCGAGGAATTCGGTTGAGGGAATGCCTATTGAGCATTTATCTTTTTGTAGTTTGAGACCTGCTTCCCTGAATCTGCTCAACACAGCTGACAGTCAGTCTGCCAAATTTTGTGTAGATTCACTGGCGATGAGGACATCGTCGAAATAGGAGCATACCCCGGGAATTCCTTTTAATGTTTTTTCCATTATTTCTTGGAAAATCCCAGGGGCTGCGGATATGCCGAATTGAAGGCGTTTGACTTTAAAAGCCCCGCGGTGAGTGACTATTGTCTGTGCATCTGCAGTTTCTTGGGTTACAGGGAGCTGTAAATATGCCTGCGCCAAGTCAAGCTTGGCAAAGATGGCGCTGGAATGGATGGAGGCGAGGACATCTTTTACCGCGGGGACCGGGTAAACATGTGTGTTTAATGCCCGGTTTAGGGTGGCCTTGTAATCGGCGCAGAGCCGAATTTGACGAGTAGGTTTGATGGGGGTAACTATCGGGGTTTCCCAGAGTCCTCCGTCGGTGGGTTCCAGGACTCCTATTTTGACTAGGCAATCCAGTTCGTCCTCAATTTTCTTTTTGAGGGCGAACGGGACTCTCCTTGCCCTAATTCTTATCGGTGGGACCTCAGGGTTCAGTTTTAGGGAAATTGGGGCCCCTGTGCATTTTCCGAGGGAACCATCAAAGACGTCTGCAAATTGTTTGCAGACGTCGTCGAGGTTTGCGGCCTGTGTGTTGTTGATTCCGGTTAATTTAATCCCTAAGGCTTTGAACCAATCCAATCCAATTAAGTTGGATCGGTCCCCTTGGGTGACTAGCACATTAAGGGTTCCTCAGAATTTCTTAAACTCTACGAATATTCAGGCTCTACCTTTCAGTGGAATGGGGGACTTTTGGTAGTCCGCCAGGTAAATTTGAGGGGGTTTCAATGGGATTTGCCTATGGTTTCGTTGGCAAATTTCCTTGAATGTTTTCCCTGAGATTAGGGTAACCGAGGAGCCAGAATCTACCTCCAGCTCGCAGGGGACTCCTTGTAGCCTGGCTTTGATTTTTACTTTAGGGTTTAGGTGATGGCCCTCTCCTAATTCCTTGTCCCTGTCTACCGCCTGTACTAGGTACCTGGGGGGCTTTGCTCTGGAGGCTGGTGGAGGTCTCATACCTGGGGACATCGCTTCGAGTTCGTGGAGGTCCTCGCAATTCCAGCTTCAGCACACGGTTTTGATGTGTCCGGATTTGCCGCAGTTGTGGCATTTGGCGTTTTGGAACCGACAGGCGGTTCTGGGGTGGTTACCCCCACAGCTGGTGCAGGTGGCTTGCGGTTCCCTGGAGTTGTTTTTTGGTCTTGCCCCTTCTCCTTGCCCATTTCTGCATGTTTTCAGTCTTTCGAATCGTCGGTGAATGGCATCCACGTTGGTCAGGTCTTCTAGTTCTCTGACGTCTCTGGGGGCTATTTTGTCCTGGTGTACTGATCCATGTTGTCCATTCCCGGCTTGTGTGGGGTCTCCGGGGTGGCTGTCCTCGTATGCCTGGATTTCTCTCGTGACTTCAGCTAAATTCAGAGTGGGCTTTGCGATAATTTTCTTTTGGAGGCGTTCGTCCTTCAACCCGATGACCAATTGGTCCCTGATCCGGTCTTCCAAGTCCGCGAATTGGCACCATCGGGCGGCGTGCCGAACTCCCGCTATAAAGTCGGCCGCAGGTTCCCCTGGCAGCTGGCGTCGCTGCGCGAACTGGACCCTCCAGTATATCTCCGAGTGCGTTGGCATGTAGTGTTTACTGAGTTTCTCAGTTAGTTCAGCGTAGGTCACTTCTGCGACCGGCTCTGGGCTGCACAGTCCGACGGCCACGTCATACCCAGCGGGGCCGCTCAAATATAGGAGAGCTGCTGCTTTGGCCCGATCCTCTGTGATTTTTCTGACCAGCAGGAACCCTTCAACTTGGCCCAGGTGTGATTCCCATCGTTCAGGGTGTCGGGTGTCAAATTCTCAAATCTGTCCAAGATTAGCCATGCTGTCTGGTCTGTAGCGCTGCTTGCCTGGATGTGGAAGTTATAACTTCCCTGTTAGTGACTTCAGTCGTGACTCACTCTGAGCCTCCAGAAGGTTTCCCCTCCTAGGCTAGCGACTTCAGCTCAGCAAGCAGATCCCACCTTCGTCGCCAGTGAAGTGGCTAGAGTGTAAGGATTACACGGACACAGCAGGCTCAGGTTGCTTGTTTATTGTGGTACACCCGGCAAAAACTCTGCCGGCTTCAGCTCTTTTTATAGCCAGCTGGAAGTTGGCTCAGCCAATCAGACGTTCGGCTTTCTCCCGCCTGGAAGCTGGACCAATTGGCTGCGTCAGGGAGTTTGACAGCTTGTAGTCCTCGTGGTGGTTGCACCTGCGTGGTTTGTAGTTGGCTGGCAGCTGAGAACTGTCAGCTGCCACGCCTGCGCATTTGCCGGTGGCAGTTTGACAGCTGTCAAACTGCCGTGTGTGTTTCTGTCAGCCGTATTTTACCTCAAGCACCTGTTATAACATTAACTCATATTACGATAACATTAACATATAAATATTTAACATTAATATATAACAATTTCATCCAAACCCACCATATTTTTAATTGAGAACTAATCAAATGGAACAAAAGCAGGTCGAGCTCAATCACATTAGTGAAACAATAACAAAATAGTACAACTATTTTATAAAAGCCAGTTTATTCAACCATATGTCAACCTATTGGGAGAGGCCAGGTCTTAGAACAGACAATGCAGGACTACTGGAATTCTACATGATATAAAAGTATAATTTTCAAAACTTCCCAGCATTTCCTTCAGTTCTCTCTTATGCAGAACAGACTTAAGGCAAGGTTACTTCGAATTTCTTTCTTACACCATCCTCTTTCCTAAAACTGAGTCTTTTACTTAACAGTTCTTACAGCACTTCATATTTCTCCTCACCGTAAGAACTTAATTTAATATTGTGAGGTAAGAAGTGTTTAATTATGACCTCTAGAAAAGTTAATACCATATTAATATTCCAATTCATTTTTGTGATAATTATTAGGTACATAAGCCCACAAACTTTTATTCAGAAGAAATATACTGAATTATAAAACTGTGCATCATACTCCTTTTAAAAATACATTTCTTAGTTGAGAATGTTTATCAATTTCATTATTTACATACATATGACTAGTCATTGATGAATTCTTTTATATCTTCTTTGGCATTGCCAAAGATGGCGGCACGTCCACACGCAGTGGCTCTGAGCTCCCTGTACTGGTGTGTGGTGATTGGACTAATATGCGTATGGATGAATGTGCACAGTGTAGTACAAGGGGCTAAAATAGCCTACTCACGTATAGAACTGTTAAACATCGGGCTTGCAAGGCAATCTGAAATTACTAGTGATTTTCAGCAGTCACAAAACATACCGAACTGCATAGCGAGGCCTCCAGGATCTCCATGGATTGTCTTTGGGCTGGGGAGGAGATGACGTAAGCGAAAGAGAAAGGAGCGAAAGCAAAAACGTGGCTGCAGGGCTGGAACTCTGACACATCTTCGAAGGCAGCCTTTTAGACAACATTGCCTAGCCTTTTTCTGAGCTATGCCAGATCCCTCGTCCATAAAATTGACAAATTACAGCTGCAGTTAGCAGAAAGAAGGTTTCTTCAGGAATGTTGTGTGATAGTTGTCACAGAGACCTGGCTACATTCAGAGATACCGAATGAAGCTGTGGAGTTGATAAGCCAAGTTTTTCACCGCTCTGACAGAGATAAACACTCCAGGAAGGGTAAAAGAGGAGGACTGTGTATGTATATACACTGTGAATGGTGTGTTAACAGCAGATTGGTATACACGTATTGCTCCCCAGATGTGGAACTGATGACTGTTATATGTAGGCCTTTCTATCTGCCTAGAGAAATTACTGTGGTAATTATTATAGCTGTTTATATTCCACCTGATGCCAATGTCAACATGGCACTTTCTAAGCTGTATGACTTCATCACCAGGCAGCAGCAAACTCACCCAGAGGGCGCTCTAGTCGTGGCTGGGGACTTCAATCAAGCTTGTCTGAAGACAGTTCTCCCTAAGTTTGTACAGTATGTGCAAGTTTCCACCAGAGGGAAGAACACTTTGGACCATGTGTATTCCAATCTGAAACAGGCATACAGAGCTTTTCCTCTTCCCCACCTGGGTACATCTGACCATCTTTCACTCCTGTTGTGCCCAAAGTATGTTCCTCTCAGGAAAAGGACTCAGGCAGTCACAAAGGGTCAGAACCTGGCCAGTGGGTCCTCTCAGTCAGTTGCAGGACTGCTTTGAAACCACTGACTGGAGTGTATTTGAAGAACAAGGTCTAAATTCATATACAGATGCCGTACTCTCTTATATTAGAACATTCACTGACAGTGTAACAACGTATAAGTGCATTAGAGTTTATGGGAACTGTAAACCCTGGATGACTGCAGAGATACGAACACTCCTGAGAGCCCAGGATTCTGCCTTTAAGGCAGGGGTCAAGGACAGATACAGAGAGGCCAGGGCAAATTTCAGAAGAGGCATTAGGATGGCAAAACAACAATTCAAACAAAAGGTGGAGAACCATTTAGCGAACAACGATCCGAGGCAAGTATGGCAGGGACTGCAGCACTTAACCAACTATAAGGGCAGTACGAGGAGCATGGCAAACACCGATGCCTCATTGGCTGAGGAGCTGAATATCTTCTTCGCCCGCTACAAGGTTAAAAGACCAGACCCCGTAGCCTCTGCTGGCCGGCCTTCTGACTATCAGCCACTCACCCTGTGTGAACATCAAGTGAGAATTGTATTGAAGGCTGTGAATCCCAGCAAAGCCGCAGGCCCAGATGGGGTGCTGGGGATAGTGGTCAGGAATTGTGCCGATCAATTAGCAGGGGTCCTGACAAGGATTTTTAACATCTCCTTGCAAACGGCATGTGTACCATCATGCTTGAAAGCAGCTACCATTGTCCCAGTCCCCAAGAAAACTGCAGTTGAGTGCCTGAATGACTACAGACCTATTGCATTAACGTCTGTAGTCATGAAATGCTTCGAAAGATTGGTTCTCCAACATCTTAGGACATGTCTCCCACTGGACTTTGATAAACATCAATTTGCCTACAGGGGAAATAGGTTGACAGATGATGCCATAGCTACTGCTTTACACTCTGTAGCAAGTCATCTCGAGAAACCTGGAAGTTACGTCAGGATGCTTTTTGTTGACTACAGCTCGGCTTTCAACACCATTTTGCCAAGCATTCTCATCAAGAAGCTGACTGACTTGAAATTCTCCCCCGCTATCTGCAATTGGATTCAAAACTTTCTTAGGGATCGGGTACAAACAGTGAGGGTCGGGTCTGCTTTGTCCACCCCCCTGAAGCTTTGCACCGGCACGCCACAGGGCTGTGTGCTTAGCCCCTACCTGTACTCTTTATACACTTATGATTGTGTATCATCTGACCCATCCACTACGATAATCAAGTTCGCAGATGATACAACTGTGGTGGGTCTTATTACAGGTGGGGATGAGATAGCATATAGGGCAGAGGTACAAAAACTATCCATATGGTGTAGTAACAACAACTTGCACCTAAACATCGGCAAGATGAAAGAGATGGTGTTAGACTTCCGGAGAAAAAAGGAGGAACCTGCCCCACTTTACATCGGGGAGGACTGTGTAGAGAGAGTTTCCTCTTTTAAATTTCTGGGAGTCTACCTCTGAAGATCTGACCTGGAAAGTTAACACAACCCAGGTGGCTAGAAAGGCCCAACAGAGGCTTCACTTTCTTAGGATCTTGCGGAAGAACAGGGTAGAACAACAGCTAATTACCCTCTTTTATCGGTCTACCATAGAGAGCGGCCTCTCTTATGGTATTGTGGTTTGGTATGCTGGTCTGACAGCCGCAGACAGGAAAGTATTACAGAGGGTAGTGAGCACAGCACAAGACATTGTAGGCTGTTCCCTGACACCACTGGATGACATCACCAGGGCTCATTGCCTTGGAAGAGTGAGGAAGATTCTCAGGGATGACTCACACTCTGGACGGTATCTCTTTACTCTCCTACCATCTGGTAGGAGATACAGGAATATAGCTAGCCGGACCAACAGGCTGAAAAATAGCTTTTATCCGTGGGCTGTTAGGCTTTTAAATAGGACATAATCTTATGCAGAATTGACTTGGGAGGCCGGTGTGTGGTGTAGTTGGTTCACATGGTGTGGTAGGATGGAGGGTTTGTTGTCACTGTGTGTTGGGGGGAGAGAGCACGGGGGGAGGCTCAGCTAATCTCAATGTACACATGTTGTACTTTGACAATAAAGGTTTATTTATTATTTATTTATTTATTATTTATTATTGCCCTTCTCATCTGTACTGAAAAGAACATGGCATTGTACAATAAATGGCATTTTGCTTGTTTGTCACAGTATCCTTTCACTGGCATTAAAATTCTGGAGGCACTGAAATGTCACATGCATTTTTACTCCATCCAGTAAATCTTCTTCCCACTTCAGAACAGTTTATTTCATAAAACTTGGAAGGTACTTAGCTACTGCAAATTATTTGTCTATTATACATTTTTTTGCTGTTCTTGCTTGCTTGTATCAGCTATCACTTTTGCAGTGTTTTGTCTGTGAATTTTACATTTTAAATGTAGGACCAGGTATAAATAACTTGGGAAAGAATAGATGTCATACCTTATACCATGATTTGCTAGCTCCCTATGCAGTTTCTTATTGTTCTTTTCTTCCACAGCTATATCCTGGCAGTATGAAATATAACAAGCAACAGAAGTTGTTCGCTTACTATCACATGCTAATTTTGGAAGCACAGCCTGAAATTCATTTTTGCAGATGGGCTGAGGAAAGGTCTTCTGTTTCTCTGCTGCCATTAATTTATTTAGTTTACTGTTATTTTGATCCAGAAATATTTCTATTGCATTAATAAATATGTGTATTAAGACAAAAGCCAGATGGGTGACTTGAGCCAGTCACTTTCTCTCAGCACTAGGAAGGAGGCAATGGCAAACCACTTCTGAAAAAACTTACCAGGTAAACTTCAGGGATTAGTCCAGGCAGTTGCCAGGAATAAAAAAATGACCTGAAGGCACAGAACAAAACAAAACACCCTTGGTATGGAGGGTGATTAAAATCATAAATAGTATGCTTTGTTTTGTTACTATGTCACAAGTCTCTATATTTTTCAGTGACAATGTATATTAGTATTCCTCAAACATATCAGATCCTGAATGTATGAAAATCAATTTTAATCTATGAAAGTGGGCATTTTTTTTAATAAAGCAGTATTTAGAAGGATAAAATGATCACTGATAGATGGATTATACCCCAAGGTTCTCAAGGAACTGACAGATGTGATCTCAGAACCACTGAACTATATTTTTCAAAGATCCTGGAGCACTGGGGAACTACCAGAGGACTGGAAAAGAGCTGATGTAGTTCCCATCTTCAAAAAAGGAGGAAAAAATGGATCCAGGAAATTACAGACCTATCAGCCTGACCTCAATGCCTGGGAAAATTATGGAAAAGATAATTAAAAAACGAATCAGTGAGCACCTAGAGGCAAACAAAGTCATTACTAAAAGCCAGCATGGGTTTGTCAAAATCAGATCATGCCAGATAAATCTTATTGCATTCTTCATGACAAAATTAGTGGATCAGAGGAATGCTGTGGATATAATTTACTTGGACTTCAGTAAGACGTTTGATAAAGTAGATCACAAACTACTACTTGATAAGATAGAAAAATGTGGGTTAGACTGCATCACCACCAGATGGATTCATAGCTGGCTGACCAGCCGTACTCAGCATGTGGTCCTCAATGGAACCGTATCTACATAGAGGGAAGTGTGTAGTGGGGTGCCCCAGGGGTCTGTTCTGGGCCCAGTCCTCTTCAACATCTTCATCAATGATTTGGACGAGGAGATAGATGGGGAACTCATCAAATTTACAGATGACACCAAGCTGGCGGGAATAGCCAACACTCCAGAAGACAGGCTTAAGATACAGGAGGTTCTGGACAGACTTGAACACTAGGCGCTATCTAACAAAATGAAATTCAATGGTGAAAAAAGCAAGGTTCTACATTTAGACAAGAAAAACCAAATGTACAGGTATAGTATAGGGGGTACCTTGCTCAATAGTAGTAACTGTGAGAGGGATCTCAGAGTCCTAGTGGACAATCAGTTAAATGTGAGCCAGCAGTGTGCTGCAGCTGCCAAAAAAGCCAACACAGTGCTAGGCTGCATTAACAGAGGGATAGAATCAAGATCACATGAAGTATTAATATCACTTTACAATGCCTTGATAAAGCCACACTTGGAATACTGCATCCAGTTTTGGTCACCATGATGTAAAAAAGATGTTGAGACTCTAGAAAGAGTACAGAGAAGAGCAACAAAGATGATTAGAGGTCTGGAGTCTAAAACATATAAAGAACGGCTGCTGGAATTGGGTATGTCTAGTTTAATGAAGAGAAGGGTGAGGGGTGACATGATAGCAGTGTTCCAATATCTCAGGGACTGCCACAAAGAAGAGGGAGTCAAGCTATTCTCCAAAGCATCTGAAGGCAGGACAAGAAACAATGGATGGAAACTAATCAAGGAGTAAAGCAACCTAGAACTAAGGAAAAACTTCCTGACAGTTAGAACAATTAACCAGTGGAACAATCTGCCTCCAGAATCTGTGAATGCTCCAACACTGGAAGTTTTTAAGAAGAGACTGGACAGCCATTTGTCTGAAATGGTATAGGGTTTCCTGCCTGAGCAGGGGGTCACACTAGATGACCTCTAAGGTCCCTTCCAACTTTACTATTATGATTATGACCATAGATACTCCGTCTAATTGGTATTTATTTTGATTGGCAGCTATATAAATGTACTTTATTTCTTTATGGTATGCATACACACTTCTGTGTCAACACTGATTGATCCAGATTCATCCAGATCTCTCTCTCTCTCAACTAAAATAGTCTGTTGATAAAATTATTATCCTCACTCCTAGAACTATCAGTTTGAAAGCATCCAATTTTCATGTGATAGTTGTTTCAAAGTGTTAATCCTTTCATATGTTTGGCAATGAATCTTATTTCTACTGAAGGATTATATTATTTTATAGTTGACTAGCCATAATTCTGTGGTTTGAAATTATGACTGAGAGGCGTTGTTTGGCTACTTTTAAGTTTAATGTTATTACTTTCAAAAGATGCATGACAGAAATATAGCAAAGTCATATTTGATTTGACTGAGATTTATACCAACTGTGTGTTAAACTCACAAGACAAATAACAGAACCCGTATGTTGCAAACGTACTGAAGAGGACCAATTATGTGAGCCTACTTGTTTTGATTTTTATTATACCTTAACTTTTCTCTATGTAATCATACTTTATAACTACAAGCTATTTTAAGGATTCTCAAGTAGCATTAATATATTTTATAAATAAAGTAAACTACATTGCTTGCAAGTGGTGCTTATGAAGTAAACAAATGGTTCATTTCATCAGAAAGACAGGTTATCTTATATGTCTTATATTGTCATGCTAATTTGCTAATTTGAATTTCATTCATTGTATTAAACTTAGGTGAATCCAAAATTAATTACACTCTGAGCTATTTCAGTGAACAGCATAAGTTAGGAATGACTTAGTAGACCACTTTGGTTAAATATGTATGAGCCGTGGTGGCACAGTGGTTAGAATGCAGTACTGCAGGCTACTTCTGCTGACGGCCAGCTACCTGCAGTTTGGCAGTTCAATTCTCACTGGCTCAAGGTTGACTCAGCCTTCCATCCTTCCAAGGTGAGTAAAATGAGGACCGAGATTGTTGGGGGCAATATGCTGACTCTGTAAACAACATAGAGAGGGCTGTAAAGCATTGTGAAGCAGTATATAAGTCAAAGTGCTACTGCTTCAAAATAAATGGAATGTTTTTAAATCAATGCCTTGGTCAAAGTAACTTTTTACAAAAGTGTAGGCAATCTAGGGGCTGGGAACACAATTCATAGAAATTAGTTCATGGATTTGCAATCCTACAGTTTCATTTTTTCAAAAAAATATGCATTGTTGTTTATTATGGCCTAAATAAATAACACAACAAATGGAAAAGTGAAGACCACATAAAGTACTGTATCTAAAATATGTTACTCAGCCAAGGCCAGAAATCAAACTAAACATTGTTCATTATCATAAAATACTCTTCAGACTGTACACATCTTTTGTGTTTTAGTTAAAAATATTTTAAAAAATGACATATGAGACAGAAAGTTTTATAAGTAGCAAAGTAGTTGTGAAAGTGCACTGAGATCCTGGGTTGTTTAGAAGTTGACACAAACACTGTACTGTCTATTTAGCTTTCAGTGTAAGAAGAAACTTGCTATATCTAGCCATTAGTCATTCTACTTTAGTCTACTCTTTTCTCACAATACAACATGTGACCCACACCTGACCCATTGCAAGACCCATCACAAGATTCTCACCTGACCTGACCTCCCCACCACAAGACCCACTGACCACATGAATCCCTATAAGCAGAAGAACACCGACATTGACATCTCCTAAATTCTGCTGAAGATGTTACCTAGCCTAGTAATGAAACGTTTGGAAACCAAGCCACAAGCTTGGAGAACAAATCTCTACCCTCATATAACAACATTCTAATGATATATGCAAGCTGGAACAAACACCTCTAGTACCATTTTCTTAAGCACAGGTTCTCCTCAGGGCTGCGTCCTAAGTCCACTGCTGTTCACACTGTTGATTCATGACTGTTGTGCTCAGGGCTTTTTTTCTCATAGACTGCTCAGAACAGTGTTCCGGCACCTTTTTTTGATGGATATTTCCAACTTTTGCACAAGCTGTGCTACTCCCTCTATTGGCTTTCAAAAGCCAATAGGGTCTTTCTTTGTTCTCCTTCCAGAGAGGGAGCTGCTGCTGCAGTGTCAGCTGTGAGCAAAGTTCAGAGGAGGCAGGCGAGGCCGCCCGAGACATGGCTTAGCAGCAGGTGTGAAGGAAGAGGGCCTGGGGGGAGGGGGAGGCCCATTAAAGGTCCTGTGAATTACAACATTGTCCGTGCCTGTCCATCACTGGATCCCTGCATTTAGGCGGATTGCAGGCTGGTGCTGGCTGTTAGTTTGCACCAGGGCATGATTACATCAGTCCGATTTAATTTAAGAACCATGCAGAATTAGCAAGGTAAACTTTTCTTCAGCTAAAGTCTTCTCTTGTTCATTTCATGGAGACATCTAGGTAGCCTTTATTTTTGCAACAGTATATAACTGGTTTGCATTGTCTCCTTTATGGTAGTCCTTATGTCCCTACCCCCCACCCCCAATTCCCCAATCTATCCTACATCTCTGAGATTTCCTGACAGTCAGCCATCCAAGCACTAATTAGATTTGACCCTACTTAGCTCCAAGCTCAGGAGATGGTCCTCAATGGCCCCTGAGAGCTTTCTAAAAGATAGTCTCCTTTACTCCCTCAGCCAGGAACTGTGTCTCATGGCTGCTATTTTAGTAGTTATCTGGATTCTTGCAGATTTTGTACATCTATCTGAAGTGGTAATCTTAAGCATTTTTTTCATAAATTACTATATTTTCTCATATTTATCTAATGTTATGTTTGCATCTACTTTTTTCAATCCATTTTCTTTCTGTCATTAATTCCCCAAGAATAAGAAATGTAAATTGTAAGCTCCTCATAGCACAGTTCTATATCATTGTTAAAATACACTGTGCAATTATGGACATATTCATTCATATTCATAATAGATTGAATTATAACACTTTCCCTCTCACCTAAGTCTGCTCTCTTGTATGTATAATTTGAACATAGCCAGGCCATTTTTTATCAGTAGTTATAAAGAAATAAAAACAAAATGTTTAATGTATTAATAATAATAACAATTTCTTTGCAATTCATTATCTTGTCAGTAACATGATTCCATCAATTAAGCACATATATGTTGAAGGCAGCATATGCACTTGTATTAGACATCTATCTCCCACTGCTAGTCCTTCCAAAAGGAACTCAATATATGTCATACTATTTATGCAAAAGTTGTCTCCTCCTCTATTAAAGTGCAAGACATCATTTTCCAAGTAGACAAAAAAAATAACATTCCATCTTTACTATACCCACCTGCAGTATATAAACATGGGGGAGCTATCCCACAATTTTTCATCCCTATTAATTTGATAAAACAGAACTTAAATGTTCTAAGTTCATGATGAACTAAGTCTGATGAAAATAACTATTTTGGCAGGGATGAATTAATAGCATTCATTTTGGGTTATAGGAGCATCTCATTCAGTTGAACCAATGTGATCATATCTTTAAAATTGTATGTACAAGCCATCAATAATGTGGTTGATAATACAGGTAGGTCTAGCTTATGAGCTATTTGTATTTAAGGAGATGCTCACAACAAATTCTAGTTTATTTGGTGAATGCCTGAAAGATGCATTAATAATTGAATATATATATATATATATATATATATATATAAGGTAAAGGTTCCCCCGCACATGTGTGCTAGTCGTTTCCGACTCTAGGGGCCGGTGCTCATCTCCGTTTCAAAGCCGAAGAGCCAGCGCTTGTCCGAGGATGTCTCCGTGGTCATGTGGCCAGCATGACTAGACGCCAAAGGCGCACAGAATGCTGTTACCTTCCCGACCTGTGGTCCCTATTTTTCTACTTGCATTTTTACGTGCTTTCGAACTGCTAGGTTGGCAGAAGCTGGGACGAGTAACAGGCGCTCACTCTGTTACGCGGCACTCGGGATTTGACCCGCCAAACTGCCAACCTTCTGATCGAAAAGCTCAGCGTCCTAACCCACTGAGCCACCGTGTGTGTATATATATATATATA
>JAKJMR010000251.1:500671-518865 GCA_024449315.1 Daboia siamensis | reverse complement strand
AAATAAATATATATATATATATATATATATATATATATATATATATATATATATATATATATATATAAATTTATAAATAAATATATAAATAAAATTATATAAATAAAAGATTAACAAGATGAGAGTTTTGGCACCTTTTTTTTTCTTCAGAAAAAAGCACTGGTTGTGCTAGGTTTGCCAGCAACCATATTGTGAAGTTCTCAGAAGATACAATGTTAGTGGGCCTTATACATGATGACAATGTGGAAGCTTACCACAAGGAGGTTGAGGGATTGGTGAACTGGTGTAAGGAAAACAGCCTAGTTTTAAATACCAGAAAAACCAAACCACAGCCACACTTCTCTGTGCATTAATGATTCACCTGTGGAGATGGTTACCCGCATCAAATTCCTGGGTGTTCAGCTAATGAGTAGGCTGGCTTGGTTGCTCAACAGTGAGAAACTGGTGAAGTGGGCACAGCAGCTCCTGCACTTTCTGAGTCACATGAGAAAAGCTCATCTTTCTTCCCCTGTCCTGACCACTATCTACAGGGAGATGATTGACAGCATCCTGTTATACAGCATCACAGTCTGGTTTGGAAGCATCACTGCTTCAGACAGGAAGGCAGTGCAAAGAGTGGTGAGGATGGCCGAAAAGATCATTGGCAGTTCCTTCCCTCCCATCCAGGACATAACACAGAAGTGTTGTTTGAACAGGGTCCGTAAGATTATCTGGGATACTACACATCCTCTTCACAACCTGTTTTCCTTGTTACCTTCTGGGAGGAGGCTTTGTGGTATCCATAGCAGAACATCCAGATTCAGCCATAGTTTCATTCCGTACAGCATTAACCTTGTGAACTCTCAGACTTCCTCCTTCCATTATATATTCAAGATGGACAGTATTTAATATTTTATTGTTATGTATATGTAGGGGTGTGGGTCTATACATATGTTGTATATGGTATGTTTCATGTGTGGGTCATGTATGTGTTTCACTTTGAGAGTGGGCAACTAAACTTCATTTTTTGATGTGTACAATTGTGCCCACAGTAAAAAATGACAATAAAGATTATCTTATCTTAAAAAGTAGAATTTTAGTGGCATACCTGATTCTTCTTGGTACTGAACCTAAACTGGTTAGTATGTGGTTGGAAGACTATTAGGGAATCTTAGGATTGAAGACTAAATTAAAAGGTTAAGGGGAAAAATCCCAAACGACAGTGGCATCCATATTATTGTCATGAAAATTGCATGCATGTATCCATGTAGTCACTGAGAATCAAACTTAGCTCAAATCAAGCTACATTTCTCCATCATGTCATGTTGGCTATGGCCATACTATTTTGGAATCTGAAAATTTCATATAAATTTCAATAATTTTTATTTGAACCTTTTTTTTGAAAGCATCTCTGCTCATGACCATATCACAATTTAGTAAATATCTGGTGAACAAAATTGCTCAGATTCGGGCTGGTCTGGAGTCTGACTGGGCAGTATCTGACGAGAGGAAAATGAAGGATTTGGCTGAGAACATTTGGGAAGAGTTTGATCCTGTGACTCTTGATGAAGTGGGGAAATTAAGTGCTGCCACGTGTTTGTTGCAGCTGTGTCCCTCCTGGCTGGTCTATGCATCTCAGGAGGTTACACGAGGCTGGCTCCTAGCAGTTATCAATGCCTCACTGAGTGAAGGGTACTTCCCTGCCTCCTTGAAAGAGGCGGTGGTAAGGCCTCTCCTTAAGAAACCTGCATTGGATCCAGCTATTTTAAATAGCTTTCATCCTGTCTCCAACCTTTGCTTTCTTGCGAAGGTTGTTGAGAGCGTGGTGGCATGGCAGTTCCCTTTGGTCCTGGAGGAAACTGAATATCTGGATCCATACCAATCGAGTTTCAAGCCTGGGTACAGCATGGAGACAGCATTGGTCGCGCTGATGGATGATCTCTGATGGGCCCGGGATAGGGGTTATTCCTCTGTCCTGGTCCTATTAGATCTCTCAGCAGCTTTTGATACCATCGACCATGGTATCTTGCTGCGTCATCTTGAGGGGTTGGGAGTGGGAGGCACTATTTTGCAGTGGTTCTCCTCCTATCTCTCGGGCCATTCGCAGACGGTGTTGGCAGGGGGGGCAGAGGTCAACTCCTAGGCCCCTTAGTTGTGGGGTGCCTCAGGGGTCGGTATTCTCACCTCTCCTGTTCAACATCTATTTGAGGCCGCTGGGAGAGATCATCCGTGGCTTCGGAGTGAGGTATCATCAATATGCTGATGATACCCAGCTTTTCATTTCCTCCCCGAACCAACCCAGTGATGCCCTCGATGTGATGTCCCATTGCCTGGAAGCGGTACAGATTTGGATGGGAAAGAACAGGCTCTGGCTCAAACCAGCCAAGACTGAGTGGCTTTACGTACCGGCATCTCATTTAGTCCAAGAGGTTACATCTTTTGGTTATAGGAGGAGAGATGTTACACAATCTAGGCATCCTACTGGATTCATGACTCAGTTTTGAAGATCATATTGGAGTCGTGGCTAGGGGGGCATTTGCCCAGGTTCACCTGGTATACCAGTTGCGCCCCTTTCTGGACCAAGATGCCCTACGTACAGTCACCCACACACTCGTTACCTCCCGTATAGATTACTGCAATGCTCTCTACATGGGGCTGCCCTTGAAGACCACCTGGAGGCTTCAGCTGGTGCAGAGTGCGGCTGCGCGGGTAGTGATGGGAGCACCCCGATACTCCCATATTACACCCCTCCTGCTTGAGCTGCATTGGTTACCGGTTGTCCTCCGGGTGAGATTTAAGGTGCTGGTACTTACCTTTAAAGCCCTTCATGGCTTAGGCCCGGGACCATCTGCTGCCGGGAACGACTTCCCATCGCCCAGTACGCTCACACAGAGAAGGCCTCCTCAGGGTACCATCGGCTAGACAATGTCAGCTGGCGACCCCCAGGGGGAGAGCCTTCTCTGTGGGAGCGCCAGCCCTATGGAACCAGCTCCCCCCTGAGCTTCGGATGGCCCCAGATCCTTTCGCCGCAGCCTCTAAACACTCCTTTTCCACCTGGCTGACCTGGACTGACAGGGATTTTAATTATGTTTTTAATTTTTAACTCTAATTTTTAATTTATTTTAATTTTAATTTTAATTTATTGTACAGGGGCCTTTAATTTTAATTTTTATTTTAACTTCTGTATTTATTTTATTGAAAAGTTTTTCAATACATTTTATCTTTAACATCCCATCCCCCACCCCCTCCCTCCCTTCCCAACCCTATCCCACCCTCTCACCCTCCCCTTCCCCCCTCCCCCCTCCCCGACTTCCCAGAGCTGAATACAAGGTATAAAAGTAAAAAAAAAACAATCATAAACTCCCATATACTAATAACAATAAACTATTAAGTCTCTCGCACTTTAGCTCTTATAAGTTGACTACAAGCAATATACTTATTCAAATGCTAAATGAAACTTTTTAGTCCCATATTTATTCTGGATGTAATCAATCCATTTTTTCCACTCCACAACATATCGTTGTTGCGAATGGTCCTTCAAATATGCTGAAATCTTCGCCATTTCCACCAGGTTGGAAACTTTTAAAGTCCATTCCTCTATAGTCGGCAGTTCTTCCTTCTTCCAGTATTGCCCTATTAAAAGTCTCGCTGCCGTAATTAAGTTCAGCATCAAATTAGTGTCCACCACGGTAGTATCGGTAATAATGCCCAGTAAGAACAATTGCAGACAAAACTTTATCCTTTTCTTAAATATCTTCTGCATATTCCACCAGATTTTAATCCAAAATGCTTTAATCTTTTTACAAGTCCACCATATATGAAAGTACGTTGCGTCTTCACTGCCACATCTCCAACATTTAGGCTGATAATTCGGATACATACTTGCTAACTTTTTAGGATCTAAATGCCACCTATAAAACATTTTATAAAAGTTCTCTCTTAAGTTTTGAGCTTGCGTAAATTTTACATTTCTCACCCAGATCTTTTCCCAAGTGTCCATTGTGATAACTTCCTGAATATTCTGTGCCCATTTTATCATACAGTCCTTAGCAATTTCTGTTTCTGAGTCAATCTCTATCAATGCAAGATATATCCGTTTGATATGTGCTGAGCCCTGATATCTAATTTGCTTTACCAAATTTTCATCATCCATTAGAAAACCAATTTTCTGATCCTCTTTCCACCTGGCTTGTAATTGCCCATACTGAAACAAAGTTTGAACAATCTTTTTTCCTCGTAAAAAATTATATGGCTTCAAACACCATACATTCCTCTCCAAACTCAAGATTTCCTTATATGTAGTCACATCATGTTTAAATCCAACATTTATATTCTCTATTGCGTGTTTGGGTATTGCCCATAAAGGTATCTTGTAGTTTAACTTTTGTCTATGCTTTTTCCAAACTCGCAACAAAGCATGCCTCAAAATATGCATTTTAAACACATTATCTACCTTCTTGTCATACAATAAATATGCATGCCAACCAAATAACAAATCATGCCCTTCAAGATTTAATAGTCTCCCTTGTGTCAAATTAATCCAATCACTTATGGCTGATAATGCAGCAGCTTCATAATGTAATTTAAGATTGGGCATTTTTAGACCACCTCTTTCACGCGTATCCTGCATAATTTTAAATTTAACCCATGGCCTTTTCCCTGCCCAAACAAATTTATTAATACCCTTCTGCCATTCCTCCAAATTTGAATCCTTTTTAAGAATGGGTATCATTTGAAACAAAAATAAAAATTTTGGCAGAACATTCATTTTTACTGCCGCAATTCTTCCCAATAATGACAATTGTAATTTTTTCCAACTATCCAATTCTTTTTGCACTTTGTTCCATAACTTTTCATAATTGTTTTTATATAATTTTACGTTTGAGGGTGTCAAGTATACCCCCAAATATTTGACCCTTTCAACAATTTCAAATCCAGTTAATCTTTCTAAAGCTACCTTTTGTAATACTGTCATATTTTTAGATAACATTTTAGTTTTTTGTATATTAACCTTAAATCCAGAAACTTTCCTGTATTGCAATATTAACTCCATCAATTCCATAACAGAATTTTCTGGGTGTGTCAACGTAATAACCAGATCATCCGCAAACGCCCTCAATCTATAATCCTGATCTCTTATTTGAATTCCCTTAATTGTTTCCGAATTCCGTATTTTAATCAGTAATATCTCCAACGTTAAAACAAATAATAAGGGTGATAACGGGCAACCCTGCCTCGTACCCTTTTCAATATTACACATTTCAGTCAAACTATTATTGACAATTATTCGAGCTGTTTGCTTTTGATATAATGCCCTAACTGGTTGTAAAAATTCATCCCCAAAATTCATTTTATCTAATACTTTCATCAAAAATTTCCAATCCAATTGATCAAAGGCTTTTTCAGCATCCAAAAAGATCAATGCTGCAGGGATCTGGTTATTCCTTTCCAGAAATTCCAATAAGTCAACTATATGTCTCACATTATTTTTCATTTGTCTACCACTTATAAACCCAGTTTGATCACCATGAATTACCTGTTGCAATACCCTCATCAGTCTACTAGCTAAAAACTTAGCAAATATCTTGTAGTCCGTATTCAAAAGTGATATTGGCCTATAATTTCTTGCTTGAGTAACATCCTGATCTTCTTTCGGGATCAAAGAAATAAAAGCAGTTTTCCAAGACGGAGGCACTCCATCCCCTTTTTGAATTGTCTGAAACAGTTCCTTTAATGGCTTTATCATCTCAAACTGTAGGTTTTTATAATACACAGCAGTCAAACCATCCGTGCCTGGCGCTTTACCCACTTTTAACTGTTTAATTGCCAAGAATATTTCTTCCTCAGTTATCAGCTGATTCATCTCTTCTTTTTGTTCTTGCGTAAGAACCGGGATGCTAACGTCTTTTAAATATAGATCAATGTCTGTTTCATTAATCTTATCTCTAGCATATAATTTAGAATAAAAATCAACAAAGGTTTCCTTGATAAGATTCTGCTGATACACAACCTTTCCCTTGTGTTCTATTTTATCTATATTAGAAGCCCTTTGCTTCTTCCTTAGCATATAAGCTAACCATCTACCTGGTTTATTGGCATTGAAAAAAGTATTATGCCTTGCGAACCATAGATTAGTTGCCACCTGATCAGCCATTAACTTGTCAAATTGTTCTCTTAATAACTTAATAGCCTCTTTAATCTTCACATCCGATGGATTCAAAATTAAAGCCTTTTCTTTTTCCTTAATCTCTTTCTCTAATTCCTTCCTCTTAAAGTCCAAATTACATCTGTATTTATTATTGAGATATATCAACACACCTCTCATGTACGCCTTACTAGCATCCCATACCATTTCCATAGAAGTACCCTTATGCATATTTGTTTCAAAAAAAACCTTCATCTGTTTTTTACACTCTTCCACATTTTCCTGATTTCTAAACAGATTCTCATTTAAACGCCAGGAACGTCTTTCTCTAATGTCTTTTCCAATCTCTAACCAAACTGGACTGTGATCAGACATAGTCCTTGAACAAATCTTTATCTTCTTAGTCCTAAAAAAAAGATCATTAGTCAATAATATAAAATCAATCCTAGAAAAAGATTGATGTCTATCGGAAAAAAAAGTATAATCTCTTTCTTGTGAATTCCTTTCCCTCCAAACATCACGTAGTTCCATATCATCCATCATCTCAAAAAAAGACTTAGGCAGTTTAGCATGACTTGGGGTACTTCTGTAAGATCCACTCTTATCCATTTGTACATTCAAAACACCATTCCAATCTCCCATAAAAATAAAAGATTTATAATCCAATTGGGTAATCTTACTGTGTAATAAACTATAAAAGTCAGCTTGCTGTTGATTATTAGCATATAATCCAACCAAAAGAGTTTTTTTGCCTTCTATTAACAAGTCCACAATAACATATCTTCCTTGTTGATCTGCTTCGATTAACTCTGCTGTAGTTGTATTCTTAACATAAATAACCACTCCATTTTTCTTATTTGTTGCAGAAGCAATAAATTGTGTACCTAATCTTGAATTTAATAAATACTTTTGGTCCATAGCTCTAATATGTGTTTCTTGTAAGCAAATAACATCAGTCTTAAATTGTTTTAAATATTGAAAGATTTTCTTTCTCTTCTGTGGTGAATTTAATCCATTGACATTCCAAGTTAAAAAATTAGTTGCCATTTTTGGCAACCCGAAGCTTTTGGAGCGCGTCTTCCAAGATCCCCTTCACATTTTTAGGCCGCGCCCCTCCCACAGCTTCGCTATAGGTACGCTTTGGAAGTTCCACAACATTCTGCTGATCCTGCTCTTGCTCACGTCTGATTCGTCTCGAAGCAGCACGCGTAATCCTCTGGTCTCTTACTTCTTCTGATACTGTTGAAATTTGATCCACTCCTGCTGCTTTCTCATCTGTCTGTGTTCCTTCAGGACCTTGAGACTTTCCCTCCTTTGTTGATTCCAAAAGTGGTATGGGGATTGCTTTTAAAACATTGCTATAAAAATCACGTGCCTGCATCACTGTAGCAAAAGGGTATCTTGTGTCTTCATACATCACCACCATACCCACTGGGATCTCCCATCTAAACTTGATGTCGCGTCGCTTAAGCTCCTGTGCCAGAAATGCAAATTCCTTTCTTTTCCTTAAAATTTTTGGAGGGATCTCTTTTAGAACCAAGACTTCTTGCTCTGCAATCACAAGCTTAGTATTGTAAGAGACTTGAATAACTTCATTCCTGGTTGCTCTCTTTGTAAAATAAACAACCACGTCTCTAGGTAGTTTCCTTTGTCTTGCAATCCAGGAATTAACACGGAAGATTTTATCTATATCTTCTGCAA
Source organism: Daboia siamensis (assembly GCA_024449315.1). NCBI lineage: Eukaryota > Metazoa > Chordata > Lepidosauria > Squamata > Viperidae > Daboia > Daboia siamensis. Next base: position 511,040 of record JAKJMR010000251.1, on the reverse strand, counting down.
TTCCTTCAGCTGGCCTTCCCAACACATCTTCCAAAGCAACAGAAACTATTTTCTTCAAATCTTCCTTAGGATTCTCTTTAAGACCCCTAATTCTCACAGCAAATTCCATTTCATGGTATTGTACCAGTGTCAGGTCATAGTCAATTTTATCCACCACATTCTCAGTCTCTAATATTTTTGCATCCAATTTAATATTATTTTGACTGAGGTCCTCCACTCTTTCGTCCAGGCGTTCAATACATATCGCCATGCCTTGAAATGCAAGCAAGATGTCCTCCCTTATTACTGTAAACCTCTCCTCCAACTTTTCATCCATAATTTCAGCTAATTGCTGTGAATGCTTTTCCAAAGCATCTTGCAAAACTTTAACTGTTAGAACAGGCGAAGGTGAAGGTGCAGGAGGTGCTATGACTTGCAATGAAGATTGCGGCAGGGGGGAAGCCCCCGCACTTTTAGTAAGTTTAGAAGATTTAGCCGCCATTTTTTCCCACTTTTGCAACTACGCACTTTCACTTTCAGGGTCTTCAATGTGGATTGAGCCAAAGATCAAAAGTTCACTTACTCCTTATTCTCTTGCATCGCTCTGCCTGCTTTCTTGTCTTCCAAAATCCATTCCTGTAAGCAGGGATGGTTGCGTTCGCCTTGTTCTGCTCCAAAAGACACGGAGCAGAAACGCTGCGCAGCCCGGAGAAATCCAAGCTTCGGGGGGGCTCGATTCTTCAGCCGCCAGAACTTTAAGCTCTGGCGGTCCCGGAGAGCCCTTCCCCTACCTGGATACTCACCCCCTCCTCTTCTCCCGAGGAGGGGGCTTTCGAACCACCGAAACAGCTGATCGGCGCTGTTTTCGGCGGTTCTACAAAGCCGCGAAGCTGACAACCTGAAAAAAGCTGTTGTCGTCGGCGCCTTGCCACCCGGAAGTCACTTCTGTATTTATTTTATGTTATTGTTGTTAGCCGCCCTGAGTCCTTCAGGAGATAGGGCGGCATATAAGTCCCAATAATAAATAAATAAATAAATTTAATTGCATTCCTTTAATTTCAGTTAATCCTTAAAAAGATTAATTTTCTGTTTCCAATGGTTTCAAAAATGTTTAATATAATAGAAAAAGAATCATATTATCTTCTTCTTGGAATAAAGAGAATTGCCCATTCAAGTGACAGAGCTAAACAAAGGAAATGCCTATCACATTTTGTAATATATGTGCCCAAGAGCAATTTCTATCCTGATTCTTTTTTCTGATTTCTTTTCTTTTTCTTTCTTTTCTTTTCTTTCTTTTCCCTTTTTTGGCCTTCAGTTCTATGCCAGCATGATCTTTGCCCAAAAGCTATGTGCAAATGATTTTTGAGATGTTATAAAGTTGTAAACCTACATATTTTAATGTGCTGGCATTTCTTAAACCATTTGCATTTCAAGCAAGATACATAGCTTTTGGCATTGTAACTGACAACGGAATAATTATCCACAACGAAATTCATTTAGTGATCCAAAAACTTGATTTGAACTTTCTACTTGTAAAATATCAGTTTAAAATATATATTACCAACTTCAAGCCTTTTTTAAAAATGAGTGGATAAATGGGATTTTTTACTTTGTCAACTTGTCCCGCATTAACTATTATTCTAAAATCTCAGATGTCAAAGTCTTTGTTGTTGTTGTTAGTTGTGAAGTCATGTCCCACCCATCGCGACCCTATGGACAATGTTCCTCCAGGCCTTCCTGTCCTCCACCATCTTCTGGAGTCCATTTAAGCTCATGCCTACTGCTTCAGTGACTCAATCCAGCCACCTCATTCTCTGTCGTCCCTTTCTTCTATTGCCCTCAATCTTTTTCAGGATTAGGCTCTTCTCCAGTGAGTCCTTCCTTCTCATTAGGTGGCCAAAGTATTTGAGTTTTAGCTTCAGGATCTGGCCTTCTAAAGAGCAGTCAAGGTTGATCTCCTCTAGGACTGACCGGTTTGATCACCTTGCAGTCCAAGGGATTCACAGGAGTCTTCTCCAGCACCATAGTTCAAAGGCCTCAATTCTTTGGCGCTCAGCCTTTCTTATGATCCAACTTTCACAGCCATACATTGCAACTGGGAAGACCATAGCCTTGACTATACATACTTTTGTTGACAGGGTGATGTCTCTGCTTTTTAGTGTGCTGTCTAGATTTGCCATGGCTTTCCTCCCGAGGAGCAAGCGTCTTTTAATTTCTTGGCTACAGTCCCCATCTGCAGTGATCTTGGAGCCCAGGAAAATAAAATCTGTCACTACCTCGATTTCTTCCCCATCTATTTGCCATGAATTGAGAGGGCCAGATGCCATGATCTTGGTTTTCTTAATGTTAAGTTTCAACCCAACTTTTGCACTCTCCTTCTTCACCCGCAACAAGAGGCTCTTTAATTCTTCTTCACTTTCTGCCATTAGAGTGGTATCATCTGCGTATCTAAGGTTGTTGATATTTCTTCCGGCAATCTTAATTCCAGCTTTTGATTCATCTAGCCCTGCCTTTCTCATGATGTGCTCTGCATATAGGTTAAATAGGCAGGGCGACAGTATACAGCCTTGCCGGACTCCTTTCCCAATTTTGAACCAATCGGTGGTTCCGTGTCCAGTTCTCACTGTTGCTTCTTGACCCGCATATAGGTTACTCAAGAGACAAATAAGATGGTCTGGTACTCCCATCTCTTTAAGAACTTGCCACAGTTTGTTATGATCCACACAATCAAAGGCTTTAGCATAGTCAATGAAGCAGAAGTAGATGTTTTTCTGGAACTCCCTAGCTTTCTCCATGATCCAGCGTATGTTGGCAATTTGATCTCTAGTTCCTCTGCCTCTTCGAAATCCTGCCTGTACTTCTGGTAGTTCTCGATCCACATACTGCTGAAGTCTAGCTTGTAGGATTTTAAGCATGACTTTACTAGCATGAGAAATGAGTGCAATGGTGCGATAGTTTGAACATTCTTTGGCACTGCCTTTCTTTGGAATTGGAATGTAAACTGATCTTTTCCAATCCTGTGGCCACTGTTGAGTTTTCCAAATTTGCTGGCAAATTGAGTGTAGCACTTTTACTGCATTGTCTTTTAAGATTTTGAATAGCTCAGCTGGAATACTGTCACCTCCACTAGCTTTGTTGTTGCTCAGTTTTTCTAAGGCCCACTTCACTTCACATTCTAGGATGTCTGGCTCGAGGTCAGTGACCACCTCACTGTGATTATCAGGGACGTTAAGCTCATTCTTGTATAGTTCTTCTTTGTAATTTTGCCACCTCTTCTTGATCTCTTCTGCCTCTGTTAGGTCCCTGCCATTTTGGTCCTTTATCATGCCCAGTTTTGCATGAAACGTTCCCTTCATTTCTCTAATTTTCTTGAAAAGATCTCTGGTCCTCCCTATTCTATTGTTTTCTTCTATTTCTTTGCACTGTTCATTTAAGAAGGCATTCTTATCTCTTCTAGCTATTCTCTGGAATTCTGCATTCAATTGGGCGTATCTTTCTTTTTCTCCCTTGCCTTTCGCTTCCCTCCTTTCCTCAGCTATTTGCAAAGCTTCCTCAGACAGCCATTTTGCTTTCTTGTATTTCTTTTTCTTTGGGACGGTTTTGGTTGCTACCTCTTGTACAATGTCGCGAACCTCTGTCCATAGTTCTTCAGGCACTCTGTCTATCAGATCTAATTCCTTAAATCTATTTGTCACCTCTACTGTATATTCAACAGGGATATGATTTAATTCATACTGAGTGGCCTAGTGCTTTCCCCTACTTTCTTCAGTTTAAGCCTAAATGTTGCAAGGAGAAGCTCATGGTCTGAGCCACAGTCAGCTCCTGGTCTTGTTTTTACTGACTGTATAGAGCTTCTCCATCTTTGGCTGCAGAGCACATAGTCAATCAGATTTCTGTGTTGACCATCTGGTGATGTCCATGTGTAGAGCCGTCTCTTGGGTTGTTGGAAAAGAGTGTTTGCTATCACCATCGTATTCTCTTGACAGAATTCTATCAGCCTGTGCCCTGCTTCATTTTGCACTCCAAGGCCAAACTTGCCTGTTATTCCGGTTATCTTTTGGCTTCCTACTTTAGCATTCCAATCCCCCATGATGATAAGAACATCATTTTTTGGTGTTAGTTCTATAAGGTGCTGTAGGGCTTCATAGAACCGGTCAATTTCATCCTCTTCAGCACCGGTGGTTGGGGCATAGACTTGGACTACTGTGATATTGAATGGTTTGCCTTGGATTCAAACTGAGATCATTCTGAATTAAATTCACCCATTCCTGTCCATTTTAGTTCGCTGATACCTAAGATGTCGATGTTTGGTCTTGTCATCTCTTGTTTGACCACGTCCAGCTTTCCTTGATTCATGGATCTTACATTCCATGTTCCTATGGAGAGAACATCTTTACAGCATCGGACTTTCCTTTCACCACCAGACACATCCACAGCTGAGCGTCCTTTCGGCTTTGGCCCAGTCGCTTCACTCTTTCTGGCGCTACTAGTACTAGCCCTCTGCTCTTACCCAGTAGCATATTGGACGCCTTCCGACCTGAGGGGCTCATCTTCCAGCGTCATATCGTTTTGCCTTTTGGTACTGTCCATAGGGTTTTCATGGCAAAGATACTGGAGTGGGTTGCCATTTCCTTCGCCAGTGGATCACATTTTGTCAGAACTCTCGGCTATGACCTGTCCGTCTTGGGTGGCCCTGCACGGCATAGCTCATAGCTTCATTGAATTACGCAAGCCCCTTCGCCATGACAAGGCAGTAATCCATGAAGGGGATTCAATTTGTAGGTACACACATATAGAATTAAAAGAGGAAACCAGATTTTTAATATATTCTTTTTTAGAGGTGGAAGGGACTTTGGATGTCTTCTAGTCCAACCCCTTGCTCAAGCAGGAGACCTTATACCATTTCAGACAAATGGCAGTCCAGTCTCTTTTTTAAATCCTCCAGTGATAGAGCACATGCAACTTCTGAAAGCACAGAGTTCCATTGGTTTATTGTTTTCACTATCAGGAGATTCTTCCTTAGTTCTAGGTTGCTTCTCTCCTTGTTTTAACCTCTAGCCCCCTAATCATCTTTGTTGTTCTTCTGTGCACTCTTTAAATTGTGGTGACCAAAACTGGATGTGGTATTTAAAGTGTGATCTTACCAAGATGTTATAAAGTGGTACTAACACTTTACATGAAGTGTTGATTCTTGATTCTTGATTCTATCCCTCCATTAATGCAATCTAGGGTTTTGACTTTTTTTGGCAGCTGCAGCACACTGCTGGCTCATATTGAAATGATTGTCCACTAGGCCTCCAACATCCCTCTTGCAGTTACTGCTATTGAGCCAAGTTTCATCTAATCTGTACATGTACATTTTGTTTTTCTTGCCTAAGTGTAAAGCCTTACTTTTCTCTATATTGAATTTCATTTTGTTAGATAGGGCCCAGTGTTCAAGTCTTCCAAGATCAATCTGGATTTTGAGCCTATCTTCTTGGTTGTTAGCTATACCTGCCAGCTGGGTGTTGTCTGCAAATTTGATGAAGTCCCCTTCTATTCTGTCATCTAAATCATTTATAAAGATATTGAAGAGTATTTGGTTCAAAGGAGAACTTTGTTGTATCTCACTGCTTACTTCCCTCCATGTAGATGTAGTTCCATTAAAAATTACGCTAAGTGCACTTTGTCAGCCAGTTACAAATCCATTTGGTGGTCATGCTTTTTATCCCACATTATTCTAGCTTACCAAGAAGTAGGTTGTGGTCTGATTGTTGGATAGAGCCCATTGTTCAAGACAGTCAAGATCTTTTTGGATCCTGAAGTTATTTTCTGGAGTGTTGGCTATTGAGGAACATGTGGTTGTGAATGGGGAAGATATTATAGGAATGTTTGTGTGTGAATAGGGAAGATATTGAAGGAATGTTTTTGTGTGAATAGGGAGATATTGGAGGATTGTTTGTGAATTGGCAGGATATTGAAGGAACGTGTTTGTGAGAATAGGAGGATATTTTAGGAACGTGTGTGTTTGTGTGTGTGAATTGGGAAGTTATTAGAGGAACGTTTGTGTGTGAACTGGGAGGATATTGAAAGAAAGTGTGTGTGTGAATGGGGAGGATATTGAAGGAACGTTTGTGTGTGTGAATGGGAAAGATATTGGAGAAACTTGTGTGTGTGAATGGGGAGGATATGGAAGGAATTTTTCTGTTTGATTGGGGAGGATATTGGAGAAATGTATGTTTGTGAATTGGGAGGATATTGAAGGAACATGTTTGTGAGAATGGGGAGGATATTGCAGAAACGTGTGTGTGTGAATTGGGAAGTTATTAGAGGAACATTTGTGTGTGAACTGGGAGGATAAAGGAGGAATGTGTGTGTATGAATGAGTAGGATTTTGGAATCATGTCTGTGTGTCCATGGAGATATGTTTTTGTGAGAATGGGGATGATATTGGAGGAATGTGTGTATATGAATGGGGAGGATATGGAGGATTGTTTTTGTGTGAATGGTGAAGATATTGGTGGAACATGTGAGTGAGAATGGGGAATATTGGAAGAACCTTTGTGTGTGTGTAGGGAGGATATTGCAGGAATATTTGTGTGAGAATGGGGAGGATATTGGAGAAATGCTTTTGTGAGAATGGGGATATATTGGAGGTACATGTGTGTGTGAATGGAGAGGATATTGGAGAAATGGTTGTGTGTGAAAGGGGAGGACATTGAAGGAATGTTTATGTTTGAATGAGGAGGATTTTGTAGGAACTTTTGTCTGTAAATGGGGAGGATATTGGTGGCATGTTTTTCTGTAAATGGGGATATGGAGGAATGTGTTTGTGAGAATGGGGAGTATATTGGTGGAACGTGTGTTTGAATTGCAAGGATATTAAATGAATGTGTTTTTGTTGAAGGGGAGGATATTGAAGAAACCTATGTGAATGGGGATGATATTGGAGGCACATTTGTATATGAATGGTGAGGATATTGAAGGATTATTTGTATTTGAATGTGGAAGATGTTAAAGGAACGTGTGTATGTGAATGGGGAGGATACTGGAGGAACATTTATGTGTTAATGGGCAGGATTTGAGAGGATGGTTTGTGTGTGAATGGGCAGGATATTGAAGGAATGGGTGTTTGTGTATGGGGAGGATATTGGTGGAATGTTTTTGTATGAATGGAGAGGATATTGCAGGAACATGTGTTTGTGAATTGTGAGGATATTGAAGGAACGTGTCTGTGTGTGTGTGAATTGGGAAATTCTTAGAGGAACGTTTGTGTGTGAACTGAGAGGATATTGAAGGAAAGTATGTGTGTGTGTGTGTGTGTGTGTGAATGGGGAGGATATGGAAGAATGTTTGTCTGTGAATGGGGAAGATATTGCAGGATTGTGTGTGAATGGTGAATATATTTGACGTGTGTATGTGAATGGGGAGGATATTAGAGGAATGTTTGTGTGTGTGAATGGGGAAGATATTGGAGAAACGTGTGTGTGTGTGAATGGGGAGGATATGGAAATAATTTTTCTGTTTGATTGGGGAGGATATTGGAGAAACTTTTGTTTGTGAATTGGGAGGATATTGAATGAACGTGTTTGTGAGAATGGGGTGAATATTGGAGGAACTTGTATGTGTGTGAATTGGGAAGTTATTTTTTTTTAATAGGATTAAAGAGGGGGCTAAGGGAATGGAAATTTGGGATAAAGTACAGGAAAGGTTGGGGGTGAAGGTTGGGTGAAGGTGGGGTGAAGGTTGGGGTTTCCCCCAATAACATTCAATATTTGGCAAACAGCATATTGTCTGGATAAATATATATAAACAAAAGTAATAAAGCTAATAATTAATAACAATGATAGGTATAATAGATTATCATAAGCAATACTAAGTTTTCAATGTATGGTATTATTCTTACTCAAATAAATTCAAAATTGCATGTCACATTCCTTTCTCTCTAACTTGCTTATCTAGCCATTGATAGAATTTATTCCAAGTTCTATAGTACACTAAATGTTCTTTCTCTTTAATCTCTAAGGTTAATCTATCCATTTCTGCACAATCCAATATTTTCTTAATTAATACTTCTTCAGTCAGTAACTTTTCATTTTTCAAATATTAGGCATACATAATTCTTGCTGCTGTCAATACATGTAACATTAAGTATCTGTTCTCCTTGTCATAGTTGGGACCTATCATTCCTAACAGAAACAATTCTGGTTTAAATTCTATTTGTTTTTTAATCATCTTCTCCAACCATAAATGTATCTTAAGCCAAAACCTTTTTGCTTTAGGACATGACCACCAGATATGGTCTTCAGTTACATTTCCAACAGACATTTGAAGTATTTTTAAACATTTTGGCTAGTCTCACTGGTGTCATGTGCCATCTATAAAACATTTTATACAAATTTTCTTTATATGGTACAGCTTTGGTTAATCTAATATTTCTGTCCCATAGCTTTTCCCATTCTTCAAGCTCTATGGTATATCCAACGTTTTTTGCCCATTTTATCATTGTTTCTTTAACTTGTTCCTCCTCCATCTTTAAGTTAAGCAGTAATCTATAAAGTTTTTTAATCAGCTTTTCATCTGTTCTTAGCAATGTAAGATCAAGTTCTGTCTGTTCCTTATAGAGCCCCATTGTTTTCATGTCTTTTTCTTATCTTGATTGGATTTGTAGGTATGGCCACCATGATAGGTCAATACCTTGTTGTTGTAAGTCTTGTCTAGATTTCAATCTTCCTTCATTGTCCAGTAAGTCTTTATATGTTACAAGTTTACCATAGTTAATTAAGTTTGGGTAAGCAAAGGCTTCCATTGTTGAAAGCTATTCAGGTATCTTAGCATATTTTTTTTCTTTTATTTTTTCCCATTCTAAGAGAAGTGTGTTTCTTATAACATGGTTCTGAAAATATCTATGCACTTTATTCTTTCTATACTACAGAAAGGCATGCCAGCCAATCTGCAGGTCATGCCCCTCTAGGTATAGTAATCTTTTGTCTCTAAATGTTATCCATTCTTTAATCCACATTAAAATAGCTGCTTGATAATATAACTTCCAGTCTGGGAGTCCAAATCCTCCCCTTTCTCTAATGTTCTGTAGCAATTTCACTTTAATTCGTGATTGCCAAATAAATTTCAATATTATGGTATTCAGTTCGTCAAAGAAGGCTTTTCTAATTTTAACGGAATTGTTTGAAATAAAAAAAGTATTTTCGGTAAGATATTCATTTTAATTGTAGCTATTCTTCCCAATATTGTTGGAGTTTTTTCCACTTTTCTAAGTACAGTTTTATTTGTTTTAATAATTTTGTATAGTTGTCCTCTTTTACTGTTATACCTAATTGGAGTGGGGGAGGAAACCAGTTAAAACAGAGCTGCACAGACCTGGAGGAGATCAGCTAGAGCTGCAGAGCTTGCCAAAATCCCCAGGATCTGTGGCGACATACTAATTGGAGTTTCTGATGCACCCAGAAGAGAAAAGGAGGAAGATGTAAAGAGGAAAAAGTGTAAAAGGGGCAGACTGGCCTGTTTTTGGAGGAACAGCAAGTGAGGAAGGGTAAGAGAGCAAGTGTCGTGTTTTTGGGAGAAGGGCTAGCAAGCAAATGGCTCCTGCCCAGCTCACTTGTGGAAAACATCCTGCTTCCTATGTGAAGCCCCAGAATCAGCAGGCTACGGCTGATTTGCATTTTGGGAGGAGCCTAGGATTTGCATATGCAGCTACAGCTGAGCTGCACTTCTGTGCCCAGAGCACAGCTTCTGAGCGTGGGCGGCTTCTGAGCGCTGAGTGCAGTTGGCTTCTGAGTGCCAAGCGTGGGCGGCTTCTGGGCACCGAGCAGCTTCTGAGCGTGGACAACTTCTGAGCGCCCCATGTGGATGGCTTCTGAGCATCAGGTGGCTTCTGAGCGCCGGGTGGCTTCTGAGTGCCGGGCGGCTTCTGAGTGCCCCGCACAGATGGCTTCTAAGCTCAGAATGTGGGCAGCTTCTGAGTGCAAGTGGCTTCTGAGCACCAAGTGGCTTCTGAGTGCCAAGTGGCTTCTGAGCATAGCTCAGCTGTAGCTGCACACACCGAGCCTGATTTTGATAGGCAATGGTACATTCTCCTCACCATATGGAGTGGCCAGTGAGGTGAACCAGCGACATCCTGGCCCTGCCTGTGTGCGTGCAGAGGCTGAGGTGTATGCACTCTGCTCTACCTCTGTACACACACAGGCAGGGCCGTGATGTCAGCAGTTCACCTCACCAGCCGCTCTGTGTAGTGACAATGTGCCACTGCCTGCCAAAACCAGGCTGGGGTCTGGGCAGTGTAGCACAGGACAATGGAAGGGAGGGAGGGAGGGAGGGAGGGAAGGAAGGAAGGAAGGAAGGAAGGAAGGAAGGAAGGAAGGAAGGAAGGAAGGAAGGAAGGAAGGAAGGAAGG
>JAKJMR010000251.1:462629-500661 GCA_024449315.1 Daboia siamensis | reverse complement strand
AGGAAGGAAGGAAGGAAGGAAGGAAGGAAGGAAGGAAGGAAGGAAGGGGAAGGACAATGAGAGGGAGAGAGGGACAATGGAAGGGAGGGAGGGAAGGAGGAAGGGACAAAGATGGAGGGAAGGAAAGGAAGAAGGAAGGGACAATGAGAGAGAGGGAGATTTGGAAGCCACACACTCCAGTCCCATCTTCCTCCACCAGAGACTCATGGATTCCCCCTCACAGGCACCCTGCAACCTGAGTGATGATCTGGACATGTCCTCCGGCCATTGATTATATGACCCTGGGACACTGTGAATGTCATAAGTATGAATCAGTTGCCAAGTATCTGAATGTAAATCACATGACTCTGGGGATGCTGCAAAAGTCATAAGTATGAAAAATGGTCATGTCATTTTTTTCAGTGCTGTTGTAACTTTGAACAGTCACTAAGCAAATTGTTGTAAGTTGAGGACTATCTGTACTTTAACATTTTCTTCCCTTTTTTTGGTCAAGTTTTTGACACCTTGCTGGGTGACTGGTGGTACTTGGATATTGCCTTATCCTAAAAGTGATACAATGGGTGAAAAGGTTGAAAAGCCCTGTTCTAGGCAACTGGTGGTACTCAAATACTGCCATATCCTAAAAGTGGTACAATTTCTGGAAAGGTTGAAAAGCCCTGACCTAGGGTACTGAATTTCAAACGGGATGGAGATGGACCCAGAGAAAGTCAAAGCTGTTGTAGAATGTCAAACACTTCAGACTTGCAAGCAACTTTTGGGGTTCGCCAACTTTTACTGGCAATTTATTTCTCCTTCACAATAATAACCTTACTGATTACCAAGCTCTTGAAAACAGGTAAAGGAGGGGCAAAACCCCATCCCAGTCAACCTTTAAAATGGACCATGGAATGCCAAGCAGCATTTGAACAGTTCAAAAGGTTGTTCATGGGAGAACCAGTCCTCAAACGTCCTAACCCTGAGGAGCAGTTCATCATCCAAGCAGATGCTAGTGATGTGGCAATGGGTGCAGTTCTTCTTCAGAAAAACAACAAGGGGGAACTCCAATCCTGCATATACACCTCCAAGAAACTCACTGGCATAGAGCAGTGTTGGGCTGTATGGGAGAAGGAAGCCTTTGCTGTGTGGTGGACATTGCTACTCTGGTGTCATTTTCTAGAGGGGAATAAGATACTATTTGAAGTTTGGACTGACCATAAAAACCTTGAGGTGCTAACAATACCATGGAAATTATTGCCCAAGCAAGTTCAATGGGCACAATATTTCAATCATTTTAACTTCTCTCTAAAAGAAATTTCTGGAGGGAAGAACTTCCTAGCTGATGCCTTCTCTAGAATGCCACAATACAAGAGCCATCACAAGGAAGTGGTCAATGCTCTCATCCCCTCACCACAAAAAGTCTCTCAAGTCACCACTAGACATCAATCTTGAAAACAATCCATCGGCTCCAACAGCAGTTTGACCCAAAAATGTGAAACTGAACTGAAATCTGAAACCTGGTTCAGAGACAACCAGCAACTGTGGACCTATAGAGATAAATTAGCATGGAAAGGATACAAATTGTACCTTCCTAGTACCCTCAGGGTTGAAGCCTTGCAATGAAGCCATGATGCCAAGCAGGCCTATCATTTTGGATTCTTAAAGATTTTACACTTAGTAAGATGACAGTTCTTATGGCCCAGAATGAAAAAGGTCATTGAAAGCTATGTTAAGAGTTGTGCAATCTATGCCATCATGAAAAAAAGGCCAAGAACACCTGTTACAGAGGAACCATTCCAGCCCTGGGAGAAAATCACAATGGACTTCAATGTATAACTCCCTGAAAATAGTGGAAATACCATCATTTGGACTGTTATTGATCTTTTTTTCCAAAGCAGGCTCACTTTATAACCTGTCTTGGTCTTCCTTCTGCCCAGAAACTGGTGAAAATGTTTTTGAAGCATATCTACCAACTCCATGGAGCACCCAGAGGAATTATATCAGACTGTGAAGTACAGTTAACCACAAAATTCTGGAGGCAGTTCATGAAGCTGATTGGGTCCACCCAGGGCCTCAGCTCAGCTTTTCATCTTAGTACAAATGGAGCTGGTGAATGAGTGAAGACAATTGTGGTAACAATACCTGAGATGCTATGTTAGTTATCAGCAAACTGATTGGGCAGATCTCCTGCCTTTTACGGAAGTGGCATACAACAACATTGTGCACAGCAGTACTGGACTTACTCCTTTTAAAGTAGCTACCAGCAGGGAGTTCTTTCCCATGCCTGAATACCTTCAAGAACTCCGCTCCTAACTGAGTGGATAACCTTGCTGCAGAGCATTTCGGTAAACATCAAATGTGCATTAGCCAAAGCTGCAAGAATTCAAAAGAAGCAAGCTGATAAGAGGCGATTTCCTCCCAGAAACCCTTTCATATAGGAGAGAAAGTCTATCTCTCAACCAAATATATAAGAATAAAACTACCATGTAAAAAGCTGGGTGCTAAATTTATTGGTCCTTTCCCATTATAAAAATCATAAACCTTATCACAGTGGAGCTAAAGCTCCCATCATTCTTGGGGAAAATACATCCAGCTTGTTGCAGTTTGTTGAAACCAGTTATAGAATCAACACTGAAACCAGTACCGCAAACCACCCCATGTCACATTATGGTCAAGGGTGACACCCATTATGAGATAAAACAAATTTTTGATTCTAGATTGTATAAAGGAAAGTTGCAGTATCTAGTTCAGTCGAAGGGGTATCTTTTGTCAGAAGCTACTTTGGTTGAAGAGTAGAGATGTAAAGGCAGAGAGGTTAATATGGAAGTTTCATGATAAACATCTCCAAAAGCCTAGGGAACCATCAGATGATAGAACAGAACACTAGGAAAACACTAACGTGTATCTATACTTATTTTCCAGTAACTGCTTTCTCTTTAGGGGAGTCCAACTGTCAACTTCTGAAATGAACCTGGCTGAAGCCATCTTTGTCATTCTAAGTTGCCACATAGTTTGGGGGGAAGTGAGAAAGCAAAAGTATTGTTAGATTAAACATGAAGCAGTCCCATGGGAACCAAGATCATTCTGACAGAAGCTGGAAGGTGGAGAGAAGAAGTGCCATGGAGTCTGCCAGTTGTTTTCATTGGGTAACATGATCAATAGCATAGTAGAAGGAAGGGAAATGTTACATTTAGTTCATTGAATCCCTGGGGGGAATTATAGAGTTGGTTTCACTTTTGACCGGACCAATATTATATATCAAATAAACATGTGCTTTGAGGAGACTTCAAGCCTCGGAGTTCTGGTTTATTTGGTTTCATTAATTGAAACCTTGACACACATCTTTGATCAATGATTTTATTTGTCATTGCATGGCTATTATTTTAAATAAACACTGATAAAAGTATGTTCAAAAGATATATTAAGCTACATACACTGAAGGAAAAAAATATTTGATCCCCTGCTGATTTTTCAAGTTTGCCACTGACAAAAAAATGATCAATCTATAATTTTAATGGTAGGTTTATTTTAACAGTAAGAGACAGAATAACAAAAAATCCAGAAAAACACATTTCAAAAAGTTATAAACTGATTTGCATTTTAATGAGTGAAATACTGTAGCTCTATATATTATTTATTTTTCAAGCAGTTCTCCAAAGTCTATTCAGTCATGGGAGATGTATACATCCATAGTTTCTCTGCTGAGTTATTTTTTTACCCAGCACCACCCAACTCTCTGTCTATTTAGCATAGTAACAAATTTACAATTACATTTATGGTTTTAAAATCAAATTAATTGAATATATTTCCTTTTCCCCCTTCCCTTTCCTCTCCTTCCTTTGCCACTTACTGACTAAACTTTGAGATGTATCACTATTAGTGCTTGGTATTAAAGGATGGTAAAGTAAATGGGATAGTCATGACAGCACCTTTGTTTTTTAAAAAATAATCAATAGTGTTGTTTTTTTAAAGAAATAACACAGCAATTAAGGTTAATTTTGAGGTTTATTGGGGATTTTAAATTGTTATAACTCTTCTGCTATTGTATATACATACATGCATACCAGGATAAAATTCTAAGCCAAATGTCTTAAGAAAAATGACCTGACATCTGATAATATTTGCATTTTATTTTTACTAATGACCTCATTTTTCAATGCCAAAGATAAGCTTGAGGACAGTTTCATCCCTGTGATTCATCAAGGCAGGCCTGCTTTATCACGCAGCTATATTTAAAAGAGGAGGAGAAATTTTGTAATGCTTCATAGCTTAGTGATTTCAAGAGATCAGCATTCATCATTCTGTATCTTTCTAGGCAAGATTTCTTTTAGAAAACCTTGGGATTTAATTGATCTTTTGAATATATTAAACAATTTTTATAATGCTTAAGTGCTATTAGTCATTCTTCCCTTGTTCTTTGTTTGCAGTTATAGGTTTTATTGCCAGTACACACATAGAGTGACTGTGAAACAAAACAAACTGTGGTCACTTTGGAAACTCCATTCAGGAGTGCTATATAATATTTGTCAACAGTTATATTTTATTTTCAGTTGGTGTTGCCTTTCCTTAGAATGTCAACATTCATTCCTCTGTAGAAATATGCCGTGCACATAAACAATGTCTTCTACTGTTTCCTATCCATTTGAATGACAACAATCTAGTTTTCTGCCTTTTGTTTTTTCTTTGCTGGGCAGAAAGAAGGAAGGTTTGGACCAAGCATAAATTATTTGAAGTGATTAATATGCTTAATATTAATAAATATTATTATAAGTTTGGAAGAATTGTTCCTATTATTAATAACCTCCACTAGTGCCAAATTTCAGTGCAGATTTAATCAGAAATAAATAGAACTTTTTAATATTAATGCAGCACATACAGTATAGGATAATGTGGTAATGTTATTTTACAAGCTTTTAATCTATAACTGAACTTTATTCGAAGTCCATGTGTGTTGCTGTTGCTCTTTTTTTTGGGATTGGTAGATTTAGTGGGAGTTTAATTGTTAATTGTTGGATCCCAATCTTCTTTCTACTAATGAGGACATAACCAAATCAACTGTTCTAATATTAAATGATTGTTGTTGTTAGTTGCGAAGTCGTGTTTGACCCATCACGACCCTATTGGACAACGTTCCTCCAGGCTTTCCTGTCCTCTACCATCTTCTGGAGTCCATCTAAGCTCACGCCTACTGCTTCAGTAACTCCATCCAGCCACCTCATTCTCTGTCGTTCCCTTCTTCTATTGCCCTCAATCTTTCCCAGCATTAGGCTCTTCTCCAGGGAGTCCTTTCTTCTCATTAGGTGGCCAAAGTATTTGAGTTTTAGCTTCAGGATCTGGCCTTCTAAAGAGCAGTCAGGGTTGATCTCCTCTAGGACTGACCGGTTTGATCGCCTTGCAGTCCAAGGGACTTGCAGGAGTCTTCTCCAGCACCAGAGTTCAAAGGCCTCAATTCTTTGGCGCTCAGCCTTTTTTATGGTCCAGCTTTCACTGCCATACATTGCAACTGGGAAGACCATAGCCTTGACTATACGCACTTTTGTTGACAGGGTGATGTCTCTGCATTTTAGTGTGCTGTCTAGATTTGCCATGGCTTTCCTCCCCAGGAGCAAGTGTCTTTTAATTTCTTGGCTACAGTCCCCATCTGCAGTGATCTTGGAGCCCAGGAAAATAAAATCTGTCACTACCTCCATTTCTTCTCCATCAATTTGCCAGGAATTGAGAGGGCTGGATGCCATTATCTTGGTTTTCTTAATGTTTAGTTTCAACCCATCTTTTGCACTCTCCTTCTTTACTCGCAACAAGAGACTCTTCAGTTCCTCTTCACTTTCTGCCATTAGAGTGGTATCATCTGCATATCTTAGGTTGTTGATATTTCTTCTGGCAATCTTAAATATTAAATGATATGTAATATTTATTACCTCATGATTATTCTCCACTTTTCAAAAATCATGTTGATAAATTGCAGGCATCTACTTGCTACTTTTTAATGATGTTCCAAACAAATGAGCCTTGGTGGAGCAGTGGGATAATGCCTCCTTAAGTAACACCAGCTGCCTGCAATTAGTGCAGGTTCGAGTCCCATCAGGCTCAAGGTTGACTCAGCCTTCCATCCTTTCGAGGTAGGTAAAATGAGGACCCAGATTGTTGGGGGCAATAAGCTGACTTTGTAAAATGCCACAGGTGTGTGTGTGAAAGCCCTAATAAGCAGGCATATACATAGAATGAAGGCTATTGCTAAGCACATTGATTTGTGCTTCTTAGATTGTAACCCACCCTGAGTCTTTGGAGAAGGGCAGGATATAAATGGGATTTTTTAAAAAATGTAAAAGCGTTAAAGACCCAAATAGGGAAGTTTCTAAAAAGTCTTTCTTACCAGAATAATCTTTTTAAAGAAGAAATAACATTCACTGCAGATTTATTGTTTTGTAAAGAACCAGAAACTCTCAAATGTTCTCTATTTATAGAAAGTCTTGTGGATAGTCACTGTTAAATAATTTTGAATACATAAAGCATTTAGCTTAGAATACCCTTTTCTATGCATGGGTAAAATTGAAGTTTCATATCACAGCATTTTTTTAACATCTTTCTATTAATCTCCATCAATATGGATTTATACCAAAGAGATGAACTATACTTATAAAATAAGTTAGTCTTATTTAATCAATACATAAACTAATGTCCACGATTCCTGTTATATTATCAAAATGGACCACTTGGCACTTGAATTTTTAGCAGCCATAAAAAGGTGTCTTAGAAGGACAATGAAGGAATGGAAAATAGTGTTTTGCTGCAACTGAAATGAATGCAAATGACATCTCCCATTCATTTGATTTGCAGCAATCTGTCACTTTTTCATTTCACCCTCACACAAAATCCTGGGGATAAAATAGGAAATAGTAATGGTGAAATGGACAAAATCTGACCATTAAAATGTTTACCATTCCAGCATTGGGCCTGCAAATGCTACAAAATTGAAACTGGAAAGGTGTTAGAATTGCTGCCGGTTTCTATTCATTTGAATGGCAGCAACCTAGATTTCTGCTTTATGGTTTCATGTAGAGGGTCAAACCATTATTTATCAAACTCTTTTTCTTCCTCCCACCTTTCCCTCCCCCTACACCTTAGAGATTAAATGATATTTTTGTTAAGGTTATGGCTGCTGAATACACTGAACTATAACCAAAATAAAAAGGCCTGAATACTTAATGCATTCTAGAATTAACTTTTGCACATATTTTGTGAATTAGGAAAATGGTCCTTAGAAATATTACATGATTTTTTAAATTTTTTAGATATGACAACATATCCAAATATTGTGTCAATTCTTATTAAGGCCAATCTCTACTTTTATGTGTAAATTTTACTGCTGTGCAACAGTCAGACATTTTTATCTAAAATATTTTGTGGCATGCATTGATAAGCACCTTCTAATATATAAAGAGTAACTTTGATGAACTTGGTGCTATTCAGATAACTTGGTATATAATATTCAACACTTATGCTGGTTGAGCAACTAGAAAATTCATCCTACCAGTTCTAATATAATGAAAAAACATCTATACAATAAATCTTTATTTGCTTTTTGATATTTTTTCCTGCAAAGGACTATGGAACATGAGTTAGATAGGTTCAGAGATAAATATTAGGGTGCTATGGAATCATTTTGATTTAGAATTAATTTTAAAGGTGTTAGTACAATTTATTTATTTCTTACTGAGGACATACCGTGTTTCCCTCAAAATAAGATCTGGTCTTATATTTTTTTGCTTCCAAAAAGGCACTGGATCTTATTTTTGGGGGGTGTCTTACATTAGGACCACCTAAGCCAGGCCTCCCACACACCGATACCTTTTGTGCTGTTGCTTGACTTCTTCAGGAGATGCTTGCCACCACTTGGGGCTAGACGCCATGTGGTGCATTGCACCATTGCTGCTCTAAGGGCTGGGGGATGAAGCTGTTCCACGTGCCCCACACCCACTTATTTTACTGGTAGGACTGCTACAGCCAGGCCTCCCATGCCCCAACACTTGTCAAACCATGTGGCTTGTCATGTTAGTGTCACCGCTCGCGGCAGGAGATTACACAGAGCTTTGGGCCATTGCCATCACTTGCGGCAAGAAGCTGAGTGATGGCAATGGCCTGAAGAGCCACATGGCTTCTTGCTGTGAGTGGCGGAAACAGCCTGAAGCATCATGTGGCATCCTGCTGCAAACAACAGCAATGGCCCAAAGCACTGTACAATCTCCTGCCACAAGTGGCAGCACTGGCGTGAGGAGCAACACAGTTTGACAAGTGTCGGGGTATGAGAGCCGTGGTTGCAGCAGTCCTACCAGTAAGTTAAGCAGGTGCAGAGTGCATGAGGCAGCTTCACACCCCTAACCCCACCCTCACCCCCAAACTAGGGCTTATTTTGGGGGGGGATTATATTAGTCCCACCACAGAAAATCAAACTAAGGCTCACTTTCTGAGAGGCTTACTTTCAGGGAAACATGGTATTATTAATGCATTTGTTTTGTTTTTCAAAAAAAATATGATCATGCCCATTGCAAGGGAAAATAAAACCTATCTAAGTGACTCTGTTTGTATGTGTGTATGAGTGTGTGTATAGGATTCAAATCTCAAGAGTTTCTTTATTCAACATGGTTGTAGCAATTATGCTTCTAATCAAAGGGGAAGGCACACAGCCAAAAGAGGTTGAATCATCATCATTTCCTACTTGATAAAGAATGCAAATGTAATCTCCAGAGAGCTAACTGATTATATCATCAGCATCAATGAGAATATATAAAACTATTATGTTCAGTAAACAAGATAAGATATAATCATTCTTGCCTTGTACAGCTTTAATATTACACTCCACTGAAGACCAGTTTGATTTAGCCTCTCTTTCTGCTCTAGTACACGGGTGTCAAACTGCCGGCCCACGGGCCGGTTGCATCAGGCAGAGGCCACATGCATCCCAGCTCCAGCAATGCAAAAAAGTCACAATACATCGTGACACATCACGTGACATGACAAGTTTGACACCCATGCTCTAGTATATAGAGAAGAAAAATACACAGAAAAAACAATCCTCCCAAAAAGAGAAAGGGAAAAATGTAAAAAGCAAATTATTGTTAGCTCCTTTTCATTAACCAGTAGTTTTGCAACCCTGGAGTTAGTAATAGAAAACTGATTTTGATTACACACAATAAATAATTAATAGCTGAGAGTTTGGCACAAATTTCTTTTTGGAAGATTTTCAGAGTGATTTTAGTGATGTATTTTTCAACATTGATAAAGCGCATTCTTCCCCCAATCTTGCCATTCATGGTTTAGTTAACTGTTGCTTTTTAGCTAAATTAAAGCTGTGTGAATAATAACAGGGTACCTAGTACAAACTTTCTAGATACAGAATTTAATATTGCCATAAAAGAAGGAAAAAGGAAAAACAAAAGAAAGTGCTTCATCTTTCCATTATGGGACAGCAATCCTATATCAACAATGTAAGATAGTAGAATAGAATAGAGTTAGAAGGGACCTTAGAGGTCTTAAGATAATCTTTATTGCCATTTTTTTTATTGTTGGCACAATGGCAGACATCAAAAATGAAATTTAGTTGCCCGTTCTCAAAGTGGAACACATACATAACACACACCTAACCATACTATATACAGATATGTATAGACCCACACCCCTACATATACATAACAAATAAATATTAAATACTGTCCATCTTGAATATATAATGGAAGGAAGAAGCTTGAGAGTTTATAAGGTTAATGCTGTATGGAATGAAACTATGGTTGAATCTAGATGTTCTGCTACGGATACCACGAAACCTCCTCCCAGAAGGTAGAAAGGAAAACAGGTTGTGAAGAGGATGTGTAATGTCCCAGATAATCTCACGGACCCTGCTCAAGCAATGCTTCTGTGCTATGTCCTGGATGGAGGGGAGGGAACTGCCAATGATCTTTTCGGCCATCCTCACCACTCTCTGCATTGGCTTCCTGTCTGAAGCAGTGATGCTTCCAAATCAGACTGTGATGCCGTATGACAGGATGCTCTCGATTGTTCCCCTGTAGAAAGTGGCCAGGACAGGGGAAGGAAGATGAGCTTTTCTCATGTGACACAGAAAGTGCAGGAACTGCTGTGCCCACTTCACCAGTTTCCCACTGTTGAGCAACCAAACCAGCCAACTCATTAGCTGCATGCCCAGGAATTTGATACTGGTAACCTTCTCCACAGGTGAATCATTTATGCACAGAGAAGTGTGGCTGTGCCTGCCTTTTCTGAAATCGACAATGATCTCTTTGGTTTTTCTGGTATTTAAAACTAGGCTGTTTTCCTTATACTAGTTCACCAATCCCTCCATCTCCTTGCAGTAAGCTTCCACCTTGTCATCATGAATAAGGCCTGCTACTGTTGTATCATTTGTGAACTTCACAGTATGGTTGGTGGCAAACCTAGCACAACAGTCATGGCTCAACAGGGTGAACAGTAGTGGACCTAGGACACAGCCCTGAGGAGAACCTGTGCTCAAGAAAATGGTATTAGAGGTATTTGTTCCAACTTGCACATATTGGGGCCCGTTGGTAAGAAAATCAAGAATACAGTTGCACAAAGGAGTATTTAAGCCTAAAAGGCCCAGTTTGTCTACTAGATGATGGGGGATGATTGTGTTAAATGCCGAACTGAAGTCAACAAACAACAAACACACGTGAGTATTTCTTTCGTCTAAATGCTTCAAGGTCAGATGAAGAAGGGAAGAAATAACATCCTCCATAGAGCGATTTGGTCAGTAGGCAAACTGAAGCAGGTCAAATGCTGGTGGGAAGCTGTATATGCTAATGTCCTTTATCAGCTTCTCAAAGCATTTCATAATGGTGGATGTCAGTGCAACCAGATGGTAATCATTGAGGCCTGTAATTGTGGACTTTTTTTGGCACTGGCAAGATGATGGCCATCTTAAAACATGATGGGACCACTGCCTGCTGCAATGAGAGATTGAAAATATCTGTGAGAACACAAACCAGCTCATCTATGCATTCCCTAAGGACACATCCAGGGATGTTATCTGGGCCTCCTGCTTTCTGAATGTTAACTTTCTGCAGTGTCTTCTAGAGAGAGGTGACATCAAAGCTTAGCACTTGCTCATCAGGATGGGGCACAACCTTCCTAGCAGGAGTGCTATCTGATGCCTCAAATCTTCCAAAAAATGTATTCAGTTTGTTTAGAAAGTCTGTGTTGTCCTTGCATCTCGATTGAGTCACCTTGTAATCCATAATGGCCTGGATTCCTTGCCACATTCGCCTGGTATTTGTTGGGTCCTGAAAAAAGTTCTGAATTTTCTGGCAATGGGCTTGCTTTGCACCTTTTATGACACTTTTCAGATTTCCTCTGGCTGTTCTAAGTGCCAACATGTCACCAGATTTAAAAGCCACATTCCATGCTTTTAGCATCTTGCAGACCTCATAAGTCAGCCTCATTCACCCTCACAACAATGCTTTTCAGGACATAGACATCTTCTATGCACTTTTGGATATATGCAGACACTGGTGGCATACTCTTCAACATTTGCATATTGGTTATCAGTAGCTGCTTCCTTAAACATGCTCCAATTTGTTCACTCAAAGCAGTCTTGTAATGCTTCTATAGCTCCCTCTGTCCAAATCCTCACCTGCTTTACTATAGGTTTCACTCTGACTAATAAAGGTTTATATGCTGGAATAAGCAGCACTGAGAGATAGTCAGAGGAGCCTAGGTGAGGGTGGGGGATAGCTCCAAAAGCCTTCTTGATGTTGGAATAAGCAAGATCCAGTGTATTGTCCTCTCTGGTTGCAAAGTCCACATATTGATGGCAATATGGCAAGGTAGCTTTCAAATCCACTTGGTTAAAGTCTCCCACTGCAATAAATGTGCCATCGTGGTGAGTAGTTTGTAAGTCACTAATGGTATGACAGAAAGCCTTCAGGGCCTCTTTGTTTGCATCAGGGGGGATATACACAGCTATGATAAAGGTAACAGAGAATTCTCTCTAGGCTGATAGAAGGGTCTGCATTTGATGGTCAGAAGCTCCACATCTGGGGACCACAGACTTTAAACCACCTTGGCATTATTACACCATCTGTCATTTATATAAAAACAGACACCCCCTCCCTGGGATTTGCCACTAAGAGTAAAACTCCTGTCCAGCTGAAATGTTGAAAATCCCATCAAGCTAACATCACTATCTGGGACAGAGGGCTTTAACCAAGTTTCTGTTGCAATGATGACACAGCAATTTTTCACCTCCCGGTTAGTTGTTAAATCCAGCCTCAAGTAATCCATTTTTGGTTCCCAGGAGCTAGCATTTGGAAACAAAATCGATGGAAGAGACACTCTGTATGGTCTAGCTTTTAGCCTAGATGTTAGGCCTCCATGTTTGCCACACTTCCTCTTAAGGTCACACCTCCTCCTTTTTCCCCCCAAAGATGGTCAGCAACTGAGGGAAACTTCCCAGCTGCAATGGCTGCTCCTCCACTCTGCCCCTGTGGCCCAAAACACTGCCTTCACTGCTCAAAACACTAAGCATGTTGCTGTTTCCAATTTCCTTTCTTCCTCCTCGCTCCTCCAGACATTGCAGCTGATCTCTCACCCTCCCTGTCAGCCACCAGCATCTCCATCATTGATTTATTCCTCCGAAGTAATCTGAGGCCATGTAGACTCCCCCAAACAGTTTTCTCCACCATTCCTTTCACACTGAATTTCTTCATCTCCAGTATGGATTGATGTTCGTATGAAAGTTTAGCAGCCCAACTCTGCTTAGTTGTCCCTATTTCCAAAAAGTGGTTCAGTCCAGATCGTTCAATTCCATCCCTAACCCCCACACTTTTAAGAACTGAAGCAGCCACAGCCAAGCAAGGCACTGCTATGTTGCAGCTTTAACCAACAAAGCTACTATTTTAACAAAAAAGCTTCTAGTCCAGCCCCCTGTTCAAGCAGGAGGACCTATACCATCTCAGACAAGTGATTGTCTAGCCTCTTCTTAAAAATCTCCAGTGATGGAGCGTCCAACATTTCTGGAGGCAAGCTGTTCCACTGCTTAATTGTCCTCACTGTCAGGAAGTTTCTCCTTAATTCCAGGTTGCTTTTCTCTTTGATCAGTTTCCAACCATTGTTTCTTGTCCTGCCTCTGGTGCTTTGGTAAATAACATAACCCCCTTTTCTTGGTGGCAGCCTCTCAAATACTGAAATACTGCTATCATGTTTTCCTATTTCTTCTTTTATTTAGACTTGCCAAACTCAAGTTCTGCAGCCATTCTTCATATGTTTTACTCTCCAGGCCTTTAATCATCTTAGTTGCTCTTCTCTGATTTTTTTTCCAAACTCTCAACATCTTTTTTGTGATATGCTGACCAAAATTGGCTGCAGTATTCCAGGTGTGGTCTTACCAGATCTGGGGTGCCACAATCTTTTATAGATATACAATCTCAGACACACAGACACACACACACACAGACACACAGACACACATGCGCACACACTGCTCTGGTGTAATATATATGGTTCTTCATATTTAATATATTTAAATTTGAGGACATACAGGTGAAGTTCACATTCACATCTTTATAGCTTATTTCCTAAAAGAATATCAAGAAGCCTATGAATATTAAGCCAAACATGACTAAATCTATGGCATATATGGCCTGTGTGATATAATATGTCTATTGAGATGAGATTGTAGAGATCCATCTTTAAATTCACACTCAGCCACAAAAATTCTGAATTCAGTTTCAGGTTTTACTGTTGATTTTCAACTACTATGTGACCTAAGAAAAACATATTTGAAAGAACACTTTCACTTACGTTCCTTTGTAATGGTTAAAATCAATTACTGTCAGGCCTAAAAACCAAGAAAGACATGTGGTGATTCTTCCAAACAGAATTCTTTATTGTTCAAACCTATAAAAAGAGTCTTGCCAAACTGAAGCACACTATTATCTGCATCTAAGATATATTTTTATACCTTTTTAGGGAGAAACTGTCTTCACCCTCTTTTTCTCACACAAAATACCTGGGCTGAGGTGCCCCTTATTCCTATGGAATGCACTCCCTACTGCTGGAAATACAAACTATTACATTCCAACACAACTACTCAGGTTTTTTGAGTGGCCTATATAGAAGAATGTAGCAAATAATATCAGAAAGTTTCTCTATAATGACTTACATTATATGGAATAACATATCTTGAGAATCTGTTGATGAAACAATTTCTCTGGGTCCTCTTTCTTCTGAGCCAGGAAAAAAGGGTGGAGGCAATCAAGACACAAGGTAAGCTGCTTAGAAAGGAGATTTTATTTTCCAAAAACAAAAACAGAGTTTGTTATTGGGGCAGCTGGCAACTAGCTGATACATTGGTGAGATTTTTATAGAATTTGAGCCCTTTGTGCTGTGTTTGGGAGGGAAATGCAGAGTGTGGTGTATAGTTTTATGATCGAAGGAAGCAGAGGAAATATCTTGTTTGTTATCTCCCTTACCAGTAGGAATTTTTCCTTTGTAGGGTGTATGGTTTCTGTAGTTGTACTCCATGGGCATAGGAAGTATGGGCAAAGGTGTTAAATCTCATGCTCTCTCGTGCCTTTTGATTTGGTTTGGTTCCAGCAATCAATCCCTGCCTACTTTTAATTCTTTGTATTGACATCTCTAGTTCTCTGTATTGCTGCTTTGAGTTATTCCTGTCTGGTTTAGAAGATCACCTGCTACATTGTATCTCCACCTAATTTATGAATGAAACACTATGTTTTATGAATGGAGACAGGGTTTTTCCTGGCAAAAACTGGCAATGAGCAATACAGGCAGTTGGCAATAAGCGATCACTCCAAAGGGAATTTTCTACTGAGGGGTTTCCTTTTAAGTTTAGGAGTGGTCTTTAATAATGCTGTACACTGTTTAACATATTCTCTGACTCTTTTAGGCACTAATTTAAAACAAGCCTCAAGAGAAGACAATGACAAACCACTTCTGAAAATGTTGCCAAGAAAACTGCAGGAATTTGTATATATACCTATAGATACTGTATATAGGTTTTTCTTTAAGAATACACTCATGTTATATAATATTACTTCTTGGAGTTCTCAATTTTACATTGTATACTGTTATTAGAAAGCATTTACTAAATGCTCATTGCCCACATAAAAAGCTTAAAATTGAATTGCATTATCTACAGTTTTATAGTAAATTTTATACCCTTTACTCTGGTACTAGTTTTAGAGTGACTTCTTAACCTTAGCCATAGATTCCTGCAGGTGAAGAACATGGAGATTTCATCTGATATTATAAAACATTACATTTATTACATTTATATACCGCCCTTTCCCGAAGGACTCAGGGCGGTTTACAGGGTAATTAAAAAACACAGATATAAAAGTTAAAAACAAATTTAAAAAAAATTATATTAAACCCTGCATTAATAAAAGAAAACCCCAGTTAAAATTAGGATTAAAACTAAATTAAAATTAAAAATTCTCAGCCTGAGCCAGAGAGCTCGAAAAGCCAGGTCTTCAGGTCCCGACGAAATGAATGGAGGTCGGGGGCAGTCCTCAACTCCACCGGCAGCTGGTTCCAAAGGGCAGGCGCACCCACAGAGAAGGCCCTTCCCCTGGGTGTCATCCGCCGGCAATCTCTCACCGGCGGTACCCTGAGAGGACCCTCCCTGTGGGAGCACACTGGACGAAGGGAGCTTGATGCCGGCAGCAGGTGTTCCCTCAGATAACCCGGACCCAAGCCATTTAGGGCTTTATAGGTCATCACCAGCACCTTGAATCTCACCCGGAGGGCAACCGGAAGCCAATGCAGCTCGCGGAGTAGAGGTGTTACATGGGAGTATCGGGAAACCCCCATCACAACTCGCGCGGCCGCATTCTGCACCAGTTGAAGCCTCCGAGTGGTCCTCAAGGGCAGCCCCATGTAGAGAGCGTTGCAGTAATCTAAACGGGAGGTCACGAGCGCATGAGTGACTGTGCGTAGGGCATCTCGGTCCAGATAGGGCCACAACTGGCGCACCAGGCGAACCTGGGCAAAAGCCCCCCTGGTCACGGCTCCTATATGGTCTTCAAAATTGAGCTGTGAATCCAGGAGGACACCCAAGTTGCGAGCCCTATCAACGGGGGGTAACACCTCACCCCCCATCATTAGAGATGGAATAGCCTGGTTAACCCGAGATGCCGATATGCACAGCCACTCAGTCTTGGCAGGATTGAGACGAAGCCTGTTTCTCCCCATCCAGACCTGGACCGCCTCCAGGCAATGAGACATCACGGAGAGGGCATCGCTGGGTTGGTTCGGGGTGGAAAGAAAAAGTTGGGTATCATCAGCATACTGATGATACCCCACCCCGAAACCACGAATGATCTCACCCAGCGGCTTCATATAGATGTTGAACAGGAGAGGCGAGAGAACTGACCCCTGAGGGACTCCACAAATGAGAGGCCTCGGGGCGGATCTCTGCCCTCCCGTCAACACCGACTGCGAACGGCCCAAGAGATAGGAGGAGAACCACCGTAAAACTGTGCCTCCCACTCCCAACCCCCTGAGACGCCGCAGTAAGATACCATGGTCGATGGTATCAAAAGCCGCTGAGAGATCTAATAGGACTAGGACAGAGGAACAACCCCTCTCCCGAGCCCTCCAGAGATCATTCACCAGCGCGACCAATGCCGTCTCCGTGCTGTATCCGGGCCTGAAGCCCGATTGGTATGGGTCCAGATAATCAGTTTCCTCCAGGAACAGAGGAAGCTGATGCGCCACCACACTCTCAACAACCTTCACCAGAAAGCGAAGGTTGGAGACTGGACGATAGTTATTTAAAACAGCCGGGTCCAGGACAGGCTTTTTGAGGAGGGGTCTCACCACCGCCTCCTTCAAAGTGGCAGGAAAGACACCCTCCTTCAAGGAAGCAGCTATTACTGCCTGGAACCAGCCTCGTGTGTCCTCCCGGGCTGCATAAACTAGCCAGGAGGGGCACGGATCCAATAAACAGGTGGTGGTGCTCAGCCTCCCCATGATCCTGTCCACATCATCAGGGGAAACAGGATCGAACTCAGTCCAGATAACATGCTCAAGACCGTCCGATTCCTCCACGTCAGATTCTGCCCAGTCAGAGTCCAGACCGGTCCGGATCTGAGCGATTTTGTCCGCAAGATGATGACTAAACTCCTCGGCTCGTCCCTGTAAGGGATCCTCCCTCACCTCCTGATTAAGGAGGGAGCGAGTTACCCTAAACAGGGCGGCCGGGCAGTTATCTGCGGACGCGATAAGGGCAGCGAAGTAATTAGACTTCGCCATCCTTATCACTGCAAGATAAGACCTTATGAAGGATCTTAACTGCAATCGGTCAGATTCGGATCGGCTGGACCTCCAACCGCTCTCTAGACCCCGTCTCTGATGCTTCATCTCCCGGAGCTCCACAGAGAACCATGGAGCCCAATGGGATCTGCGCCGGGTCAGAGGTCGCAAGGGTACAACACAATCAAGTGCCCCGGCGGCCGCCCTTTCCCAGGCATCCACCAGGGCATCGACTGGGCTGTGGGTAAGAGTGATGGGGATAGACCCAAGCGCCATCTGGAACCATTCCGGGTCCATTAGGCGCCTGGGGCGGAACCACCTGGTCGGTTCCGCAGCCCAGCGGCGGGGGGTGGCATAACGGAAGACCAGCCACAGGAGATAATGATCTGACCATGACAAGGAAACAATAGTTTGTGAACCCCCTCCCAGATCATCCAACCACTGTCCAGACAGGAACACCAGGTCGAGAGTATGATCCCCCACATGAGTCGGGCCCTCAATAACTTGGGTCAGGCCCATGGCCGTCATGGAGGCCATGAACTCCCGAGCTAACTCAGACGACCGTCCCAGAGAAGGCAGGTTGAAGTCACCCAGAACTATAAGCCTGGGGTGACTCTCTCTATATAAAAGAGAATTTCACAAGCACAAGCTGAATTTTTCAACTTTGTGAAATAGAATTATAATTAAACTTACATTTATGTTGTGATTTCAGCGTCAGCCTGTGGTTTCGGCAGCTGAGTCTGATGATTCTGAAGAGGAGGAGGAGGAGGAGGAGGAGGAGGGGTTTGGAGAGCCTTTGGTGTCAGAAGAAGGTTCTTATGCACTGCAGAACTCTCAGCCAGGCCCCTCCTATCTTATTCCTCCTCATACTAGGCTGTGTGAGCATGAGGGATTGGAAGAAGACGATCCACAGCTGGCTCTGTTCAGGGACGCTAGGAATAGGAGGCAATCTAGCAGAGCAGAACAGAGGAAAGCAATGAGGCAACTCGGGAGAAGGCAATGAGAAGCCACACCTTGGGACTGCTGATAAAAGGGGAATGTGTGGGAGGTGCTGGTTGCTGAAGGCAACCTTTGAAGATCTTCTGCTGGAGTCCTGGTCTGTTATTCTTGTTTAACTCTTGTTTAACCTTTTGGTTTAAGTCTTGTTTGAACTTTTTGTTTAACTTTTGTTTGAACTCTTTGTAAATAAATTTGGTTTATTTGGTTTATTCCAGCCTGTTGATTATAAAAAGGGTTGTCCCTGACATTCAAACAGGGCTGGTCATAGGCTGGAACAGAACAATTTAGTCCAAACCCTTAAAATGATTTAAAGGAGAAGAATGAATATGGTACAGTATTTAAACATTGCTCAATATTTTAATTGGTCTGCGCAGAGCATCTAGCTATTCCTAAATTGGTTGCTTTGTTGAATTTTGCTTTCCTTAGAAATAATCCCATTGAACATTTCATTGAGCAATTTGGCTGTAGTGATAACATAAGATGTCAGAAAATATTTAAAGATATTACTAGCTTTATAAAGAAGGCTAGTCCCATGAAGGCTACTTGATGATCATCAACATAAATTCACAATTTTGGCTACTTGAGTTCCATAGAGATCTCTTAAATGTGCTTGTTCTGCTCTATTAGCTGAGGAAAGAATTGTCTTTCAGTAAAGAATAGCTAAACATTAGTATATAAGTAACTATTTACTAATGGCAGCTTCATGCAACTTTTGATGTAGACAGGTGATTAGCTTACCCATTAATTTCTTGAAAGCTTGTATGTATTGATCTAGTGATTCCTTCCTTTCTCCCTAGTATTTTAAAATGGCATTGCTTATTTTTTTAAAAAATATTGATTTTGAATTCCATATGCAAATTGATCAGATTTTCTTATTTGATTTTCATTGGAAATTCTACTCTGACTGTGGTAATCCACCAAAGCTGGTGATAATATCCACACATTGAAACTCATTTCATTTGGAACCACCCAGAGTTGTATGAAAGACGAGTGGCTATACATTTGTTTTTAATAATTAACTTTGTGTTTGTTTGTTTATTATTTAACAACCATATTGTCATGGTCCTGATAGATGAAACCAATTAAAAGAACTTCAAGGCAAAAATTTCTTCCTTAAAGAACATTTTATTCAGGAAACAAAGTATTGGCACTTACATAGTTGAACTCAAGACTAAAGTTCCCTCCCCCGATACAATGTAACAAGTTGCAATTCCCACCCGAGAAAGGCTGTCATAAATCACATTCACAAATTAATCTAAAACGTGGGCACCAGAAAAGCACAAGCACAAGCAAAAGGTAAAATGACTGCAATTTCTTAATTGACACATATTTGATAAAGTTCCACAAACTAGGGAGATGCCCACAGAGTAATCTACCTGTGAGAGAAGACAATGAATTGGAACTCAAAGACAATCATTTATCTATTGTTCTCCTCCCACTTCTGCCCAGCTTTGAACTTCAGAACTAGATGTTTTGTTATTTTCTTATCTGTGAGGGGTTTTTTTTTCTAGCCTTACCCTACTAGTCTCTGTGATGAGAGTCCTGATGAGTACATTTTTGGCTCATCATCCTGAAAATTAAGGGTAATCTCTTTCATATCCTGACTATTTTGTGAGGTCACATGAATGGTGGACACATATTCTCAAGATATTGAGAATGCAAGGAGATGACATATTGGTATTTCAAATATGTATTAGAAAACCGCTACACATTTTTTCAAAATCAGGAAATGGTTTGTCTGCTTCTCACCCACCAAAGAGTTATTAACAAAAGAAGTAAGAAAGCTCTACTCTAGCTAACGTAGAATATTGGATTGGATTTAGTATTGAATGCTAAAATAAAAGTATACAATTTTTGAGATTTTTGTACTTAAATCTCTTTTCCCCCCAGCCATTTCCCCTTCAATACATCTTGTTAAAGAAACATGCTATCATCAAGAATGTGATGATTCCCTTTACATTTTAGTTAACATTTTAAGGGTTCCACCTCACAAGCAATTGAAAGCCAGAATTTTAATAAGAGAGAAGAGATGGTGACACATTAGAAAATGCTGGCATAAACATTGGGAGAAATAAGTGGAAAGTAACAAGAGTGTGTCAGGGAAGAATAAGAAGAGATTTCCCTGAGATATTTTGAAGCAGAAGAAGGAAGCAGGAGTTTGGAGATCCCAGATGATGCTGGTTAGGGGAGTAGGGCTCAGTTCAGTGAAAGAAATATGGGAAGAGACATAATAGGAAGCATTGCTGAAGGCTGGGTTTGTTTTTTTTTTTTTTTTTTTTTTTTGAAAACTCATATAAGGCCTGGAGAGAAGACAAAGGACTGAGAAGAACCCTGATCTTAGAATTCTCTTATCTGCTGTCTAAGTCTGTCACATCTCCAAATGTAATCTACAAAAACCTTCTGCTACATGACTCAATTTGAACACTTGTTCCCTCCCTTCCAAAACATGTGTCTTGGAAGAGTTAATGTTCTGCTTTTTCACAAACAGAAGCAAATTCTAAACCAAGGTCTGTATTTTCCACAATATTGAATTGCCTCCAGTGAATTAGAAAGCATAAAATGGGAATGTTTCTTCACAGATATGTTCATATGCCTTAGGAGAGTTAAGCAAGTGTTCATATTCGTCACAGAAAGAAACTAACTTTAAGGAAATGCATACATTTCTTCAGGGAATTAGGGAGAATAAAAAGAGAAATTTCCAAGCATTTGTTGTTACTATTCACATGAAGGCTTTCCCGTTGCATACATCATTGCCTTGAATTCACTATAACCTTGGGAAAAGATCTAGCTTCTGATAACTGAACTGAGAGGAAGATCAAACTTTTAGATATAGTCAGATAATTGCAACACAGAAGCATTGTTCGGTAACATAAAACAAACAAAATTCCTCTATAACTTATAGATGTATTGCATTTGTGAGGATGAAAATTCTGTATAATGCATTGATTTGACATTTTGAGCACTGAGATGTTCTTCTTTTTCTATTCAATTATTCAATTCTGTGAATCGACTAGGAAAGTAAAAAAGAATTGCTGATGGATGTGCACAAAATCAAAGCCCTTTCTGCACAATTTTTCAAATCACAAGTTTTATTTATTTTAAATATTTTATGGTCACCTTCCAGAGAGATTCCAATCTTTGAGTTAGAGCATGTTGGGGAAATCAGAAACTCTGTTTCTTACTAGCCTGGCCCCATTAACTTCTGGCACATTTCTTTTGTTTTAAATCCAGTGTGGCCAAGAGCCATGTATCATTTGTGGAAATTTGTTTTGTGTGCAACACAACTCCGTGCAACTGAGCCTACAGCTCACTATCTGGCAAGCTGGCTAGATTCACATCTATTATTTCTGTTCAAGTGCTTCAAGAGTTTATTACTAGTCCTTGTCTACAGTCTACAGTCTAGTAAATATAAAATTCTTCAACAAATTTGCTAAAAATTTAAAGAAAACCTCATAAGCAATTTATTTTCCATTAAACCGATAATAATGGTTTAAAAACAGGCAAGAAGTGTTCCACAAAATAACAGAATGCAATGATAAACTTCAGTCAGGACATTGTGATACAATAAATAAGAGCAAGAATAGATGCCTAAATAGACATTGGAAAAAATGTCTTTAGTAGGGCTGGAACAAAATGTAAGTCTAACATTAGAAAACAAAATATTCTATCCTAACACTGAATGAAAAAGTTAAGTCATATTGCTACATTTATTATTATTTGCAAAGCTTACTTCATTCTAAAATGGTGAAATTAACTTTTCAGCTACCTTCAGTTATATTTGGTTATTTCATATTTCATAATAAAGTTATTCTTTCCTAGGCTTTCCAATACAATTATCAGAATCATTTATGTTTTGGAAAGTAACTTCTGCATCAGTAATTTTGGCTTGTGCTTAATGTACAATGTAAAGAATAAAGATGAATCTGAAATAATTTAGTAATTTATTCTTAAAGGTTCTGATATGTATTTGGTTAAAATCCTGAAAGTGCTATTGTAGAAAGATAACATGAAAATGGTTGATTAAAACAGTTTTAAAAATCCATGATAAGTAATCAAATAATTTAAATTTACAAGTACCAGTACTGTGTTTAAATAGGTGATTATCACCATTTTACTAAGTTTTTCATTAGAAATGAATTTAGCACTAATGAAATATGGAGGTCACAAAGGGACAGTGCTTCACTCCAAAATCCTCTTCTGATTTTTTAAAAAAAGAATAAAAACAGATTATGCAGAAGTTTAATCACTTTATTTACTTCAGAATTCAGCTCTTTATTTTGCTTTTAAGCAATGTGTATAATAGCAATTCTAATAGATATATTCTATGGGAGGCTGGTAGGGACGTGGTGGCTCAGTGGGTTAGGACGCTGAGCTTGTCGATCAGAAGGTCGGCAGTTTGGCGGATCGAATCCCAAGTGCCGCGTAACAGAGTGAGAGCCTGTTACTCGTCCCAGCTTCTGCCAACCTAGCAGTTTGAAAGCACGTAAAAATGCAAGTAGGAAAATAGCGACCACTATGGTGGGAAAGTAACAGCATTCCGTGCGCCTTTGGCATCTAGTCATGCCAGCCACATGACCATGGAGACATCCTTGGACAAACGCTGGCTCTTCGGCTTTGAAACGGAGATGAGCACCGGCCCCTAGAGTTGGAAATGACTAGCACGCATGTGCGGGGGAATCTTTACCTTTACCTTTACCTTATGGGAGGCTACATAATACCGTTCCTACATTTGATTATTCTGTAATCAGAGGAGGTTGAAAAGTGAAATAATATTGAATTTCTCATCTGAACTTTTCATTTTTTTTCCTTGCTGTCATGCCCTTAGAGTCAGCGTCCAAGATGCAAATGGATCAGTTTCCATTGAACACAGCACTTACAGATTCATGGCCACTGAATCAAAGACTGATGCCCTTTCATGTCCTGATTTTTCTTTAGCCAAAACAGATGCCAAGAAGTGGCAAGAACAGCTTCAGCTGTCTACTTCAATGGGAAAAGGATTTAAACCATTGCTGCAGGCAACTTCAACATCTGGCTTTGTACTTTCTTCTGCATCTGCTTTCACTTCCCAAGTTTTCTATCACCTTTTCTGCCTATCTGTGGCCATTTCTGTAGACCAGCTTTCTTGACACCTTCACAAGTTTCTCTGCAAATACATAACTTTAGCCACAGTATTTTGAGCTAAAGTAAAATAGAAAATAATTCATAATATAGCTTAATTAGCTCATTCATTAAATTAACATAGATATTTAATATTAAGAATTAGCTCAAAGTCGAAAAAAATGAGAAATTAAATGTAAAATTATTGGCACTACATAATTGCCATAAGGCTTAAAAATAAGACAGAGAAAAGCTATGTATGGCAGAGACAATGAAATGCTTCACCACTTAATAAGACTGGGCTATAAGCAAATGTTATAGAACCATATTTTGGAATGTATAATTTTACAGGCGGACACAATATTGTTATTTGATTAATGAAGTACCCAATTATGTCCAAGACCCATTTATAGTTTTTTTGGTTGTCAACAGTGTATTAGATATGTTTATCACATTGAGTTATTTATAAGAATAACAATACTGACAGGCATCTGTCAGATAACATGCCAGACTTAACAATTGTTGATAAGGCAAAAAAAAATTCTGTATAGTGGACATGGCAGTACCTGGACAGCAGAATAGGAGAAAAAAAAGAATGAGAGAAACCTACAAATACAAATAGACCAAGCAAAGGTAGTACCAGTAGTAATAGGCACCTTCAGTGCAATCCCCAAACAACTGTACCACCTGTAACACTATCAGACATCCACATCTGCCTGTTCCAGGTCCCTGGAAAATGCCAAATCCAGTCTGAACATCTGGCTGACTATGCGATAAACTATAATGGAATAAAAAAAACACCTTAAAAAAGTATCAACTTTTAAAATTGACAATACTATGTTTATACTGCTTCTTCAAATACTAATTTTCAGTTCAATGGAATGTCTAAGAGAAAAACTTTTCCTGCATGATAGTTATCTTTTTAAGTACAGACACATCACAAAATTGGAATATCTTTTCCAAGGCTTTCATTACAATATTAGCAAGTGCTAGTGCACAGCATATTTATTGATTTCTGATTACTGGTTTCCTTACTATTGATAGTCAATCCTAAAAAACAGAAGCTCTTTCAACGCCTTCATTGTAACTTCTGTCTTGTCTCACATGTTTGCTGATCTGAAGTCAACCTATTCCATCTTTTTCTGTATGACTGTGGCTTTCTTTTTATAGGATTCACATGAAGTAATGAGATGCTCTGCAATTGCCATTTTCCTAAACATATTCTACAGATTGATACAGCTGATAAATTGAAAGTTTTTTCTATAATCTATGAAGCATGTATTAACTACTTTTTTGTATTCTTCAGAATTCTCAATTATATAGTATGCATTAGCAATATCCTCTCTTGTTCTTTATTCTTTTTCTAAATCCAGCTTGAACATCTGGAATTTCCTCTCCATGTAGGATTCTAATCTTGGATAAACATTATTTTATTACAATGTGAAATTAAGGATATTGTACAATAATTTGCACACCCTCTTTTTTTGGTGTATTGTGCACAGTACCCTTTTCCAGCTTTTTAGCCACTTTGCAGATTTGCTGGAATAGTTTGTTTAGAACTTCTGTTTATTTATTTCTAAGGAACATAGCTACAGGAAAAAGTTAGGATCTTTTTTTAAATATTTCAAACTGTGTTCTAAATTCTGTTATTCCCAATGTCCTTCCTTCCTGAGATTTCTGTCCTTCTTGGTTTTGATTTCCTATCACTATTGATGTTACTTGTTGGATAATGAAACATCTGCAAACAATCAAGTCCACAATGAAGGGATTGGCAAAAATGTTGGTGTGTTGTTCTCTGCTTCATTTTGCTTTCTTGGCCAACTAGGTTTTCCTACCTGATATTTCCAAATTCCAATTACAAGCAGCATATTCATCATAAAACTTGTCATCCTCTTTTATGCATCAGTGACTGGAGCGTAAGCTTGGATAACTATCATATTAAAATGTTGCCTATGAAACCTAGCTGATATTATTTGGTCACTGAATGCATTGTACCCAATTACTGTTATTTCTGTATCGCCTTTGACTATGAAAACAGCATAGTTCCTTCTTTTTTTCCCTCTCCTGGGTTGTGAATAGTGTACTATTTGGACTTTCAGTACCCAGTTATTATCCATTTCAATATTAATATGTTGTTGACTGATTTCATGTTTTAGGTTGAGCTTTCCCATATTTATGGTCCTTGTGTTCTAGGTTTGCACAGTAATTCTGTTTTTGCAGCTTCAAATTGTATATTTCTCATGGTAACATTAACAGTTAGACATTCTAAAAGCTTTAATCTAACATCATTAGCATTCCAAAGCATCCTTTAGCTCCATGTTGAGTGCCCTCCAATCTGAAGAGCCCACAATCCAGAACCATGTCATCAATCACTTTAACTTCTCTATCTGTGAGGGTTTGTAAAATATAGG
This sequence comes from Daboia siamensis, assembly GCA_024449315.1. Classification (NCBI taxonomy): domain Eukaryota; kingdom Metazoa; phylum Chordata; class Lepidosauria; order Squamata; family Viperidae; genus Daboia; species Daboia siamensis. The sequence continues at coordinate 474,874 of JAKJMR010000251.1, read as the reverse complement.
AATGTTTATCACCTTCTTTTCCCATGCAATATGAACTTATATCTGCCTCCATCATTTTTTCTATAAGGCTGCTGACTAATATAGGTGCCTGCTTGCTTTAGATCAGGAGTGTCAAACTCACAATGTCACGTGATGTGTTGCGACGAATCATGACCTTTTTTCCATTGCCAACAATGGGATGGGCACGGTTTCGTCATAACGCATCCGGCCCCCAGGCTGACAGTTTTACACCCCTGCTTTAGATGGACAGCTAATCTTAATATTCATGCCTTTGGTGACTCTACATTGCTAGCGTTCTTTGGTCCTTCACCCAGGAATAGTCTCTCTCTTGCCATGATGAGACCACACAGCTGTGTTTTGTATGCATGCAAATGTGTGAGTGTGTGATTACAGTTTCCCAAAAATGTTTTTTTTAGTGAGCAGATACATCCTAGAAAATAAGTGAAATGAAATGCAATTAAATGAAATAGATGGGTGGAGAGGGGGGGAGTTGTTTTCAAAAGGCTGAGAAATGTGGAGACTAAGGGAAAAATAATAAGAAAAGAGAGATATGTTTGGTGTATTGAAAATAAATTTCAGGCATAACTGGCTAACATTAACAGCATAGTTCTTCAGTGTGTGAGCAGACAGTATGACAGAATGTGCTGGGACTGTGAAAATAGATTTCTAAGAATTACAGTTTTCCTTTAGAGATAATTAAAAGTGAAAGTAGGTCATCATTTTAATTTTATTCTGCTGGAGGATGCTTTCAGCATTGTAATTGCAATGATTATTGCATTAAGGGGGAGCTTATGTTAACACCCCAATTTGCATATTATAAATTATAATTATTCTTATACAATGAAGTATCCTTAATAAAATGTCCATGGTAGGCATCACATCCATATATGTTTTGATACACTTATATAGTTTTTAAAAAGCGAACAATTGACAATAACATTTTGCTGCTAAAATAGTTGATTACATAGAGATAGATTTAATAAGCTGTCATTTGTGATCACTAGAGTAATATAACAGGTGGCAGGGTTTTAACAATATACTTCAATATTTGATTAGTAGTTCCACTGTTATAATATACAGCAATGAAAGAAACATGCCTATATTCTCAGGTGAAATCAAATAGTCTTGAACAATAAAAAAGCACTAAGAAATAGTTGCTGACTTCTCATTTCTGCCTTTTATATCCATAGTATAATACTATTGCTGGGGGGGGGAAAAATCCTACTTCTATGAACTGGCATATTCTATACTTCCAACAAAACAGTACTTGTTTTTCCAAAATTTTTAATCCTGGCAAGAAACATTTAATAAAAGCTTTACATATATTTTTTTGTCATGCAACCTTCCTCATATTAGATTCAAGAATTGCAAGACAGATTGCTAGAATATTTTACAGCCAAAGACCTTAGATATCATCTTTACAGTTTTGTTGTCTTTAGTAGACCCAAAAATATTATACATACAATACAGTAGTCATAAGAACGATAGCATGTAATGTTTCAAGGAAACAGTTCAGTTTCATGAAGTGTCAATCTGTGTGCCTCTTTCAACTAAACTCTCCAATTGAAATGACCCTTATCTTTGAAGCATTAGACTGAAGTTCAGGAAGAGAAACAAAATTTCCTTCACATTGATTGAAGAGACCAGCCAACTGACTGATCCTGCTTCAATTTGAATTGTTGAGACAGAGTGATTTGATTCTACATATCAAGACTTTGGGTCATTGAAATATCTGGATTAAGGCAATGCTTTAAATTGTACATATTTGCTTCTACAAATCTAGGAATCTGTATATATGCTGCTCAAAATGGCATTTGCAGCATTGTGATCAAGATTTGCCTCTTTTATATATGTATAAATTTTGTATCTAAAGAAATAGGATTGGATTTTTGTGTCACACTTACTGTCTTTCAAATATTTATATTCATACACCTATGGTTGCTACTGACCACTTTGTCTTGGGTCAAAAACTAAGTGAGGGTAATCTTGGTTAGTACTTGGAACCTGGAAAATATCAGGGAGTTCCATGACTTAGACCACAAAGTTAAAAAAAACACACACAACAAAATATGTTATAAGAAGGTAGTCAGCAATTTCTGCATTTCAGCCAATAAATGTTTTGTTTATATGACTAACAAAAATTGAGTGTGGCATATATATTTTTTTTCTTTTTAACCACATCTTAATTTAGCATTCTAAACAAAATGCTGCAATGGCTTCTTCATAGTAGCCTATACTGAAAGTTGTATGTGATTGTTTCTCATGAATCTTCTCCCCATTTTAATTTAACAGATAAGCTTGAGAGAGTTTTTATGAGGAATCAGGTGCTATGATTCATCCTACATCCTGAAAATGAGAAAAATTTAAAGTGCCATTTCTTAGCATAAGATTATTATTTACAATCCATGGTAGTTCAGTGCGATGTATATTTTTGTTGGGAAAATTGGTGATATCACTATTTACAATATATTGCAGATTGTTTGGAGAAATGGATTAAAAGAGTTTAAAACCCATACATTTAACAGCAATCATTTTGTTGACAAGCAATAAGTTTCAAAGTTTCTGAAGTAGGAATTGTCATTGCAATTTTTTTGGTTGTCACTCTTTTTATTTCAATCTGATGATTTCTAGTAGCATTATAATTCAACATTAAAAATAGATTATAACAATCATAGCCTGAAAATATAATGATGAATGTTGATATCATTTATTATTTTAAAATCTATATTGCAAGTGTACAGATTTATTTTGATTTCACTTCATTTTGCTTTTTTTACTCATTGTTTCATGTCCTCTGAACTGCTCTTTGACAATTGATTACAAAGCACACTATTTTATGCCTTGTATTTGTGTGTTTTCCTACCTTAATTTTTTTAATATAGTCATTGTAATGGGTATTTCATAATAATAATAAAATATCCCAGGTCCTTGAGAAATTCATAGGTGAATAAAAATGCCCAAAAAAGTTTAAACATCTGGCTACTATGCAATGAACTATAATAATAATCATTTGACCTATTCATTTTACCTATTGCTCCAAGTTAATTGCATAAAAAATTTAAAATAATTAAAGAAAGTTAAATAAAAAGTCATTTTAATTCAGCTTGAATAACCAATGCATATTTGAACTTTTCAAAAGCATCTATGATCCTAAAGCTCATGATCCTTTGCAATATATATTATCACTCACCATTTTATCCCACTGGGAAGCTTGCTCAATAAACAGTGATGAGATGTGGCTCTTTACAGATTAAATACGGATTAAATCCACGGTCCAAGATTTTTTCATTTAAGTTGTATTAAATTCTTGTCTGTCTTTACCTTTGGTTAAACAGTTTCAGACATTAAGAAGAATTATTCAGAAACATTTTCTTTTTTAAAAAAATAAAATAGCATTTATGTTATATACTTGCTGGCTTATTTTGTTAACTTTCTACATCATAGAATTGCATGATCAGTATTACCGAAGAAATAATATCCGTCGCATTTTAAGGGCATCATACTCCTGACAAAATTAAATAGGGAAAAAAATAGAAAATCATCTAAACTGCTATTTTTTCCATTTTCTAAAAACATACTATTGTGGTATAGCCATTTCTCTGATTAATTCAGATAAAGGGAGAAGAGGGGAGGTCAAATTCTATGTGTATCAAATTACTTGTAAATTCTGGATTGATTTATGTGCAAGCAGATCCACCCAAATAATTGTACCATATCACAGATGGCAGAATGAATCCAAAAAGTCTCCATCTATACCAACTCAACAATCCATCCAGAAACATTTATTTTCATAAGATGGGTTTAGAAAAATAATACATATTTTTGAAATGTATGTAGAAATAAGATAAGATAAAATAAAATAGTGAGTTCTATATGACTAGCATTTTGAAAAAAAAAATGCATTTTTTTTGCATTGCAAACACTTAATAAATTTAACATTATGCTATATCCTCATATCAAATCCCCACGACGATAGGGAATGGCAGCAGGTGGTTGCACGGAGGGCCACATCAATATCTGGGATCGCGCCCTTGCTATCTTTGAGCGGTGGCACGTTCTGACCCTCCGGTTAGCACCTTTTGCCTGGGGATGAGGGTGATCAGGTCCCTGAGCTTAGGCTGGTGTATTTTAATGCTAGATCCATTGTTAATAAGACTCCCCTCGTTTGATTTGATCGAGGAGGAATGTGCAGATCTGACATGCATTACCAAAACCTGGTTGGGCTCGGAGGGAGGGGTCCCTCTGACTGAGCTATGCCAGGTTTCTTTGTGCTACACCAGCCATGGGCTCAGGGTAGGGGCGGTGGAGTGGCGGTGGTTATTCGGGAGACTTTATGTCCACGGGAGACCACCATTGTCCATATAGGCGGGAGTGAGTCCCTCCTCCTGAGATATGGCTCTCGGGTCCAGATGGGCTTGTTGCTCACATACCTGGCACCCAGCTGTGTGGCAACAGCCCTGCCTGGGCTGCTCGACACCCTCTCAGGGTTGGCAGTGGAGTTCCCCAGGCTTATAGTGCTGGGTGACTTCAACCTGCCTTCCCTGGGAGGGTTGTCAGAGTTAGCTCGGGAGTTCATGGCTTCCATGACGGCCATAGATCTGACCCAGGTAATTCAGGGCCCGACTCATGTGGGGGGGGTCACACTCTCAACCTGGTGTTTTTATCTGGGCAGTGGTTGGATGATCTGGGAGGGGGTTTGCCAGCCATTTTCCCCCTGTCATGGTCCGATAATGATCTCCTGTGGCTGGTCTTCCGTTATGCCACCCCCCGTCACTGGACTGCGGAAGCAACCAGGTGGTTCCGTCCCAGGCACCTAATGGACCCAGAATGGTTCCAGATGGTGCTTGGGTCTATACCCATCGCCCTCATTTACAGCCCAGCCAATCCCTTGGTGGATGCCTGGGAAAGGGCGGCCACCAAGGCACTTGACCATGTTGTACCCTTGCGACCTCTGACCCAGCGCAGATCCCGTTGGGCTCCATGGTTTTCTGTGGAGCTCCAGGAGAGGAAGCATCAGAGACGGTGTCTGGAGAGCGGTTGGAGGTCCAGCCGGTCCAAATATGACTGATTGCAGTTAAGAACCTTCATAAGGTCTTATTTTGCGGCGATGAGGACAGCGAAGGCTAATTATTTCGCTGCCCTCATCGCATCTGCAGATAATCACCCGGCCGCCCTGTTTAGGGTGACTCGCTCCCTTCTTAACCAGGACATGAGGGAGGATCCCTTGCAGGGTCGGACCAAGGAGTTTAGTCATCATCTGATGGACAAAATCGCTCAGATACGGACCGGTTTGGACTCTGACTGGGCAGAGTCTGATGTGGAGGAATCGGACAGTCTTGAGCATGTTATCTGGACTGAGTTCGATCCTGTTTCCCCTGATGATGTGGACAGGATTATGGGGAGGCTGAACTCCACCACCTGTTTATTGGACCCGTGCCCCTCCTGGCTGGTTTTTGCAGTAAATTGCCTCCCAAGCAGGCAGCAGGCTATTTTTTTTTTTTTTTTTTTTTTAAAACCAAAACATTTGTTGCAAGGCAGTTCAAGCTTCTTCAGAGCGGGGTGAAAAATTCTCTGATTGCAGTTGCCACTAAAGTAATTAGCTTTAATGTCTCCAGTGAGGCATGCAGAGGGAGATTGGGATGGAGTTTACAGAACTGTTGGTTTGCAATAGTAACTGAGATGGAAGGGACCTTGAGGTCATCTAATCTAACCCACTGCTTTCACAAGAGAATACTGTACTGATTTCTGATAAATGCCTGTCTAGTTTCTTCTTAAAAGCATCCAGTAGGGGAATACCCACAACTTCTGGAGGCAATTTAAATTGAAAGCATTTTTTTTAAAAAAAACACTGCTCCTGATCAGCACAAGCCTCTCCAAGCTAAATCCAAAATGGGGGTGGGGGGGATTACCTTCCAGTAAGGGGTCAGCAGAATCTTTGGTGGGTCTGTGTTAGGGAGAGGAGGCAGCAGAAGTTACATGCTATATGTTTCAGGCAAATGAAAACAAACAATCTTGCCAAGTACTGTACTTACAAACACAATAAAAAAGCAGTTCCCAAAGTGATTACAAACAAAACAGTTCAGTACTATAGAGTACTGAATATTTTAAAATACTTAGAGAAGTAATTCTAGCTCTCTAGTCAATCCCAGTGAGCAGCAGCTCCAGGAAAACAAAAACAAATGGTTGGTGCCTGCTGCAAAAATAACCGGATCTTGTTTGGCCATGTGACCAGGTAAAGCCATTGAGAGAGGGACAAATTTCCTCTATGCAAATAGGATCTTTAGCTCTCTTATATTTTAAAAGATAACAAGATTTGGATTCAGAACAATTCCTATGTAGAAGGAATTAACAAATGTGATTCTGTTTCTGTCAAAATCCTGTTATCTGATCCACATGAACGTAATTGTATAAATGTGAACATGCTGTGTATGTAGTATTTTTTCTCTAATTAACTACTTAAAAACCTAATATATGAAATAATGTCCTCCTCATCTCTATATTGTTGTTTTTATTTTTTCTAAAAACAGAAAAAAATATTATTTGTCAATTTCTAATATATTATAGATGTTAAGCTAAAAACAGTATAGGAAAAGAAAGAGATATGTGGTGCCAGCTTAAGAAATAATGTAATTCAGGAAATCCCTAAAAACAGCTTTAAACAACATAATTGCAGATAATTTTTGTGGAATAAGATCCCAACTGGGAAGATTACAGAAATGTTCATACTAAAAGAATATTTGTGCATTGTTAAAATGGTACATTTAGGATAGGACAGAATTTAAAACTTTTTAAAAGTAGCTACACAGTGAAAATTGAGTCTACTAATCATTAGACCACAATTGGTACTATTCTGTCAGTGACTGACTTGTCTTTATTTTATCAGAGTTTAACAGCTATGCATAATTCTATTTTCTAAGACAATGACCAAAGCTTGCTTTTTGTTACTCTGGCAAAGCCCATTTTTTAAAAAAATCAAAAACATTAGGTGAATGTCTTTGTTGCAATCATTTATTTTCTTTTTTTTTCTATTTCAGATTTGTTTAATCTCTTTAAGCATGAATGGTCTAATATTTTACTAAATAGTTTGAAAAAATGTAGTATGCAACTGTATACTCAAATTGCTTTTTGACCCATGTATTAGTTGCTGCAAAACTTCTATCTTATACTATCACAACTATTTTTATATGAAGAATATAGAGTGATCTGAAACTAGAAATTCTATCTCTTACAACAAGCTGGGGGATCTCATTGAAATGATTTGAATATATTCAAAGATTGCTTAGAGGCATTAGCATGAAGGGATTAGTTTATATTTTGTTTATGTTTGGGAGAGATTGGTGAAGTTCTTTTCTTGGGTTTGCTATTACTCATTCTGTTCCAAGTTTAATGTTTAGCAGGGAGGTTAAACCCTTAAAGCTGGTGGATTTCTTTGGAAATTAAGTAGATACCATTAACTTGGAATCCCAGTTTAATTAAAGCATTAAAAAGTTAGTTAAATGCTTCCATAATTATCAAATTGTAAAAGAATATTTGTGTAGACTATGTTTGGAATAAATTATGGTGCATTTTATGCTTTTTTGCATACTCTTTTTTTTGCTGAAGGTGATAGTTAAAATTCAAAACAAAATAATAAAACAAATTCAAATATAAGGTGTATAATTCAATTTTAGCTAAATTGTTGGCTTATCTAGTCGTCTAGTGATAACAGCAGCATTTCTAAATTATTAGAATGTTGTAATCCTAGATGTAGTTATATAAATTATCAAGGTCATACACATACACAGATAAACAAAAGGCCCCAACACTACACATAGAAAGAAATACCCATCTAAATCTAACATTTCTGCAGCCATGGTTCATACTCTATCATTAAGTTATATGTTTTGTATTTCTGCAGCAAGATTTCATAAATGTACTAATAGGCAAATAGCATGACTATACCATCATTTACTGTGAATGACATTGTTTAGCAGAGGGAATTTGGAGCATACCTACCCTGGTAGAAAATCTCAGAAAGAGGCAGCTCCTTAATAAAGGTGATACCTGAACTTGGAATTGTACCCAAAAGCACATTGGGAGCTAGTATAATTCACAAAAAAGCAGGATAACAGGAGCAAAAATTATTGTGTCCAGAACTACATATACTTCTCTTTTGCATTTTGGACTGAGTGAAGCTTCTGAATATTTTTTCATGGGCACTCCCATGTGAAGCACAAGCATTTGGCAATGATTATCCTCTTTCAGAAAATATTGTGAGATTTATCACAATATTTTTATACTTCCCAATTTGAAAAAAAATGATAGTACATGGATTTTTTTTTTTTTAAAAATGAAATATTTTAAATGAAACATTCACTGCCTGCTTTTGGTAACTAACTTAATTATGCACATGCATTTTAAAGGATTTATGAATATTGTACACAAATAAAATTATGATCAGATGATCATTGTCTAAATATTTTGCCCTATTTGTAGCTTGGTTGTGATCAGTAAATTATTTATTCAATGGCAATCAAGTAAGATGAATTTGATCTGGATTCCTATCTGCTAAACAAATGGTTAAGGCTAAAATGCCTCAATCTACACATAAGTATGGGTGAGTTATTTGTATCTGGAAAGATTCTTTATGTCCATAGCTTCTTTATAAAATGAAAATTATATTTAATTTAGTGCTAATGACATACATAGATGTGATCTTTTTTCACTGGGCTCAAATATTTATATTGTCAACACTGTGACAATGGATGTTATCGCTCTGACAACTGAGAACCAGCAACCATTTTTTACTTTTGCTTTTAACATGTCTTTCTATTCTTTTAGAGTTCAGATGTAGAAGGGGGGGTTGGAGTAAATGCCTGAAGGTTTAGCTAGCCATAACAAAATAGAAGTGTGGGAACTCAAGGACATGTTCTGATAAGCTTTTTGCAGGGTGAGAGGCTGGAGAAAAAAGCCTGTGTTTTGAGCTAATTGGGGAATGTGATTTATGACAGCTCTTGTGGGGTGGGAATTGCAATTTGTTACTTTGTATCTGGAAGGAGGGAATTTCATTCTTTGGTTCAAGTATGTAAGTGCCAATACTTTGTTTCCTAATAAAATGTTCTTTAAGGAAGAAATCTTTCCTTGAAATTCTTTTAACTAGGTTCACCTTCTGGAACCATGACATTTATTAACTAATCTCACTTTTTAATGTTGATTTTTATGTTTTTAAATGTCTATATATGTATTGTTTTTATTGATCTATGTATGCTGTCCAGAATCATTTCTCATCAAATGGGTGGCTAGATAAACCTGATTAATAAATAAATATTAATTGCTAACTTTAGGAGAGAATTTTCTGCTGAAACTGACAAACATTATCTTGAGGTTAGCAAAAAGTACGCTTTTCTCTGGTAGCACCTGCATTTAGAGATGCTAACTCTATGAAAATATTATTACAGCTACCATGATATTTTAGATGCCTTTTAAATATTCTCTCCTCACCCAGATCTTCCTTATATGATTGCAAACCATATGGTTTTATTTTGTTTGCCTTACCCCTTTTTAATGAACATAGGTTTATATTGTTTTATGTTGTGTTACTTGTATTTTAATATTTTTCATTGCACAATTTTTCACAGGAAGTGATAGAATAATACAGTATATTCAAATATTTAATATTTATAATTTATCTAAGTTCAGTTGGAAAGAATTATAATTGTGAATGCTTTAAAACTGACAAATAATTATTTGCCCTACTTGTGACATGGAGATTATGTTAGCAGACACTTCCACTCATGTTATAATTGATTTCTTTGGATTGAGGCTGGTTTATAAAGGCTAGTGCTCTTTCTTGAAAAGGCTATGTGAACATAGTCTTAATTCAGCAATTTCAAATCAGTTAAGATTAAGATTAACTTTCCTTCTGAAAAGAAAGTGCTAGAAATGGTGTTTTGGCCTGCTGCCTGAAATTTGAAAAAAAAAAAGCATCATGGTTAGGAGTCAACAAAAAATTAATGGAATATAACCCTTAGTGCTGTTTCATAAACATATATGCAAATATTCACACTCAACATTGTGACAAGAAAACAATAATAAACAATAATAAAGTTTATCTAGTTATTATTCCTAATTCCTCAGTATAGTTTAAATGCATTGTATCAACACATTCTGTCAATCAAAAATATTTTTCATGTGCTACAGAAGACATTGTATATGGATGGCTAAATCTGTCAATTTTGTGTATGGATGGCTAAATCTGTCAATTTGATTTTGCTCAATTTTTCGTATTTTCCCTGTCACATTCATTGAACATATTTCTTTCACTTTGTATACATTTTGTGAAAGTATTTTTTTCCTAATAAGAGGTAATTTTCTACATTATTGTTAATAATATATATGTTTTACTAACATAGTAATATGTTTCCTCTGAGTATGAATTTTGTATGTTTTTGATTATTTTATCATGAAATTTAGAAAAGAGAGAATATTAAACTATATTTAGATTTTAAATGGGATATTGGGCATTTTCACATCATAGATTTTCATTAGTCAGTCCATCACAAAGTAACTTGAAGCAAACCCTGTACTGCCAATCCTGGAGCAACAAGAGTCCTTTCACCTCTATTCCATATGAAACAAAATAAATTGCTGGCACCCCTGATATTCACATTTTCAGCATTTCTCTGATCACTTGGAAAAACAAAAACAAATATAAATTCTGAGCAATTGCCATAAAGTTCATTTTCCTGGAAGCAAAAAAGCAGTATCTTTTGTATTTAAAGTCTATACCAAACTGAAATGGCAAGTGAATGTTTTTTGTTTGTTTGTTTGTTTCAAACTTCATTTCCCATTAGGTATAACCACTGTTGCTATGGTGGTTTGAGTTAGGGAAATACATTATAAACAGTGTCTAGAAGCAGGCATCAGGAGCAAAATGCTGCTGCTGTTGTATCAGGAATGTAGTAGCTTATTTGAATTAAGGAAACAGGTAAAGAGGGAAAAGAAACCACCTGTCATATGAATTCAAAATAAAGGAAGGCAGAAAGCTTTGCTTATTTTCAGTAAACTGGCACAAAGCTAGAGCTAATTGAGTTGGCTCTCTAAGACAGCTAATATTATATGGGGCTGCCCTTGAGGACCACTCAGAGGCTTCAGCTGGTGCAGAATGCAGCCGCGTGAGTTGTGTTGGGGGTCTCCCGATACTCCCATGTTACACCTCTGCTCCGTGAGCTGCATTGGCTTCCAATTGCCCTCCGGGTGAGATTCAAGGTGCTGGTGATGACCTATAAAGCCCTACATGGCATGGGTCCGGATTACCTATGGGAGCACCTGATGCCGACGTCAACTTCCCTCCATCCAGTGCGCTCCCACAGAGAGAGCCTCCTCAGGGTGCCACCGGTCAGAGAATGTCAACTGGTGACCCCCAGGGGTAGGGCATTCTCTGTGGCTGCGCCAGACCTTTGGAACCGCTTACCGGTTGAGCTCCGGATGGCTCCCGACCTTCGCTCCTTCCAACGTGATCTAAAAACTTATCTATTCGAACAAGCCAGCCTGGTCTGATGGGTTTGGGGTTTTAACATTGATTTTAACTAATTTATTGTATCAGGCACAATTATTTTTTTTTAACTTTTGTATCTTGTATTCTTGATATTTATTGCCCTGTACACCGCCCTGAGTCCTTCAGGAGAAGGGCGGTATATAAATCAAATAAATATAAATATAAATATAAATATATAAGACTGGACAGATAATGAACAACCATCTCTACACATTTCCATTGATTGAATTAGTGTGAATTAGCAAATTAATTTTATTTGTATTTTCATATACAACTTTGTAATTTATATAATCCTCTAAAGGACAGATTTTGAATGTTTGTCATTTAAACATTTTGCTATTTCAAGAAGTAAACTACATGGTCATATTTATTAAGTATGAAACAATGTGGAATAGTATAGAAAGAACTGACATTTTCTTCTATCCACTGTTCTGATTCTTGTAGTTTAGTATAGGGTCCTAGAATCTACTGATGTTTTATCCAAGTACTAGTCAACCTGACTCTACTTATCTTCATGTCCAGATACATCTTACTGGAGAATTATTATTATTATTATTATTATTATTATTATTATTATTATTATTATTATTATTATTATTATTATTGTTGTTGTTGTTGTTGTTGTTGTTGTTGTTGTTATTGTTGTTGTTGTTGTTGTTGTTATTATTATTATTATTATTATTATTATTATTATTATTATTATTATTAT
>JAKJMR010000251.1:418377-445150 GCA_024449315.1 Daboia siamensis | reverse complement strand
TTTATATTTATATTTATATTTATATTTATATTTATATTTATATTTATTAAACTTATATACCGCCCTTCTTCTGTAGGACCCAGGGCGGTTCACAAGGCAATAAAAACAACATTACAATACAAAAATTAATAGTAATTAAAATAGATTAAATTTTCCTTGATTAAAATCTAAAACCCCTATATAGAAGTTGCTCTTCTATGATTTTTTTTCCAAAGTCTCAACATCTTTTTTGTAGTATGGTGACCAAAATTGGTTGCAGTATTTCAGGTATGGTCTTATAAGGGTTTTATAAAGCAGTAGTAATACTTCACGTGAACTTGATTCTATGCCTCTCTTTGTACAATCCGGGATTGTATTAGGTTTTTTTGGCTGCTGCTGCATACTGCTGGCTCATATTCAAGTGATCATCCACTAGGATTCCAAGGTCCCACTCACAGTTACTATTTTTTGAGCCAGGTCTCACCTAATCTGTACTTATATCTTGGATTTTTCCTGCCTAAATGTAAAATTTTGCTTTTCTCCATATTAAAGTTCATTTTTGGATAGGTCCCATTGTTCAAGTTTATCAAGATCTGTTTGGATTCTGAGCTTGTCTTCTGGGGTGTTGGCTATTCCTGCCAGTTTAGTATTGTCTGCAACTTTGATTAGTTCCCCTTCTATTTCCCCGTCTAAGTCATTTATGAAGATATTGAAGAGTACTGAGCCTAAGACAGAGCCTTTTGGTACCCCACTGCTTACTTCTCTCCATGTGGATGTAGTACCATTGAGGACTACTCACTGAGTACAGTTTGTCAATCAGCTACAAATCCATTGGTAGTGATGCTGTCTATTCCACCTTTTTCTAGCTTACCAATAAGTAGGTTGTGGTCTATTTGTCAAATGCCTTACTGAAAACTAAATATACTATGTCTTTTTTTAAAAAAAATATACTTTATTAAACAAGTTTTAAATAAAAACAAGAACATTATTACAAAGTACTGAAAAGTGTGTCAAATAGAAAAACACCAAAACACCGTATACACCAAAATACAAAAACAACAACATTAAACAAGACCGGGGACTGTAATACTACCCCTAATTTTCTTTTTCTCGTACATCCCAGGCTAAGTAACCTTTAATTACCAAATATTAGAAATCTATAATTGTATATATCTCCAGATTCTATACCTCAAATAATAATACACAATCATCTGATATTTCCCCCGTTGAAGTTAAATATTCTATTTTGTAACCATGAATACCAGGAGTCCCAACTTTTATTAAAAAGTGATTCACTTTTCCCTTTGAGAACATATGTCATTCGATCTGACTCTGCGCATAGTAATACTTTCTCTATTACTTGATAGTCGGTTAGGATTTCCTTTGTCTTCCAATTTTGTGCATAAGTCATACACGCCACTGTTGTAATATGTATTAATAGATACCAAACATTTTTTGGTACTTCTTGTGGCTTCATCCCCAAGAGGAAAATAGCTCAGTCCAATTGAAAATCATATCCTGTTATTTGAAATAACCAAATTTTTATATTGGTCCAGTAACGCCTAACCTTTGGACAAGTCCATCATTGATGGTAGAAAGTGCCCCTGGCAGAATCACATTTCCAACATTTGTCATTTGCATTGGGAAACATTTTTGAAATTTGTGCAGGAGCTAAGTACCATCTATACAACATTTTGTACATATTTTCTTTAAATGCTGTTGCTAACGTTAATTTTATATTTTTCTTCCAAATTTGTTCCCACTCCTCTAATTCTATAGTGCGACCAATATTTCTCCCCCAGGCAATCATTACATCATTTATTGTTCCCCCTTCCATCCCATGGAACAAAAGGAGATTATAGGTCTTAGATAAAAGTTTAGCATCACTTCCCCATAAAATCTTGTCTAATTCTTGTGGGATTATATTGATTCCAAATTTCTGCTTATCCCTATTAAACCTTGAGCTCATTTGAGAATACGACCACCAATCCAACTCTATATCCCCAAAATGTAACTCCTCCCTGGATTTAACATTGCCTCTCAGATCTATGAGATCTTTATACCTATAATTTCTGTCTGGATTGTGTAATGTCGAATAAGTTACAGCTTCCAAAGGAGTAAACCAGCCAGGTATCTTTGTATAGATCCACCCTCTCACCCTACGCCAAGAGTTTATCAATACATCCCTAATATAATGATTAGAGAAAACTTTATATTGACTATCTTTCTTTGACCAGAGATAGGCATGCCATCCCTGCGTTAAGTTATATCCTTCAATAGTTAACACCCTCCTTCTAGATAACACAACCCAGTCCCTAATCCAAGCCATGGCAGAGGCATGGTAATACAGCTCCCAATGTGGGAGCCCCAGTCCTCCCCTTGTTTTGTGCTCCTGCAACGTTCTCCTTTTAATACGCGGCTTTTGATTATTCCATATGAATTTACCAACTATCTGTTCTAGTTTTTTAAATCTCGCCATATATCACATATACCTAACTCCTCCCTCACTTGATCCCACACCTTAGGCAATATTCTTTTTACCCCTTTAAGTAAACTTTGTCCCGGGGTATAGTCTTTATCAACATCTAAGTATATTATGTCCATACTATTCTATTCCGCTGGTCTACTAATTTAGTCACTTTATCAAAGAATGAAATAAGATTGGTTGGTCGTGATCTGTTTTTATTTTTTTAAATAAAGTTTTATTATTTTTTAACAGAATTCAATAATAATTATTCAACAAAAATGTGTTGTCTGAGTATCTTATTCACTAATACATATTTTTAAACATTTTTGCTAATTTTATTAGTGGCAACCGCCATCTATAGAACATTTTATATAAGTTTTTTTTCATATGAAGCTGACATTGTCAATTTATAGTTTCTTTCCCACAAACTTTCCCACATCTCTAAGTCTATATTATATCCAAAATTCTTTGCCCATGCTATCATTGTCTTTTACTTGCTCATCTTCCATTTTGAGATTTAATAACAAATTGTACATTTTTTTAATTTTTAAAGGATTATGATCTGCCCAAGTACCTAATTCTATTTCAATTTCCTGCATATTAACCCTTAATTCAGGCTCATCCAAATCATATCAATTCTGGACCAAGATTTATGACTATTAAAATGAAATGTATATTGTGATTTTCCTGGGTACATTTCTCTCCAAATATCTTGTACACTAATTTCCTGTATCATGTTGAAAAAAGTCTTAGGTAATCTTTTTTCCCCCTTGTTTCCCTGATTTACTGCTTTTATAGTCTAATGTCCCATCTATTATTGCACTGAAATCCCCAATTAAGCATGATATTTTGTCATGATCTGTTTTTAACAAACCCGTGCTGGCTAATAGTTATAACTTTATTTGCTTCCAGTTGTTCGTAGATCTGGTTGTTGTTGTTGTTGTTGTTGTTGTTGTTGTTAATCATCTTTTCCAGGATCCTCTCAGGTATTAATGTTAGACTGTCTGTAGTTACCTCGGTCTGTTTTTTTTCCTTCCTTTTTTGAAGATGGGAACCACATCAGCTCTTTTCCAATCCTTAGGAAGTTCCCTGGTGCTCCAGGATTTTTGAAAGATATGGTGCAATGATTCTGAAATAATATTTGTCAGCTCCTTTGGAACTCTGGGATGTAATCTGTCCCAGTGAGATAAGATAGGTGTTCTCTTACCATTTTCTTGCTTAGTTTGATTTTTGTTTCTAATTTGTCTTTTGCAGTAGGTTTTTTTTTTTGGTATGTTGGCCTATAATTTATTTTTGTATGAAGACTGATACAAACAATGAGTTAAGCAGCTCTGCTTTCTCCCTATTCCCTAATGCCTTTTTTCTTGCCATCTTCTCTCTTTAGTGGACCTACATTTTGCTTGACTTTTTTTCTTGTTATTAATATGTTGAAAGAAACTTTTTTTATTATCCTTGATTTCTGTTCCAAGTCTTTGTTCATTCTGAGCCTTTGCCTTCCTGACTTCATCTTTGCATGTTCTGGTTATCCCTCTTTCCACTTTTTGTACTTGTCCTTTTTGTCTGTCAGTTTGTCAGAGAGATCTTTGTGCAGCCATGATGGTTTCTTCTTAAATTTCTTGTTTTTCTTTCTCAATGGTATTGTGTTGGACTGGGCTTTTATGATAACATTTTTCAGAGTTTCCCATGCTTCTTGAGTTGTTTTCTCCTTTGGGATTTTCATCCATGGAATCTTTCCCAAGTTCTCTCTGAGTTTGTTAAAATCAGCTCGTTTGAAGTTTAAGACACTACCTGGATTATTTTCCATTGCTTGTATTATATTGAATTCCAGTATGATGTGGTCACTTTCATTCAAGATTCCGGCAACTTCAACTCCCTCTACCAGGTCTTCTCTATTAGTAACAATTAGGTCCAGTATAGCTTTACTTCTAGTTCCTTCCTCCACCTTTTGGATTTCACTTTGTTTTAAAGGAGTAGATGATAAACAAAATAAAAGATTATTAATAATCATTAATACTTGTTCTTGATTGGCAACTTTTAGCTTTTACAAAGAAGTAGATACCTAGGTTTGTTTTCCCTTATTTAGCCCTTATGAAGTTTCACATTTAAATATAGTTTTGTTTTGGAATTTTCTTCTTCAACCTTCATTGCCAGTCTTAATTTGTTTGTTTTTAACAAAAAAGCATAATAATGAAGTACTGTTTAATTAGAGGAAAATGTGACATATTTATAATGAATGAACTATGCCACAAACTGTGAATTTCTTAATAAAATTGTGTTGTTATTATTACTTTCTAGCAAGTAAGGTATCACATTTCTAGTTTAAAAATATGGGTGGCTAGATGAAAGAGAATTAATTAAAATTAATTAAAATTAAAATTCATTAAAATGGGAACAGGTATTAAGTAAAAAAAATCATAGGACACATAAAAAGTGCTTTTTAAATTTATTAAATTATTGCCTTTTAACGGAAAGTTATTGAAATTTTTATTTTCCAATTGATTCAGTTTGAATCAAATCAATCATTTCAGCTCTATGCAGAGCTGAGTAAGTGGACTACTTCTGTCTCTGCAGTTCAAGCAATATAGTCAGTCAGCTTCAAGTTCTCTAATTTATTATTTGAATGAAGATTGGCAATTAAATAAATACAATCACAAACCAATAGACTATTGTTTATTAATTTATCTTAAAATGAAGTCATTGCATTTGAAAGGCATAATACTCAATAAAAGACCCTTTGAGGAATCCCATCTTTGGCATCATAAATAAGAAAGATAAGTATACTCTGACAGTTTAAAAGTGACAGTTTATAAGTGACAGACTAAACTATGAAAAAAGGAAAAGAAAAATAGCAGAAGACATTTTGGGGGGACGGAGATCTTATGTTAGTTTTTTTGTTTAAAAGACATTCTTCAGAAAAAGATGAATCATGAAATAGAATATGAACACTACAAATGGTGAACTCAAAAGTACATTGTGAACCAAACTGACATCTTCGTAGAAGTTTGACCTAGTTTGTGACGGCTTTCTGCTATCAATCATTTTTGGCAGCATTTTCCTGCTAGATGGATGCTTAGCAAGATCTGGTCCTTTTTTTTTAAACAATCAGAAAGTGCAAGTTTCCAAAAACTTTCATCTTGAAATGACTATTTCTTTAATCATTTAATATTTGTTTTAAATATATGCTTCAGTCTTTACACTATTCCTTATTTTCATCTGTCATACATTTTGTAGACCAACTTTTTATTTAATATTATTCAGAATATTTAGGACTCTAAAATATGATATTCAAAATGTTCCCTGGAATCCCACACTTCTTGTAAGAATCATCCAAGATTTCAACATGCCATTTCTATTTGCATTGTACAAAATGGATTACTGGAAATTTAATTCAAATATATTACATAAAACATATTTATTAATGATTGTTTGTTAATGAGTGGTCACACTGTAGAAGGTTCCTTATCAACTCTGAAGACCACTGCTCTAAAATTTAGATTTACCATAGAGACCTGCATATAGAAAAATTCTGATAATCCATTTCAAACTATTAGATTCTCCATTATTACTATAAAAGCTTCTTGTTTATGAAATGATTACAAAAATCTGTTAAATTTGGCTCACAACTGATGGCTTCAATCCATCATAAATACTATAGGTATTTTTTCCATATAATTATGAATGAATAATACATAATGTATCCAGCCATATGTTGACTCATTAATCATATGTCAATTCCAAGCCTGGATAACTGGGGAGGGTTAGTGAAAGCTATGGTGGTTGGAGGAAAGTTTTGGGGAAGCCCAACAATAGATGGTGAAAGAGGTCACCTATGCTGTATAAAGTTATATCAAATTGGAACATAGAATATTAGAGGCATGTATTTTAGGCAATTCAAAATTGTAAAAAGAGAAATGATTAGAGTGAACATATCCTTGGCATCAGTGAGTTATACTGAAGAGGCAATGGTCAATTCAAATCAAGTAGTTGCATTCTGTCTAAGCAAACAAGTAGCTAAATGTGTTGAAAATCACAGAGCAAACAGTGATCATATAATAGCTATTCAAATTTGAGGCAAGCCACTCAACATACTACAAATACTCTAGATACTAGACAAACATCTGCGCATGCCCAAGATGGCGGGCGTGCTCGGCTGAGCTCCGTGGGGAGTTTCGGCAATTTTGCGACCCTGGGAGCCCCACAGGAATGTTATTCTCTCTGTGCTGGGGGTTTGGGTTAGGGTTGAGGAGGAGCTGCTGGTGGCTGTCTTTGTAGCAGCTGCTCTACTGTTAGCTCTATGAGCTCGGAGTTTTTTAGATGACCCTCGGCAGTTCGGAGTAGTCTGGGAGAGCCGTGCAGGTTCGGAGGAATTCAGCTGAGCCTGAGGCAGTTTGCCAACCAGCTGATCGTCGGGGCTGCGGGAGCTCAGGGAGACCTGATGAAGCCTTACGGAGCCCTTCTGAGATTATTGAGGACTTTGAAAGAACTTGGCAGTCCTGCTTTGGGCTATATCCTCCGGAGGCTCCGAGGGACTTCGAATTCAGCTGAGCCCCATACAATGCGGCGCCGACCAGCTGATTGTCGGGACCGCGGGAGCTCCGGGAAGCCTGGCGAAGCTATATGGAGCTCTCCGGAGGACCTCGGAAGAACCTGGCAGAGCCCTGTTTATGCGACGCCGACCGGTTGGTGGTCGGTGCCACGGGAGTTTAGCGAAGCCAGGAGGAGTTTGGTGGAGGTCCTGGAGGAATTTGGGAGACTCGCGCCCCGCCGACCAGCTGATTGTGGTTGCTGCCGTGTGTTGCGGAGGGCCGGTGGAGCTGTGCGGAGCCCGGGACAACTTAATGGAGCCTGCAGCTATCGGGATAGCCTTCCAGCTGCTCGAGGAACTGGATTTCGGCTTGGAGCAACACTAGCGTTGGAGTGGTGGAGATGGTCCTGGTCGGCGCCTGAGATGGCTGGCGGGGAGGAAGTTGGTTTGCTGCGGCCATTTTGATCATGGCGTGGAAAGGATCTGGACCCTCTCTCACCACTTTTGTGAGCTTATGGACTTCGCGGACTTGTTTGCTCTATCATCCCCTCCTTTTTCCCTTTCCTTTCCCCCTGGGTTTTGGAAGGTCCCGGAGGTACAAACCACTGTGGGAGAGTGGTTAAGAGTTTCCACCTTCTACCATCCTAGAGGTGAGAGCTCTAGGCGGTATCTTTTTCCCCGGCTGTATATCCCAGGCTGCTTCCCAGTCCTGAACCATTGTGAGAGGATGGGATCGTTCTGGGGGGTTAACCAGCTTTAACCAGCTCTAGTGGCAGTTGAGCTAGGTTTGCAGTGGATACTTTCCTTCCATTTAAGATCCTCCCATTTTGATTTAATCTGGGTTCGCTTTTTGCTGGATTATCTGATCATCATTATGTGTCTTAGTTACCCCATTAGGGTTTTGCTCGCCCTTAGGGGTTCTCCCTTATCCTGGGTGCGACCCGCCTTATCTACCACTCTGCCTCTTGATGAAGGGCTCGATTTTTGGGACCCCGAGAGATGGCTGGGCAGGAACAGGGGCCTCAGGTATAAATTTAATAAGAGGCCCCTGGTTACTTTTTTAGCCAAATATTTTATGGGGTTAGGGAAGGGGGAGGGTTATGGTTGGTTGGAAATGGATAATCCACCAACTGTTGCTCAGGCCGGGTCTAGGATAGATCGCGTAAGGGGGGAGCCAGGGTTGGCCGCCTCCGGAGCTCCGGAGCGGCTCGTGGGATTACCTATTCCCACGACGGTAGGGAATGGTAGCAGGTGCAAGAACGGAGGGCCGTATCGACCTTTGGGAGGGCTTCCCCGCTGTTTACAAGCGGTGAGGCGCTCCGACCCTCTGTCTTCGACCCAAGGTCCCAGGAGTGGGGATGTGCAGCCACCTGAGCTCCGACTGGTGTACTTGAATGCCAGGTCCATTGTTAATAAGGCTCCTCTCATCCGGGATCTGGTTGAGGGGGAGCACGCGGACCTGGCTTGCATCACGGAGACTTGGTTGGGCCCAGAGGGTGGTATCCCCTGGTAGATCTTTGCCCACCAGGTTTCCGGGTGCTACACCAGCCTCGGGCTCAGGGTAGGGGCGGGGGAGTGGCGGTAGTTATTAGGGAGACCTTGTGTCCGCGGGAGGCCACCATTCTTCAGATAGTCGGGTGTAAGTCTCTCTTCTTGAGATGCGGCCCTGGGGCGCAGTTGGGCTTGCTGCTGGTGTACCTTTCGCCTAGTCGCGCAGCAGCAGCCCTGCCTGAGCTCCTCGATATCCTCTCGGGGCTGGTGATTGAGTTTCCCAAACTTATGGTTTTGGGAGACTTCAATCTACCATCCCTGGGAGGATCTTCTGAGTTAGCTCGGGAGTTCATGGCTTCCATGACGGCCATGGACCTGATGCAAGTAATTTCTGGACCGACTCATGAGGGAGGCCACACCCTTGACCTGATTTTCTTATCTGGACAGTGGTTAGATGATCTTGGTGGGGGCTCTCCAATTGTTATGCCCCTGTCATGGACCGATCACCATCTCCTGCGGCTGGTCTTCCGTTTTGCCACTCCCCAGCGTGGGCATGTGGAACCAATTAGATGGTACCGCCCCAGTCGCTTAATGGACCCTGAGAGGTTCCAGGCAGCGCTGGGGTCCCCACCTGCCTCCTCCACTCACAGCTCGGAGGATGCCTTAGTGGAAGCCTGGGAAAGGGCAGCCACGGAGGCTCTTGACCAAGTTGTACCCTTGCGGCCCCTACCCGGTGCAGATCCCATCGAGCTCCATGGTTTTCCGCGGAGCTTCGAGAGATGAAGCGTCGGAGACGGGGCCTAGAGAGCTGTTGGAGATCTAGCCGATCCGAATCTGACCGATTGCGACTAAGAACCTATATTAGGTCTTATCTCGCTGCGATAAGGGTGGCGAGGTCTAATCACTTCGCTACCCTTATCGAGTCCGCAGATAATCGCCCGGCTGCCCTGTTTAGGGTGACTCGCTCCCTCCTTAATCAGGAGGTGAGGGAGGAACCCTTGCAGGGTCGTGCCGAGGAGTTTAATCAACATCTGTCGGACAAAATCGCTCGGATTCGGACCGGTTTGGACTCTGACTGGGCAGAGTCTGGCGATCAGGACACGGGCGGTCTTGTCGATATTATATGGGAGGAGTTTGACTCTGTTACTCCGGAGGAAGTGGACAGGATCATGGGGAGGCTGAGTTCCACCACATGTTTATTGGGCCCGTGCCCTTCCTGGCTGGTTTATGCAGCTCGGGAAGGGACACGAGGCTGGTTCCAGGCGGTTATATCTGCTTCTTTGAGTGAGGGTAGTTTCCCCGCCGTCTTGAAAGAGGCGGTGGTGAGACCTCTCCTCAAGAAGCCTGCCTTGGACCCAGCTGTGTTGAATAACTTTCGCCCGGTCTCCAACCTTCGCTTTCTGGTGAAGGTTGTTGAGAGTGTGGTGGCACATCAGCTCCCTCTGGCCCTGGATGAAGCGGATTATCTAGACCCGTACCAATTGGGTTTCAGGCCCGGGTACAGCACGGAGACGGCATTGGTCGCTCTGGTGAATGATCTCTGGAGGGCCCGGGACAGGGGACATTCCTCTGTCCTAGTCCTATTAGACCTCTCAGCGGCGTTCAATACCATCGACCATGGTATCTTGCTGCGGCGTCTCAGGGGATTGGGAGTGGGAGGCACAGTTTTGCAGTGGTTCTCCTCCTATCTCCTGGGACGTTCGCAGTCGGTGTTGGCAGGGGGACAGAGGTCGACCTCGAGGTCTCTCGTTTGTGGAGTTCCTCAGGGGTCGGTCCTCTCGCCTCTCCTGTTCAACATCTACATGAAACCGCTGGGTGAGATCATTCGTGGTTTTGGAGTTGGGTATCATCAGTATGCGGATGATACCCAACTTTTTCTTTCTACCCCAAACCACCCCAGTGATGCCCTCGACGTGATGTCCCGTTGCCTGGAGGCGGTTCGGGTCTGGATGGGGAGTAATAGACTTCAACTCAACCCCGACAAGACTGAGTGGCTGTGCATACCGGCATCCCGGGATATTCAGAATATTCCATCTCTTTCTATGGGGGGTGAACTATTACCCCCCGTAGATAGGGCTCGCAACTTGGGAGTCCTCCTAGATTCACGGCTTGCTTTGGAAGACCATATAGTGGCTGTGACTAGGGGGGCTTTCGCCCAGGTTCGCCTGGTGCGCCAGTTGCGGCCCTATCTAGACTGGGATGCCTTATGTACAGTCACTCATGCACTCGTGACCTCTCGCCTTGACTACTGCAACGCTCTCTACATGGGGCTGCCCTTGAAGACCACTCGGAGGCTCCAACTGGTACAGAATGCAGCCGTGCGAGTTGTGCTGGGAGTCTCCCGATACTCCCATATTACACCTCTTCTCCGTGAGCTGCATTGGTTGCCAGTTGTCTTCTGAGTGAGGTTCAAGGTATTAGTTATGGTGTTTAAGGCCCTACATGGCATGGGTCCGGAGTACCTTGGGGATCACCTGCTGCCGGCATCAACTTCCCTCCGCCCTGTGCGTTCCCACAGAGAGGGTCTCCTCAGGGTGCCACCGATCAGAGAATGTCGATTGGTGACCCCCAGGGGGAGATCCTTCTCTGTGGGCGCCCCGGAGCTATGGAATCAGCTGCCGGCCGAGCTCCGGATGGCGCCCGACCTTCGCTCCTTCCGCCGCGATCTAAAGACATTCTTATTTTTACAATCCGGCCTGGCCTGATGAGGGATGGGGGTTATTTTAATATTTTAATATTTGT
The DNA here is from genome assembly GCA_024449315.1 of Daboia siamensis. NCBI lineage: Eukaryota > Metazoa > Chordata > Lepidosauria > Squamata > Viperidae > Daboia > Daboia siamensis. Next base: position 433,946 of record JAKJMR010000251.1, on the reverse strand, counting down.
ATTTATTGTTTTAACTGGGCATACATTTAATCTTTTTTAATTTTTGTATCTTTGTATTGTTATATTGCCCTGTACACCGCCCTGAGTCCTTCCGGAGAAGGGCGGTATATAAATAAAATTAAATAAATAAATAAATAAATAAATGTCCCCTCCAATTGTAGACCCAAATGATGATGAAATTAAACTTTTTTACAGTCAGTTTCAATGTACTGCCAAGCAAATACAAAAAAAAAGCAAATACCAATTATGGATAATTTCAATGCAAAAGTAGGACAAAGAGAAGTTGCAAGAATAGTAGGCAAATTTTGGCTAGGTGAACAGAATGAAGCTGGCTATCGCCTACTGCAATTTTGCCAGGAAAATCATGTCAGCATAATTAACATGTGGTTTATTCAAAACAAGCAACATTTATACACATGGACAACACCAAATAGACAACATAAAAAATAGGTAGACTTCATTTTATGGTAACAGTGCTGGAAAGGTTCAGTTGCATATTTTAAGAAACTTCCTGGCACTGATCATAGCTCAGACCATCATTTATTAAGGCCTAAAATGAAACACTACAAAGTGAAAAAATGGTACTATCCCCACAAAATTTAATGTAAACATCTCATTTATATATGCCATAGAAGTTAAGAATAGGTTTGAACTACTGAATCTAGAAAGGAAAGATCCAAAAGAAACACCATCGAGAGATCGAAACTAACATCATTGAAATTGCTGGAAAATATGTGTCACACCAAAAACCAAAGAGAACAAACAAGTGTTTATTTGATGACACCATCAAAATAGCTGTTCTGTGAAGAGTAGCCAAAGCCAAGGTTAATAAGAATGAAGTTAAAAAACTGAATGTAATTTTTCAACATAAAGCCAGGTTAGACAAAAAAGACAGTGGAAGGAGCAGTGTCAACATCTGGAACAAGTTAACAGGAAGGGACATACTATGGATATTTGCCATAGCAAAAATGATTCAATCCAGCTTTTCAGCTTGGCAAGGAACTGTTAAATACTGCAAAGGTAATGTACTAAATGACCTGCAGAAGATCAAGAATAGGTAGAAAGAATATACAGAAAGACCCCGTAGCAGTTTGACTTACCATTAAAATGATGATGACAGCTCAATTAATAAAGAACTAAAAATCTTGAAAGAAGAAATAGAATGGGCCATGAAGAAATTGCCAACTGAAAACCCCCAGGTATTGATGGAATATCTGTATAATTACTGAGAACATTGCTAGTTAACATCATCACTGTCCTGTGACAAGAGATATGGTCTACATGTCGGTGGCCTCAGGACTGGGAAATATCTGTTTTTATCCCATTAGTAAAGAAGGGTGATGCCAGCAACTGCTCCAACTATCGCACAATTGCATTGAATTCTCATACAAGCATGATTCTGTTACAGATCATTTAAACAGAGACTACAGAATGTCATTGATCAAGAGTTAACACAATAAGCCACGGATAGCTTTGCATGATCTTAGTATCCCAACATCCCTAATCATATTTATAAGATCATTCTATACTGAACAGGAGGCAACATTGAGAATGGCAACACAGATTGGTTCAGGATCAGTAAGGAAGTAAGACAATGATATGTTTTATCACCATTTTTGCTCAGTATATATGCTGAAGTGAGCATGTGTAATTGCCTGATGTTGGAGTGAAGACTGGGGAAAGAACTATAAATAATTTAAGGTACACAGATGATACAACATTATTGGCTGAAAATAAGGGAGACCTGGAAAAACTGATTTGAAAATCAAGGATGAAAATGAAAAAGTATTATTAAATCTTAACATCAGGAAAAGATAATGACAATAGCTGCAGATGGACATGAGATGTTTAAAATCCGCAAGGAGGAAATTGAATTAGTTAAAGAATTTATCTTCTTTAGATGAAAAATTATTCATGATGGTAGTTTTACTCCTGAAATAAAACACAGAACCATCTTAGGCCACACTATAGTGGTTACCATGAATAAGATCTGGAAAAGCAGAGATCTACTGTAAATGCAAAAAAGCACGCAACAGTCTTTCCTATAATGGTGTATGGGTGGGAGAATTAGATAGCAAGAACAGCTGATCAAAGAAGAATTGATTCCTTTTTACTGTGGTTCTGGCAAAATTATTGCATATACCGTGGTCAGCCAGAGCAACCAACAGAGAGGTGATGAATCATATAAAACAGATACGTCACTAGAAGCCAAAATCACAAAACTACATCTGATTTACTTTGGCCCTGTCATGTATGCAAATTCATTGAAGAAGTCAATGATGCTAGGAATGGTTAGTGGAACAAGAAGAAGAGGCAAGCAAAGAACATGCTGGCTTGATAACATCAAAACTGATACAAAAATGAACATCCAACAAGTGAAAGAAGCTGTGCTTGACCACTTGCCTGAAAAATCACTGAGAGTTGGACATGATTGACTGGATAAAACAAAACAAAACAAAAGGTGTAGCTGAACAATGCCCCCAGAAATGATTTAAGCCTATGCTTTCATTTGAAAAAACAATATCCTTTCAACCATTTTTGACAATCTATTATTGCAATGGTTATTTAGAGAATCCTTGTATACAAGCTGGATCTCCATGACCAAATTTTATTCAAGAGAATTTTTTTTTAGGCAATTTTTAGGATAGCTTTCTTAAATTCATTTATTGGGCTCTACCTAAAGACAAAGAATAACATTTATAGGTAAATCTATTCTATTAAGGAATGGAATAGTTAGTAGATAACTGTTTAAGGGTCAGAAGGACAGATAAATTTTATCAATACAGTTTCATGCTGAGGAAAAAAAATGTACCCGTGAGTTCTCTGACAGGAAGGAAAGAAAGAAAGTTTAATAGATTGAAGGGAATAGTTTAAGAATTCAATCGTGAAAAGAAAAAGCAGATGCAAGAACAAAGAAGAACCCCCTGCTTGCTGTCTCTATTTTTAACATGTCTATTGGATATTATGTTAAATGGTACAAAGAATCAATGCTTCTGGTGCTACACTTCCAATATTCTCTACTGTTACTTTATACTACATTTTTTATGCCATCTCCTAGTTGTCCAGGAAAAAAAGTAAGAATATTATTCATTTATATAAACCACCTGTACCATTTATTTCCTTTGGTTCTATCAGAGTTTCCAGCAGAAGTAGAACTATTCACTACTTTCTTTGAAATGAAGACAGGAGCTTTCTACAGGTAGGGAGCAATGAATGCACCATTGGCCCATGTAGAGCACTGACTTGGAGCTGTTGACAGCAGCAGTTAGGCTAAATCTATTTAAATTTAATTGAATTGTGCATCAAACTGTATCTTTAGCCTGCTTTTACTTCTTGCATATTATACTCTCTCTATGGCTGAGCTTGCTGTTTATTTGGAAACATCAGGTCTAAAGCTTTTCCTTTACTGGAACAAAATAAAATGCATGAATTTTAATTTAAAATTACAGCATGATGGAGCTTACAAAGATATAGACTAGTGGCATATCTGGTTTGATTTCCTGAACTAATTACATTATATTTTTGAGGCAATACTAAAAATACAGCTTAAGATATAACTTGTTTTATATGACAAAAAAGAAAAGGAAAGAGAGATGAAGACAGAGAGCAAGTACCCATGGGAAGAGGACAGTTAGTTTGTAGTAATCCAAAATCAGAAAAGGTGTAATAGACCATTTTAAGACCAGCAAATTTTATTATAGATCATAAGCTTTTGTGAGGTTCAGCTGATTTCATTAGATGCATGTAGTAGCTTAAGTAATGGAGGACGGAGGAAACAAAAAATAGTTATGCATATGATGGTTCCATGCAGAAAAGATTAGAGGTACCTGTAATCTCTTATTATAATGTGTTAAAAATCCATTGTATTGGTTCCAACCTGAGGTAGCCTGAAATTTATGCAAATTTAACCATCTCACACCTAAAGAAAAATAGTATTTTTCTTTCAAAACTGCTATTTTGAGATCTGTAATAGTATGTCCTGGAATGTTAAAATGTTTTGCTATTAGACTGACCTTGTTTCAAGACCTGATATCAAATACATGTCCATTATTTTTTTTGCACAAAGTTTGGACTGTTTGTCCTATGTAGTATCCAGAGAAGCTTGGTTGGAAGATAACAGCATAAATCCTTTAAGAAAAACAAGTAAATATGTTTCTGAAGCTATTGAAGCAAATAGTGGTACTGTTGATGTGAATGCAAAGCCCATAACTGATTTTTTTACAGGCTCTGGTTTCCATGTTAGTATCGGTATCATTTTCATGTAATTTCTTGTTGTTTATAAGAATATGCTTGAGCTTGAGTGGTTGCCTGAAGGCAATATGTGTGTGCTACCAAATGTCTGAAAAAGCATAATGTCCAGTGTAGGTTTTATATTATTAATAATATGTTTGGGAAGCTTAAGCTGTCAGCTGTAGGGAACAGTCAATGGTTTTCTGTTGTTCTGTTTTGTGATCCGGCTTTTAATGGGGTCTCTCTGAGAATCAGTCCAATTGTAAGGATTTACATATTGATTATTCTGGGTTGGTAAATCAGTATCTTGGATGCCTGCATTAATTGATATATTAACACAAAGAATACAAGAAAAATATTGGAAATTGAATAATCTAGCAATATTACAAAAAAAACCCAAAACACTTGCAAATATTTGGTGACCATAGTTCATAGATTAATTCTTTTAAATAGACTGCAGGAATATGTGGAATTCCAATTCAGAATGTCCCATTCATTTAATATTTTTTCCAAAACAATATGTCAGCAGCATGATATACAAAGACTTACTTTTGCTGCATTAGAATTTATAACATAAGGCCTAAATAATTAAGATGATCTACTTTGGTTTATTATTAAAATATGAACCTTCATATGAAGGGAGGCTTCTTGTACATAATCAAATCCAGTAAAAATATAGTACTATCATGCATTTGCAATACCATAATCCAGAAATATTTATATTAGTTCCAAAGTTACCTAACATACATATTTGACATTGTGACTGACATGTTCTGACTTAAAACAATATATTATATATAATAATATAGAAATGCTGTATAATTTATTTTTTGTCATATCCACCCTAACCCTAACCCTAACCCAATCTGATATTGCTAGAAGAATAGCATAGCATAGCATAGCATAGCATAGCATAGCATAGCATAGCATAGCATAGCATAGCATAGCACAGCACAGAACAGAACAGAACAGAACAGAACAGAACAGAATAGAGCTGGAAGGGACCTTGGAGGTCTTCTAGTCCAGCCCCTGATCAAGCAGGAGAACCTATAATATCTCAGACAAGTGACTGTCTAGCCTCTTTTTAAAAATCTCCAGTGATGGAGCACCCATGATTTCAGGGGGCAAGCTATTTCACTGGTTAATTGTCCTCACAGTAAGGAAGTTTATCCTTAATTCCAGGTTGCTTCTCACTTTGATCAGTTTCCAACCATTGTTTCTTGTCCTGCCCTCTAGAGCTTTGGTGAATAAGTGGATCCTTTCTTCTTTGTGACAGCCCCTCAAATACTAGAATACTGCTATCATGTCTCCCCTATTTCTTCTTTTCTTTAGATTAGCCAAACCCAAGTCCTGCAGCTGTTCTTTGTATGTTTTAGCCTTTGATCATCTTAGTTGCTCTTCTCTGAATTTTTTTTCCAGATTCTCAACATCTTTTTTGTAGTATGGTGACCAAAACTGGCTGCAGTATTCCAGGTGTGGTCTTACTAGAGTTTTATAAAGCGGTACTAATACTTCACAGGATCTTGATTCTATGCCTCTGTCTATACAACCAAGGATTGTATTGGTTTGTCTTCTGGGGTGTTGGCTACTCCTGCCAGTTTGGTGTCATCTGCAAATTTGATGAGTTCCCCTTCAATTCCCTCATCTAAGTCATTGATGAAGATATTGAAGAGTACTAGGCCTAAGTTGGAACCTTGTGGTACCCCACTGTTTACTTCTCTCCATGTGGATGTAGTGCTGTTGAGTATGGTTTCCCAGCCAGCTACAGATCCATCTGGTGGTGATGTTGTCTATTCCATCTTTTTCTACTTACCAAGGAGTAGGTTGTGGTCTACTTTATCAAAAGCCTTACTGAAGTCTAAGTATACTATGTCCACAGTATTTCACTGGTCTATTAGTTTAGAGAATATTTGTAGCTGAGGGTTACCAATGAGGAGTATTTGGTGGCCTATGTGCTTGGCTCATTTCTTGCAGACTTTTTATTACACAAACTAGGTAACATCAACATGTTATCTGGTATGGATAATGAAATGTCTGCAAGAAAACAACCTAGTAGTTATTTATTATATTTTGTGATAAAAAGATAATTACTGTAAAAAAGATAAAATGGTGTAACTACAGAAAGTAAATAAAGATGAATGGATGGGTAGATGGATATATGAGAAATAAATAAATCTGAAAATGGATTTAGAAATGTATGTCATGAACTGTATAGGATTAATTTTTATGAACTGAAAGAGACAAGATTTAGACTGACCCATACATGCTTCAATTAAGGTCCTATTTTATATTATATATATAAATCCCATTTATATCCCACCCTTCTCCGAAGACTCAGGGCGGCTTACAATTTAAAGCACAAATCAAAGTGCTTAGCAATAATTTACAAAGATGTTGAGGCTTACTTCAGTTATATTAGTACTAATTTGAGATTTTCATTGTTGTTGTTCTTAGTTGCAAAGTCGTGTTTGACCCATCATGACCCCATGGAAAACATTCCTCCAGGTCTTCCTGTCCGCTACCATCTTCTGGAATCCATTTAAGCTCATGCCTACTGCTTCAGTGACTCCATCTAGCCATCTCATTCTCTGTCGTCCCCTTCTTCTCTTGCCCTTAACCTTTCCCAGCATTAGGCTCTTCTCCAGTGAGTCCCTCCTTCTCATTAGGTGGCCAAAGTATTTGAGTTTCAACTTCAGGATCTGGCCTTCTAAAGAGCAGTCAGGGTTGATCTCCTCTAGGACTGACCAGTTTGATTGCCTTGCAGTCCAGGGGACTCGCAGGAGTCTTCTCCAGCGCCATAGTTCAAAGGCCTCAATTCTTTGGCACTCAGCCTTTCTTATGGTCCAGCTTTCACAGCCATCTATTGCAATTGGGAAAACCATAGCCTTAACTATATGCACTTTTGTTGGCAGGGTGATGTCTCTACTTTTTAGTATGCTATCTAGATTTGTCATGGCTTTCCTCCCCAGAATGATTTTGATTTTGAACCAATCAGTGGTTCCATGTCCAATTCTCACTATTGCTTCTTGATCCGCATATAGGTTTCTCAAGAGACAAATAAGATGGTCTGATACTCCCATCTCTCTAAGAAATTGTCACAATTTGTTGTGATCCACACAATCAAAGGCTTTAGCATAGTCAATGAAGCAGAAGTAGATGTTTTTCTTAACTCCCTAGCTTTCTCCATGATTCAACGTATGTTGGTAATTTGATCTCTAGTTCCTCTGCCTCTTCGAAATCCTGCCTGTATTTCTGGAAGTTCTTGATCCACATATTGCTGGGGTCTACATTGTAGAATTTTAAGCATAACTACTAGCATGTGAAATATGTGCAATGGTGCGATAGTTACAACATTCTTTGGCATCGCCTTTCTTTGGAATTGGAATGTAAACTGATGTTTCCAATCCTGTGGCCACTGTTGAGTTTTCCATATTTGCTGGCAAATTGAGTGTAGCAGTTTTACTGCATTGTCTTTTAAGGTTTTTAATAGCTCAGCTGGAATACTGTCACCTCCACTAGCTTTGTTGTTGCTCAGCTTTCCTAAGGCCCATTTCACTTCACATTCTAGGATGTCTGGCTTGAGGTCAGTGACCACCCCATCGTGGTTATCAGGGATGCTAAGCTCATTCTTGTATAGTTCTTCTGTGTAATTTTTCCACCTCTTCTTAATCTCTTCTGCCTTTAATAGGTCCCTGCCATTTTGGTCCTTTATCATGCCCATCTTTGCATGAAACGTTCCCTTCATGTTTCCAATTTTCTTGAAGAGATCTCTGGTCCTCCCAATTCTATTGTTTTCTTTTATTTCTTTGAATTATTATCTCTACTAGCTATTCTCTGGAATTCTGCATTCAATTGGGTGTATCTTTCTCTTTCTCCTTTGTCTTTAACTTCCCTTCTTTCCTCAGCTATTTGCAAAGCTTCCTCCGACAGCCATTTTGCTTTCTTGCATTTCTTTTTCTTTGGGATGGTTTTAATTGCTATCTCTTCTACAATGTTGCAAACTTCCATCCATTGTTCTTTAGGCACTCTTTCTCTCAGATCTAATTCCTTAAATTTATGTTTTACCTGTACTGTATATTCCTCAGGAATATGATTTAGTTCATACCTGAAGGACTTAGTGTTTTTCCCTACTTTCTTCAATTTAAGCCTAAATTTTGCAATGAGAAGCTCATGATCTGAGCCACAGTCAGCTCCTGGTCTTTTTTTTACTGACTGTATAGAGCTTCTCCATCTTTGGCTGCATAGCACATAGTCAATCTGATTTCTGTGTTGACCCTCTGGTGATGTCCATGTGTAGAGCCATCTATTGGGTTGTTGGAAAAGAGTGTTTGCTATGACCATTGTATTCTCTTGACTAAATTCTATCAGTCTGTGCCCTGCTTCATTTTGTACTGCAAGGCCAAACTTGCCTGTTATTCCGGTTATCTTTTGGCTTCCTACTTTAGCATTCCAATCCCCCATGATGATAAGGACATCATTTTTTGGTGTTGATTCTATAAGGTGCTATAGGGGTTCATAGAACTGGTCAATTTCATCCTCTTCTGTACCAGTGGTTGGAGCATAGACTTGGACTACTGTGATATTGAATGGTTTGCCTTGGATTCACACTAAGATCATTCTGTCATTTTGGGGATTTTATCCCAGTATTGTTTTTCCTACTCTTTTATTGACTATGAAGTCTACTTCATTTCTTTTGAGGGATTCTTGCGTGCAATAGTATACCTGATAGTCATCTAAATTAAATTCATCCATTCCTGTCCATTTTAGTTCACTGATTCCTAAGATGTCGATGTTCAGTCTTGTCATCTCTTGTTTAATCATGTCCAGCTTGCCTTGATTCATGGATCCTACATTCCAGATTCCTATGGCAGTGATGGCGAGCCTTTTAGAGACCAAGTGCCCAAACTGCAACCCAAAACCCACTTATGTATCGTTGGGTGCCACGTGGGGATGGCCCATTGGTTGGTTGTGGCCAATTGGAGCACTTGGCCCATTGGGTGAGTGTAGATGTGGTGGTAATGAAAGACTGGGTGGGACTAAAAAGTTAAATCAATCAATTACAACTTTGCAAGATCTTTTTTTTTCCCCATGAGAAGTTGAAATTGATTGATTGATTGAACTTTTTTTTTTTGCACATAGGGGCAGAGGCCAAAACCAAAAAGGTTTTATAAAACCCAGCTGAAGGCCTAGGACTGGGGCGATGGTGCGTGTGCCCACAGAGAGGGCTCTGTGTGACAGCTGTGGCATACAAGCCATACGTTTGCCACCATGGTTCTATGGAGAATAAATATTTACAGCATCAGACTTTCCTTTCACCACCAGATGCATCCACTGTTTTGGCCCAGTCACTTCATTCTTTCTGGTGCTACTAGTACTAGCCCTCTGGTCTTCCCCAGTAGCATATTGGACACCTTCCAACCTGAGGGGCTCATCTTCCAGTGTCATATCTTTTTGCTTTTGGTACTGTCCATAGGGTTTTCTTGGCAAAGATACTGGAGTGGGTTGCCATTTCCTTCTCCAGTGGATCACATTTTGTCAGAACTCTCTGCTATGACCTGTTCTTGGATGGCCTTGCATGGCATAGCTCATAGCTTCATTGAGTTATAGAAGCCCCTTCGCCATGACAAGGCAGTAATCCATGAAGGGGGAGATTTTCATATAATTGTATAAATAGATATCTTTAGTATAGGGATAATGATTATTTTACCCAGATCTTAAATAAAACATATTTAATGCTTTCTGGTCACTGGTCTGATACATATTCCTTAGTGTTTAACATTCTTGTCACTATCTACCACTCCCACTTACATCAATAAAAAGTCTTGTCCTGCTGTAGTTTAGAAATCTCTGCTTCAATGGCAAATTTAATGAGTTTCTTAATGTCCTTCAGAGGGGAAAAAAAAGCAGCAAAAAGAAATGATGAACATCCCATTGATATATATCATGAGTGAGCTTCCTAAAAAGGATATTGAATTTTCAGCTGAAACTGTTTATATTATGCATATGTAGACATTTTTTTAAAAAAATCAACAGGTTCACCTTAAATGCATTAGTAGTTAATTAGGATTGTAGTAAGCACTTCTTTTATTCCTCTTTCTGCATAACATTTACTTTAGATCATCAGAAAATGGTGGGTAGCTGTAAACATGAATCATAACACCACTTATTATTTTCATAGCAATGATAGTTAAGGTTAAGTTAATCAAAGGCTCAGATTTTTCTTTAATATATGTGGCTTTAGAAAGGCCTCACTCATTGCTTAATGTAAATTGTCTTCTTTTTTATATTTTTTTCCTCTGGCCATTTAATTTCATTCTGATTGTTCTCAATTGCAGGATTTTTTTTTTCCAGCAATAAGGGTTGATAAGTGCTTTAGAAATTATTTTGACTCGATTTCAAGATTAACTTTTTACAAATGGTTGCTGGAAGGGATGCTTTGTTAAATATATACAAAGGCTCTAAAGAGAAAGTGGTGATATTTTTAAAGAAAACATTCTAGTTGATAGCATTTCAAATTATTTTATACTGACAAAGCATATGATATAATGATGAAAAACTATTCTCACTGTGTAATTGGTTAAAATATCACAAACATTATTGCTTTTAATTTTACACTTACAGTCTGCTAGCACCAAGAAGTATCTTCTTTATATTTGTAAATGACTCAGACAACAGAAAATAGTTCCCATTAAAGAAATTGTTTCCATTCATCCTGTATCATTTTGTCAATTTATTCTGGAGGATTCCCAAACTCTCTGTAGAATGTATCCAAGGGAACAGAGAAAATTGTGGCTTCAAGGAGAAAGTAAAATCAAGATAAATTTCCCATCTTTTGCAGGAATAAAACACAAAACACTGGTATACCTTATCAGAAGGATGATTATTATAACTATTGCAATTCCAAACAATGAAAAGCAAAGAAGGAAATAAAAATGGTTGTGAAAGATTAAAACAAAGAAACAGAAAGAAGGAAGCAAATAGAAAGAGAGAAAATAAACAATACAGTGAGAGAACAGGGAAAGATAATAAAAATGTGTCTTAATATAAAAAGATAAAATGGAAGATTTAAAAGAACAGTAGTATGAAATAGTAGATTTGCATTTCTCCAAACATAATTATGGTTACTCTTCAGATTTCTTTGCATACAGTTACAAAGAAATAAATCTAAAAGGTGTGTCTAATAATATAGAAACACAACTGCCATTTTAAGTTTTGTTTTAGTCTTTTCTGAAAATAAAATATACAGAATTATACTGCCAGCAATATAAGGGGAAGGACTAAAGCTTGAAGTTAATACAAACATATTGAGTAATTTCTATGTACTTTGAATGATTTTAAATTTCTAGGCCCAATGAGATGTGATCTAGGGTATGGAATGGACTTGCTGATACGCTTGTCTAATTTGTTGGTTTCATGAAATCCTAGAAAAGTCATGTTGACTTGGAAAAATTGGGGAGGGAGGGGGAGGAAAGTTGTTTTTTTTTTCATTTTTCCAAAGTCTTTTTTCTCCCAATTTTTCCAGTTTTTTTTCCAGGCGTTCCCATCTCTACTTGGGAACATTATAAAACAGATCAAAAGGGTTCAGTCTGTGAAAGAATGATAATTGTGTGAATAACAATTTGTAGAGAGAAAAAAATCTTCATTTTTGATTGGGTGATTAGCTTTGTAAATTGTGGAAATTGTGTGTGTGTGTATGAGTGCATGTGTGTGCACATGCTTGCATCTGAATGCACACACACTAAATTCAGAAAAGCATTAGAGAAAATATTCCATAACACTCTAATTAGCAAATATGGGCTGGAGGTTATGGTCAAGTGTTTACAAAACTGCCTTTTCATCAAATTGAACCGGAAGGTGATGACATAAGCTTCAGTTCTGGCCACTTATTTTTCTACATTTGCATTACTGTTGGCTGAAGAGTGCTAAGAAATGCATATCAAATTTGCAGATGACACAGAATTAGATGGAACAGCTTGTGGTACAATAAAATTTAACAGAAATTAATAAAATGCATACAAATATAAAATCAAATGTAGACATATAGAATGAGGAATACCTGCTTTATAACAAAACGTGTGACAAACAGAGCCTGGAATAATATTTAACAAGTCAGCAACGTGGTGTGGCTACAAGAAAGGTGAATATAATTTTAGACAACATCACATTGCTTCTCTTCCAAATTGTGATTAACATTTTATGCTACATCCAGTAGTTCTTCAGAAATATGGGAATGATACAAATAAACCTGCTTATGGCTGTGGATCATTCATTCTTTTCAGCTGATCCACTAGAATTGCAATTTTATATTTATATACACAACAGGGAATGTCCATTAAATACCCAATTAAAAATTGGAGGCCTAGAATATATGCAAAGGAGTGCAGACTCTGGAGAAGAAAACAATGAACTATTAAAGGAGATAAAATGACATTCCATTGCCTTGGGAAAGTACAAAGCATCAGAAAGAAACTCAAAATAACTGTTATTGATTTTGTTTGTTATAAGAAGGAATATATGTAGGCTAACTCTGTCAGACTTTCAAACTGTTGTTTTGAATAATTGGAGTGTTCCCTGACCTTGCCTACCTTTAAGAGATGAGATGGTAGCAGACAATTTGGCTCAGGACACTTTCTGCTTAGCATCATTAAACTTTTAATCTCAACTGCTGAAATTGACTGGAAATGAAATTGGCCACAGGTAATCCTAGCTTCCATCCATTCATTTAGAAGCCATTTGAAGTTGCAATGGCACTGAAGAAAAGTGGTTTACAATGGGTGCTTGCACTTACAGCTGTTGTAGCATTCTCAGAGTTAAAATCAAAATTTGGACTTTTGGCAACTCTCATGTATTTACAATGGCTGCAGCAGTCTAGGGTCATGTGATCACTATGTATGACCATACTAGTCAGCTTTTGACAAGAGAAATCAATGAAGCCAGACCCATGTAATGGCTGCATGGTTCACTTAATGACAGCAGTGATTCACTTAACAATTTCAGTGATTCACTTAACAACCAGTGCAAAAAGAATGTAAAATTGGGCATGATTCACTTAATAACTGTCTTGCTTAGCAATAGAAATTCTGTTCCAAACTGTGGTGGTATCTGTATCTGGTTTTCATTTTTTTTATTTCTGGCATCTTTGCCAGATGTTGACTGGAGTGCACTTAAAGTCCTTGATTCCTTGGGGAAATTCTTTTTTTTTTTAATTCTTCCCAGTCTGTAAAAGCAAACAGTAACTACATTTTTTTCCAAGGGCATATATTTGTGGACACACTATTTTGACAGTTCTTTTTTATAAGCCCTTATGTGACTCACCTTTCTACGTAGCAATTTTCTGTCTAGAACATCCAGTCTTAATCTAAGGGCTGAGAAGCACCACAGTTTTATTTTTGTCTTGTCCCCTGGGTTAGAAGAGAAATTAGAATAATCCTTGACATTTTCACTCAAGAATTATTAATTTCACTATTTTGCCATGAGAACCAGCACTGGTCCCTTCAGAAGTGCAGGAGAAAATGGTTGTGGATAACTAACTGGAAGTAAGGTGTGCATTCACGCTACCCTGCACATCTATCATTTGGAGTTGATATATTTTTTTACAATAAAATGGCATGAAACAGCAGACTATGCAAAACTTTTGGACCAGCAAAAATAAAAAAGCATTATTTTTGATTCACAGAAAAAAAACAAGATTCAATGTAATGGTTGCCTTTGTAGTGGGCTAAAGTTGAGGATATTTTCTATTCATCACAAGAAGAAATAGTTAACAGGCCATTCTTTAGAGCAGGATTCTTCAAAGTGGTCAATATCAAACCTAAAAGCTCATTTGAATGTTTGTTAAATGTTGGGTGTTCATGAACAATCTGAAACTTCTATTTTTAATAATTTTTAATTGATTTTCCAATATTACAATTATATCTTTGAAAAGCAACGTGGTGTCTGGGTTACAATAGTTCCATTTCATACAGGTACATGTTATTACAAATCTCCAGTTTGTTGTAGCCAATATTTTCCCTCTTTTTTCCTTTAATACATATTGTCTCTTATCGAAATTAACATACTTCTTATTTTATCTATCAGTTATTTAATGGTTTCCTTGCATTTGTCAATACTTTTATATATTTTATTTATTTTAACATTTCATCTTTAAGGCATCAATCACCTTATAAATTTTCCCAACTTTAATTTGCATTAATATTAAAGTTAAACGTTTGAAGTTTCTCATTTTCATGTTTCTAGGTGATTGCACTTCCGTATATCACAGTTCTCTCCAATGCCTAATAATCTAGATACTCAACCTATCTATCTCGTTTCCATATCAACAGGTTAATAATACAATATAATATTCTTGTTTTCATTATAATTTCCACATACTGTAAATTCAATAACCAAAATTTCTCCCATTTCACCATTTAATACACCTTTTCTCTTCTCCTTTATATTTGCTCTCTCATGCTTAGAGTTATAATTTTATTCTTGTCACTACATCCAGGTATATTATACATTATATCACTCTTAACATAAATACATCTTAGTCAATTTCATTTAAATGGTTCAATATTTCAATTTAACTGTTGATATTCACACATCTAAGTTTTTTAAATAGCCAGTATTTTTATCTGCACATCAAAACAGTCTCTCATAATCCAAGTACAATCCTGTCTATTTAGATATTTTCCATTTTGGGCCTCTTAAATATGTCCATTCTTCTTCAATCTTATTTTAGCTTTTTTCCTTTGCCATGTCGTTTTCTATTTCTTTGCTTCAGGGTCATCAAAATGTTCTTGTGTTGTAGTATCATATTGAAGTGACCCTCTAATCTCCATTTTTGAAGAGTTGAGGGGTCTGATAGAGATTCCAAATCTTCTCATTATTTTCTCCTCTTGGCGTAATTGTCCTGGACTGTCTATTTTTTTCTTCTATCTGTTTCTCATTTTGATCTGCTTTATGTAAGAAAGTTTTCCTTCCATCCATTTTGTCAGGTTTTTCTCTGAGTTTTCTCTTGTCTGTGGTTGTTGAGTAATTAAATCTTCTGTCAGAGTATTTGATTCTTCAATTTATTCTGTTATGTTCTGTCCTGATAAATTATTAGTTATAGTCACAATTTGAGTTTGCTTATCCAAGATGCTTTCTAGTTTTTGTTCCCCAAAAGTTCTTATTTCATCACCAGCTGTAGAAAGGAACTGATAGGTTTGGCAGGTTATTTTCATCATAGCATAGATTTGTTTTTGTATTTCTTCCATGGTGGACTCTCACATCTGGTGTTCAAGGTTAGTCTTATCTTGTTTTCTATAGTCTCTCTCTCTCTCTCTCTCTCTCTCTCTCTCTCTCTCTCTCTCTCT
>JAKJMR010000251.1:387894-418367 GCA_024449315.1 Daboia siamensis | reverse complement strand
TCTCTCTCTCTCTCTCTCTCTCTCTCTCTCTCTCTCTCTCTCTCTCTTTAGGATGCAAGATTGCAATTTCAGGTTTAGCCACAAGGTGTCCCCAAGTGCTTAGAAAATTCTTTTCTTCTTTTTGTTGGAGGGGAACTGTATGTTAATCTCTTTTCAATTGTTTCTTCTATTTTAGAACAACAGAGCCAAATTTTCAAATAAGGATAGGAAGTAAGGAATAAATAGTCAAAAGCTTTTAGTCCACAAGTTTTTTTTTTAAAGGAATAAAGTTCTAGCTGAGGTCCAATTAGTTTTTAAACTGTTTCTTTTTAAATCACCCCTGGAGGTTCAATCGCTGCTGTTTCTGAAAGGAGGGTAGAAATTCCCTTTCCTTTCCACAGGAGGGAAGGTTCTTAGCAGCTTATATAGGTGGAAAGAAGAAGATTGGAGTATAAGAGAGGTTGATCTTACCTGGTCTCTTCTACGCTGCTTTAATGTTGCCTGGTGGTAAGTGTGACTTTGGCTGTCTGCAGCCTAATGACCAGCCATGTTGCTATGCCCGGTCTTTCGTCCACTGGTTTGAAGGGAATGCAGGCACTAATGTGAGAATTGTGGCTCCCCCACATTTCTGCAAAAGTCCCTTCTTGATGGTCGCCCCTCTTTGGCCCTTTTAGCACCCCTTAGCAATGCAAAACTGGACATGGAAGATGAGAGCCATCCTCCAAGCATCCATAACGACAGCGGCGGCAAACCAGAAGTCAACAATCTGAAACTTCATGAAGTGGTCAATGAGTGAATAGTTTGGGGATTCTTGCTCTACAGCAAGCAGAATGTCAGATGCTTCCTCAATATAGAAGATACAATCAGGTAAAAGGGAAACCACTTAATAGACTTTTGAATAAGGTAAAGGTAAATGTTCCCCTGCACATGCGTGCTAGTTGTTTCTGACTCTAAGGGCCAGTGTTCATCTCCGGTTCAAAGCCAAAGAGCCAGCGCTTGTCTGAGGACGACTCCGTGGTCATGTGGCCGGCATGACTAGACACCAAAGGCACACAGAACACTGTTACCTTCCCACCATAGTGGTCCCTATTTTTCTACTTGCATTTTTACGTGCTTTTGAACTGCTAGGTTGGCAGAAGCTGGGATGAGTAACAGGTGCTCACTCTGTTACGTGGCTCTCAGGATTCGATCTGCCAAACTGCCGACCATCTGATCGACAAGCT
Organism: Daboia siamensis; assembly: GCA_024449315.1. Lineage (NCBI taxonomy): Eukaryota > Metazoa > Chordata > Lepidosauria > Squamata > Viperidae > Daboia > Daboia siamensis. The sequence goes on along the minus strand of JAKJMR010000251.1, from coordinate 417,165 downwards.
CAGCGTCCTAACCCACTGAGCCACTGTGTCCCTTTTATATATGGTATATTAATATGCTATTATTAATATACAATATTAGCATAATTATATATTGCATATTATATCAATATATGTGACAGGATACTGTGAACATTCCTTGATCTTTTACATTTTTCAGGAGCCATTATATCATATAGAGAGTCCTTCGGGAAAGGGCGGTATATAAATGTAATAAAAATAAATAAATAAATAAATATAATTATAGTAATAGCATTCTCCCTTCCTCTCACTGAATGTTATTGTCTTGCTGATATTTGCTAATACTTGCATTACAGTATAATGAAAGCATTAGTCTAGATATACTTTTGCTTTGCTGTGGTTTATCTTTACCTATTCAATAACTGTTACTTTTGATTGTGTCTTGCACAATATTTCTCAAGGCTGCAAAGAAAAAAAAAATAAAGAGGGAGAGCTTCAACACAAACTGGTTTAATGTAATAAATTATAAGCACATTGAAATATGATAAACACTGTAAAAGTGCTATCACTCTCATTCTGATGTGTTGGAATTACAGGGTGAAGTGACTGAAAAAGTCAATAAATAAAGCATACAGTAAGTTGTGTAGTTCTCTATCCTACAGTTTTGCTTTGTTTCATATTACAAATCTTTCCTTCATTTCCTTCATAAAGTAAAATAGCTTTAAGATGGAATTGAGATGGTATAGAGATATTCTATTCAATTTGCTTTATCTTTGGTGCAGTGTCCTTCCCACCGTAGTGGTCCCTATTTTTTTACTTGCATTTTTACATGCTTTCGAACTGCTAAGTTGGCAGAAGCTGGGACGAGTAACAGGCGCTCACTCTGTTACGTGGCACTCATGATTCGACCCGTCAAACTGCCAACCTTCTGATCGACAAGCTCAGCATCCTAACCCACTGAGCCACCACATCCCTGACTTTTAAATATTTGGGCTCTTTTTAGCTCTTTAAAGTAAGAAAACATTACTACAATTTTATCTTTACAGAAACAGATTCATGTTTCATAAGGTAATAGGCAAATAATTATAAGGGCAATTTTTATCAGTGGAATAGTGGAATTTCCTTTCTCTAATGACTGATGGCTGCAATCTGCCAATCAGAATTACTAAATGTATCACGTAGGTGTTTGTTTGTCTATTGTAAGTATTAAGGCAAAATTTCAATGGTTAGATAAGTTAGTACGATGCAGGAATAGCTGCTAGATCAGACTATACATTTTCCCTTGAGTTCTTTTTTATTACTGTTAGGGCTCACTTAGGTGAAGCTAGTTGGCCTTTTGAAATGCAAATTTATACAGATTAAGAACATAGATCCAAAGGAAGAGTTTTCATTTATGTTTACTTTTCACAAATGTAGGATTTTGTGCTCAGTTTGAGAGTTAAAATAAACCATCATTTTTACCATTTTCCCCTCATCCCATCTGCATCTGAGTATTCTGTTTTAAGTGTTTGTCCTTATGTAGTATTTTAAATCTGATTTTACGTATATTCCATTTTCGTGTTTGTAAAACTGAGTACAGTCAGTATTTTTATAAAATTCAAATGAAATACTTCTTAGAGACTTTGTAATGGAAGTGACTCTAAAAATAATTTCATTTATCAGCAGCCTGGTGCATTAGTTACACTAAACCTATGGGAAGAACATGCTGTGATTTCTTGAAAGGAATACATCCAAGTTAATTTTACTGCATGGAAAGCACTTGTTCTTCCACTGAGCAGTTGAACCACATCTTTTTCAAACAAAGAGAAAAATAATATTTCAGGACCATCAAATTATTTTTTCTGGCATAGGGAATTACTTATTTAGCATTGCCAATCCAAGCAGCTCAGGATGGATCACAGCTAGCACAACAGGCATAACTGTACAATAGTTTTCCTTGACATAGATGTTCTACAAAACTGAATGAAGCTCAAGTAGCAGTTGCAGGCTGCAGAGCTCCTTTTTAAGGGATAATATAACTCTGTCAGAATCACAATAAATCTCAAATTTAAATCCTGATTTTTATTTAGAATAAAAATTTACACAGGTTGCCATTGAAGAGCACTTGGAAGCTGCAACTGGTGCAGAGTGCAGCAGTGGGGGTGGTCTTTGGGGTTCTAGAATGGTCCATCTTACACTGGTGTTTTGGGAGCTGCACTGACTGCCAGTTTTCTTCAAGGTGCAATTCACGGTGTTGGTTATCACCCTTAAAGCCCTACATGGCATGGGTCCATGTCACCTGATGAACTATCTCATCCCTATGGGATAGATGCACCTCACCCATGCAGGCAGAAGAGGGATGGGGCAGATCCTAACAGTTGAAAAATTCTTTTCTGGCAAGGCCCAGGAATAGAGCTTTTTTATTGCAGTTCTGGTGCTTTGTAACATCTTGTCCCCTGAGTGAGATTGGCAGCTATCCTCCTTACTTTCCATAAGAGTCTGAAGACCTGGCTCTTCCAATACTCCTGTTGGGGGAGTATTACACTAGAGGTGGTTGATCAACTAATAGCAACCACCACCCATAGATTCTCCTCCTTTCCTCCCCATCTTTTAGTTATTTTTATTGAGATCTTATTGTGATTTCATATATTTATATATATGTATGCATGCATGCAGGAATGGCTTTGTTTTAATGTTGTAAGCCACCTAGAATTATCTTGCAGTGAGAAAGGTGGCAAACAAACTTTTATCATCATCTTCATCATCATCATTATCATGATTGAGGCACTATCTTGATGTGTTGTGGGATGTGTGCTTTGAAGAAGATGAGAGGTTCAACCATACTGAACAGGTCTCATCAGAGGAGTCAAAGAGTGTCTCCCATAAAAAAATATGTGCGATATAAATTACAGAAATACGTACTGGCTTGCTTAACAAGCAACAAGCTAAATGCTGGAGTTCCTGGACATCTTGTGAAAAATAGGTTCAGGATTGTTGGCTGAGCAACCAGGACCAGCAGCTACAGAACTACTGGAAGAAAAGTTGTTTACCCATCACAAATATGCAGTAATTGAAAACAAAGAAATAATGATCTCTTATTATAGATCATGTCCAACAGGAAAAGGACAATTGATACAAATGCACAAGTTCTGGAAAGAACAACATCCAGAATCAGAAGGAGAAAAAAACAGAACAGAAGCTAGCAGATCAACTTTGATTTATAATATGAAATGAAATATTCATAGAAGCAGAATTGGAAGAATTTATTTAGGGCAGAGAAATCAAGAAATAACTCAGAGTGTAGAACTAAACAAAGGACAATTGGGATTAGGGGAATCCAGCAGACATATAGAATTGTTTTCATTTGGAAACCAGGCACCCTCTCCTCTGCTTCAGAAAGAAGAATTAGAAGTGAAACAAAGAGTAACTGAGCATCTAGAACAGCATAAAAACATCAGAATAAGGCTGCCTGCATTGAAGCTTCTTCCCAAAAAACCAGCTAGCACAAAAATTGAAATATGCAAGTGCTTCAATATCATGCATAAGCACCAACTCACTGCAAGAAACATACCATGTATCATATAATGTACAGCATAACTGCAGTTATAACTGAATACCTGGGATGCAAAATCAACAAAGAAGAAAAAAAGCTAAACTGTGTGCCAACAAAATGGAAGATCTGACTGGAAAATAAGATCAGTCAACTGAGATCAGATGCAAGTAAGCTAGAATAGATGAAAGAATAGAAGCTAAAGAACAAGACCAAAGAATATCTAATCAGAATAACAGAGTAACTACAGAATAATAGATTAACAGAATAACAGATTTAGAAGGGACCTTAGAAATCTTCTAGTCCAAGCTCTTGCTTGGAAACCCTATAACATTTCAGGCAAATGGTTGTCCAATCTCTTCTTAAAAACCTCTAGTATTGGAACACCAACAACTTCTGATTAATTGTTCTAACTGTCAAAAAATTTCTACTTGGTTCTAGGTTGGTTTTCTCCTTGATCAGTTTCCATCCATACCTACTTGTTCTGCCTTCAGGTATTTTGGAGAATAGGTTGTCCTCCTCTTCTTTGTAGTAGTCCCTCAAAAATTGGAACACTCTTATTGTGTCACCTGTAATCTTTCCATTAAATTAGACATACCCAATACCTACAGCCTTTCTTCATATGGTTTAGCCTCCAGTTCCTAATCATCTTTGTTGTTCTTCTCTAAACTCTTTCTAGAGTCTAACTATCTTTTTATATTGCCATGACCAAAACTGGATGTGATATTTCAAGTGTGTTCTTACCAAGGCATTATAGAGCAGTACTAACACTTCATGTGATCTTGATTCTGTCCCTCTGTTAATGCACCCTAGGACTGCATTGGCTTTTTTGGCAGCTACAGCACACTGTTGGATCATATTTAAGTGATTGTCCACTAGGACTCAAAGATCCCTCTTCAGCTACTACTGTTGGACCAGGTACCACCCATTATGTACCTGTGAATTTGGTTTTTCTTGCCTAAATGTATAACCTTACTTTTCTTGTCATTGAATTTCATTTTGTTAGATAAGCTGCAGTGTTCCAGTCTGTCGAGATCCTTTTGTGTCTTGAACCTATCTGGTGTAATGTTGGCTATTCTTGTCAGCTTGGTGTCATCTGCAAATTTGATGAGTTCTTCTATCCCCTTGTCTAAATCATTGAAAAAAATATTGAAGAGAACTGGGTTTAAGACAGAGCCTTGGGGTATCCGACTGGATACTTCTTTAAATGTAGATGCATTTCCTGCACGTAGAGGCATAAGGACTACATGTTGAGTGTAGTTGGTTAGCCAGTTACAAATCTGTCTGGTAGTGATGCTCTCTACCCCACATTTTTATATCCTATCAAGAAGTAGGTTGTGATCTATTTTATTTAATCCTTTACTGGAGTCCACTTAAATTGTGTCCAAAGCATTTCTCTGGTCCATTAATTTTGTCACATTGTCAAAGAATGCAATAAGATTTCTCTGGCATGATCTGTTTTTGACAAACCCATGTTGATTCCTGGTTATGAATTGCCTCTATATATTTGTAGATTCATTGCTGGATTACCTTTTCTAGAATCTTCCCAGGTATTGATGACAGGCTAATAGGTCTATAGTTTCCTGGATTCATTTTTTTTCCTTTTTTGAAAATGGGGACTATATCATTCCTTTCCCAATCATCTGGTAGTTCCTCAATTCTCCAAGTTCTTTGAAAGACATAGTTCAGGGATTCTGAGACCATGTCTGCCAATTCCTTGAGTTGTAATTCATCTGATCTTGGTGATTTGAACTCATCTAGAATGAATAAAAAAAAGTAAAGTTTCCCCCGCACATGCGTGCTAATCATTTCCGACTCTAGGGACTATTTCATATCTGTTTCAAAGCCGAAGAGCCAGCATTTGTCTGAGGATGTCTCCGTGGTCATGTGGCTGGCAGGACTAGACACCAAAGGTGCACGGAACGCTGTTACCTTCCCACCGTAGTGGTCCCTATTTTTCTACTTGCATTTTTACGTGCTTTTGAACTGCTAGAATGAATAGGTATTCTCTTACCATTTTCTTGCTTATTTTGACTTGTATTCCTAATTTTCTTTCTTTTTTCCTTCCTTTCTTTTTTTTTGATAGGTTGAACTGTTTTTTTCCTATTATGTAAAGACAGATATAAAAAATAAGCTGAGCAGTTCTGCTTATAACCTTCCTGCCATTTTCTCCCATCAATGGATTAATGGTGCCCTTGACTTTTTTCTTGTTTTTTTACATGTTGAAAGAAGCTTTTTTTTTTTTGTTATTTTTAACTTATACTACTTAGAAACAAGGAAGATCAAGGAAGCACTGGAAATAATATAATAGCAAAGAATAGCTGTAGCTCAAAAAACCAGCAGATTGAAAGCTTGAATTGTAAATTATAAGCAGAATCTCCAATGTCAATCTAATCAGAAATATTTCTACCAATCCATCATGGAGACACTCTAGTACCATGCTGGCGAACCTATGGCACGTATGCCACAGGTGGCACACAGAGCCCTCTCTGTTGGCACACACACCGTCGCCCCAGTCCTAGGCCTTCAACTGGATTTTATAAAATCTTTTTGCTTTCAGCCTCTGTGCAAAAATAAATAAATAAATGGCAATGTCCATTTTGCTCTATGAGTTCATAGAGATGGGATTTTCCCATGTATTTTACCAAGAAACATACATAGGGCAGGCTAGAAAAGTCAGAGCCCTCCTAACCGTACCCAAGCACTCCAAATTTGTTGGTGATGTCCATTTTGCTCTCCAAGTTCATGGTGACCTAACCCTAACCCTAAGTCCACGGTGCCAAACCTATGGGATGTGTGCCACAAGTGGCACGCAGAGCCCTCTCTGTGGGCACGCTCTTCATTGCCCCAGTCCTAGCCTTCAGCTGGCTTTTATAAAACCTTTTCCCTTCAGGCTTCTGCCACCATGTGTAAAAAAAAAAAAGTTCAATCAATTTTAACTTCTCGCGGGGAAAAAATAGATCTTGCAAAGTTGGAATTAATTGATTAAACTTTTTAGTCCTACCCAATCTGCCATTACCACCACAGCCACACCCACCTAATGGCCCATGCCCACCCAATTGGCCACATCCACCCAATGGGCCACGCCCACCTGGCACCCAATGATACATAAGTAGTTTTGGGTCGCAGTTTGGGCACTCGGTCTCTAAAAGGTTTGCCATCATTTCTAGTGAATCAGTCACTACTTGACAAGGAAAAACCAATACAGTTCTGGGTGCAGATATGGCATAACCCAAAAAACACAACACAGCTTTCATAAAAGAGGTGGATAAGAATAAAAAAAGATGAAAGAATGAAATGCAATAATGTGTAATAACAGCAGAAATGGTGGCAGAAAGGGCATGGAAGATTAAGAATTGATTATCACCCAGTGAAGATGAACTGCATGGGCTAGGGTTGAAATATCCTATCAGTTTACATCCACTTGCCGCCAAGCAGGTTAACAAAATACTCAAGGAGGTGAAATTAAAGAGTGTCTAACATCTAGCAAATGATAATGCCTGGTGCTACTTAATAGGCTTACTCACTACTGGAAATACTAAATTGGCCTACAAGAAAGGCCAAATAAAGAACAGAATGGAGGCATGGAAAGACAAAGCATTAAACAGGTAGTACATTAAAAAAAATAGCAGGGAAAGTATGTAATAACAAGACCTGGCAATGGCTAAGAGCAAGAAAGTTGAAAAAACAGACTTAAGGATTAATTCTGTCTGCAGTAAGCCAATCCTTAAAAATAAATGCATACATTTATTTTTGTGAATACTCCAACACTGGAAGTTTTTAAGAAGAGACTGGACAGCCAATTGTCTGAGCAGGGGGTTGGCTAGATGACTTCCAAGATTTCCTCCTCCTCCTCCTCCTCCTCCTCCTCCTCCTCCTCCTCCTCCTCCTCCTCATCATCATCATCATCATCATTATTTATTTATTTATTTATTTATTTATTTATTTATTTATTTATTTATTTATTTATTTATTTAAATTTCTATACCGCCCTATTCCCGAAGGACTCAGGGCAGTTTACAGGGCAGCATAAAATACAATATAAAAGATAATATAAAGTTAAAATAAATTAAATGAATTAAGCCCACAATTAAAACAATATTTAAAAAGCTAAAACCCCTTCAGTCCAGGCCTGATAGATCAAAAAGCCAGGTTTTCAGGTCCCGGCGAAATGAATGCAGGTCAGGGTTGGTCCGGAGTTCTACAGGTAAATCATTCCAAAGGGCAGGCGCGCCCACAGAGAACACTCTTCCCCTGGGAATAACCCGCCAGCATTCCTTAACCGGCGGTATCCTGAGAAGGCCCTCCCTGTGGGAGCGCACGGGATGAAGGGAGCTTGATGCCGGCAGCAGGTGTTCCCTCAGGTAACCCGGACTCAAGCCATTAAGGGCTTTATAGGTGATCACCAGCACCTTGAATCTCACCCGAAGGGCAACCGGAAGCCAATGCAGCTTGCGGAGTAGAGGTGTTACATGGGAGTATCGGGAAGCCCCCATCACAACTCGTGCGGCCGCATTCTGCACCAGTTGAAGCCTCTGAGTGGTCCTCAAGGGCAGCCCCATGTAAAGAGAGTTGCAGTAGTCTAAACGGGAGGTCACGAGTGCATGAGTGACTGTGCGTAGGGCATCTCAGTCTAGATAGGGTTGCAACTATTATGCCAGAACTGAGAACACAGTAACAGACAATAAGTGCTGCCTAGGCAAAGAAGTTGAAGAAACAGTGGACCACCTGATTAGCAAGAAGATCACACAGACTGAGTACAAGCAACAACATGATAAAGTAACAACAAGGAGAGAATTGGACAATCTGCAAGAAATATCACTTGCCTGCAAGCAAGAACTGGTGGGACCATAAAATAGATAAAGCCATAGAAAATGAAGCAGATAAATTGCTCTTGGACTTTAGAATTCAAACAGCAAGGCACCTGCCACAATACACCCCAGATGTAACAAATGTTGATACAAAAAAAAAGTCTGGATATGGATGTCGTAATATCTGAAGATAGTAGAATAGAAGAGAAAGAACTGGAGAAAATAACAAAATACGAAGACCTGCAAATAGAAAAAGAACAACTGTGGCAAAAACAAGCAAAGTAGTACCAATAATAATAGGCACCGTTGGTGCACCTATTTTGGTGCATTCCCAAAATACTGGACCACCATTTGAACACCATTGGCACTGAGAAATTCACCGTCAGTCAATTGCAAAAGGCAAATTTTCTCAGAACAGATTACATCCTGTGACAATATCTGTAACACTATCAAACATTCACATCTGTAACACCAGCAAATATCCACATCTGCCTATCCCAGGTCTTTGGAAAGACTTAAAAGGTAAACAATAATGCCAAATCTAGTCTGAATATATGGCTGACTGTTTGATGAATGATGATGATGATGATGTCTCAGTACTTTCTGGGTTTAGTTTTCCAACTTGTTTTCTCTTATCTGTCAGGTTTGTTAAATCTTTTACCAAATCTTTTCCCCAAATTCACAGAAGGCCAATGAGAGAGAGACAGACAGACAGATAGACAGACAGACAGACAGACAGACAATTAAGCTACTCAGTATGTAAATTAACTAAATCTAGACCTTTTTCAAAGCAGACAATTTCTGAATCTAGAAAGATGCTTTGGGGTATTATCACACATAAAATATGGATATATTATAATTAAGTTAATTTGTTATCTTTCTTCACCAAATTATAAGGTGAAGAACTTTGAGAATTCCAAAAGTTTCTAATTTTAATGTCATTTATAAATGTGTTTCAGTTCTGCTATATTTATTGCTAATGCTGTACATCATATGCATTTTTATTTATGCATTTCATTGAATGTTTATTTTTATAGATATCATTTTATATTGCATTTTCAATTTACATATACCTAAATAAGTAAAATAAGGATAGGATTTTGCTTCAGCTTGTATTCTATGAAGCAATCTATGCTTAAGAATATAGCATAGACTTACAGTTATAGGGAGTGCAATGGTATAGCATTTAAAAATGCTGAACTTGTCAGCTAGAGACCTGACGGCCTGAGTTTGAGACCCAAGCACCATGCAGTGAAGTGAATTCTCATTACTTGCCCCAGCTCCTGCACATCAAGCAGTTCAAATGCAAATGCAAGTAGATAAATAGGTACCACTTTGGCAGGAACGTAACTTATAGTCATGCTGGCTACATGACCATGGAAATGAGCATTATTCCCTAGGGATACTGTTCCTTAGTGTCAGATACAAATGGAAACGGAAACCTTTACGTTTATATTTTTTATACAGATATATCCTGGGTATATTTATTTAACAAATTTATATAGCTGTCATCTATCTAATGAATTCTGGGCTGGAAGGCAATGCTGAGCCTGGTGACGATGGCAGAAAGATTATTGGCAGTTCCCTTCTATCCAGGACACAGCATATAAGCATTGCTTGAGCAGGGTCCACAGTATTGCTTAGGACACTATACATTCTCTTCACGACCTGTTTTCCTTGTTACCTTCCAGGAGGAGGAGGAGGCTTCTGGTATCCAAAGCAGAACATCCAGATTCAGTCACAGTTCCGTTCCATACAGTAACAACCTTGTGAAGTCTCTTTCCACTACATATTCAAGATGAACAGTGATTAATATTTATATGTAAGGGTATAGGTATATACATATGTATGTATATAGCATGTTTATATGTGTGTTATGTATGTGTACCCTTTTGAGAGCAGGCAACATAATTTCATTTTTTAATGTTTGCCAGTGTGCCCACAGTAAACAAAATGACAATAAAGGTTACCTATATCTATATCTTAAAAAAAGAAATAAAACAAACCAGCTATAAAGATTCATTCCAAAGTAACTAAACATTTACTTTGGATCCCATTTCAGAATCTCAAAATAATAACAATAATAATAATTTCACTTTGGTTTAATATCATTCCAAAAACAGACTTTTTTACCTGAGAATCATCATTAATTTGTATAATTTTATAAAACTTCTCTGTGTGTATAATCAGGCCTTGGTATTTTAGAAAGAAAACATATTTCAACACTTGGTTTTGCTCCATAAACCTATCTTTTTAAACATTTATAAATACCTGTAGTATCTACTTTTACTGTATTAATCAGGGGGAAATTAGTTAAATTTTCAATAAAGATTCAGATACACAGGAAAATAAAATCCTTCAAATGATCAAAATTATTATATATTGGCTAATAACATATTCAACTGCTATTGAAATTATTAAGTTGGATATGGTTGAACATGTGAGGCTTCTCCCATGATATTAGATCATAAGGTACATTTGCAGGTATTCAAGGATGCAGCTCTCTGTTCAGCACTTTTGTTACAGACACTAGAAAGGGCACTAACATGAATAAAAGTAGTAACTGAGTGTAGAATTCATGCCATAACTATTAGCCTATAAGAAATAAGAAGTTACATTTGCAACCTCTTTAGGAGTGCCAGGAAGATATAAACAACATAAATACACAAGTGGGAATTAGAAGGCTATAGAACAACCTCAGGAAGTAGAACAATTACCACTGAAATTATAATAGGTTGCAAATTATTTAGAACACAATCTCAGCGTAGACTCCAACAGCTGGAAAGTGACAAGAACATTAGGTGGGTGCTTCCCAAGACACTCTGGAATATAAATGAACGGTCTGTGGTAGCTCTGAATAAAGTAAACACTTTGCAGAAATTCTAATCATTGCACAGCGTCATAGTGATTAGGTAACTGAAAAGATGTTGTCTGTTACTGTGGAGCTGGTGAAAATGAGACAACAGAATGAAAAAAGGAGAAGAGAAGATGGGATAAAGACTCTTAATAATGACAATGAGCACCAGACTTCTGATAAATAGCTACAGTCCATATTTTACTATGGACTTTTGAGAAGTAATATGTTGGACCATAAAAAAGGCTGAGCGCCAAAGAATTGAGACCTTTGAAATATGGTGCTGGAGAAGACTCCTGTGAGTCCCTTGGACTGCAAGGCGATCAAACTGGTCAGTCCTAGAGGAGATCAATCCTGACTGCTCTTTAGAAGGCCAGATCCTGAAGCTAAAACTCAAATACTTTGGCCACCTAATGAGAAAGAAGGACTCACTGGAGAAGAGCCTAATGGTGGGAAAGATAGAGGGCAATAGAAGAAGAATGAGAATGAGGTGGCTGGATGGAGTCACTGAAGCAGTAGGCGTGAGCTTAGATGGTAGAGGACAGGAAGGCCTGGAGGAATGTTGTCCATAGGGTTGCGATGGGTCAGACACGACTTCGCAGCTAACAACAACAACAACAACATGCACTGCAGAATATGGAAGAATTCCATTGATTTCTGCATATCAGATGTAACTTCTATTTATATGTGGCATGTGTGTGTGTGTGTGTGTGTGTGATTGTTGTGTTTCTTTCTGCCACCATCTCTTGGTTAGGATTCTTGTTTTTGATCATCTGTTATTTCAACAATAGTTTGATTTCATGGTAGGTTTCCCTGACTATAAATTCTCTGAATGAATTTCCACATCAAAGCACAATAAAGCTATTGCTTTATTTTAAAAAATGCATTTGTAATTAGCTGCTCCAGGCCTTGGACTGCAAAATTCAGTATGTTCACTGCTTGACAAAAATGACCCAAGTAAAAAGTGTTCCCTATCAAATACCACTGAACCCTGGCAACCAAGTCATCCCTTATAATCAAGCAACAGAACCAGTGATGTTTCAGCAGGGCACAGAGTGACTTGAAAAATATTTCAAAAGCATTATAAAGAAATAACTAAGTAGTAAAAAAATACCTAAATGTAGGACAATAAAAGATAAATAAGATTAAGGAAAGCTTTTGAAAGATAACATGTATTATTCCAACTGAAATTCTCAAAACACACTATGTAGGCAGTAGAAGTTCCTGGACCCAAGGCTATTTATTGGGTTCATCTCAAAATTCTAAAAGACTCCATGATTTTGGGCTATATGTTTTATGTGTCAGAATAAAAAGAGCAAATACTTTTTCTGCTTTTGAGTAGAAAGATCAGAAATCCTAACTGCCAAGAGGCTAGAAATTAAAGGCATTCTTGATGATACAGGTAATGCTGAATTCATTCCATATATGTTCCTATTATCTTCTATCAGAGTTCTAGATTAATTCAGACATACATCTTAGTACATATCTGCCAGAAATATATACAATTTAGATCAGACATGTCAAACACAAGGCCCGGGGGCCGGATCCGGCCCGCGAAGTGGTTTCATGTGGCCCGCGAAGCCATCCAGGAAACAGTGAGGGAACGGCCCCCACTGCCTTGGCCCTGGCCCAGAGACCCTCCTCCTGCCATAGACCCTCAGATCTGTCCCACTCCTGCCCAGGCCCCCATAGGCATCCTTGATGCGAGCGATGTAGAGCTGGCCACGCCCACCCAGTATGCCACGCCCACCCTGGCCATACCCACCCGGCCCCCTGAGGGCAACCGCAATACTGATGCGGCCCTCAATGAAATTGAGTTTGACACCCCTGATTTAGATATATAATTATCTTATTAACTCTCTCCTAGGGGAAATCATTCATCTCTAATTAGTGCAGACACTGGGCACATCTCCTTAATTACATCATCCACACAGGCACATAAATAAAACAATTGTATTGCTTTTGTTCTTGACATTTTTTTCAGTTCTGCCTATTTCAGCTGCTATTTATCTGGAACAAAATGAATGAACAAACCTTTATTACAAAGTACAACATGTATACAGTGAGATTAGCTGAGCCTCCCTTCATGCCCCCCCACACACAACTCACAGTGACAACAAACTCACCATCTAAGGGAGGTGGGGCCAGCACCGTGGCGCGATGACACATCCCTTGGGAGCTCCCAAAGGATTGTCGCTTTTCAGCTGTTTGAGGGGGGGGGGGTCTGTCTGAGTTCCAGACAGATCAGAGCCATCTTGTAGGGACAGTGAAGAGGGGAAGCACAGTTTGGCAGCACAGGAGAGATCGCAACCTCCTGGAGAGCCAACGGAAGCTTTTCGGACCAGCAGCTGTCAGATGGCCATTGTGAGCCGTCACAAGCCAGGGCAGCCACTTGGAAGATATGGAAAGTAAGTTTGGAGGATTGCCTGGGTGAGACAATTGAGAGACCTTAAATACTGGACATTGTGGGGGGCAAAATAAGATTTTGAAGCTGTGGAGAAGTGGGGGGGGGGGAAGCGGACTTTCAAGCTACTCCTGGATGAGAGAATGGATCTTACTGAGGAATTCTAGATTACTGACATTAGAGGGACATGACTTACAGTTGGGATGGCATGCTTTCATATGGTATGGGAAAAATAGAATACACAGCTATTTCCAGAGACATCATATTAGGAATTTTTAATTGATGGTTTGGGAGAAAATAAAGAGAAAGCATTACTTGAAGATTCCAGATTGGGTCTCCACCAAGGAAAGCATTAATACACCCCAACATGTTTAACATGGGAAACATTATAAGATATAAAGACCTACTAACAGACATGGGGGAGCTGAAAAGCAAACAACAATTAGAGGACCAAGGAATACAGATGGATTGGTACATGAGAACAAAAATACAATCTATGTATGAAAAAGATGCTAAAATAGATGGTTTTAATTTGGGGAGAACAGAGTTAGATGAAATACTTATGGGAACTGAATAAAAATGGATTAAAAAAATGTATAGCTACTTACTATATATAGGGAATTAGAGGAGGAGCAAGTTAAGGAGTCAATGATAAAATGGTCAAGAAATTTTGGATATACGATTGAATTAGATAGATGGCAGCAATTGTGGGAAAGAAATTATAAATTGACAATGGCGACAGCATATAAAGAAAATATGTATAAGATCTTCTACAGATGGCATATGTCCCCAGAAAGACTAGCTAAAATGTTTAAGGAAAGATCTATGAAATGTTGGAAATGTCATCAAATACCAGGCTCTTTCTGTCATATGTGGTGGATGTGTGTAGAAGCTAAAACCTATTGGAACATAATCAGAACATGGATAGAAAAGATGATAAAACAACATATAGAACTAAGACCAGAAATATTCCTGTTGGGTATTTTACCAGAGAAATATAGCAAAGAGAACACATATTTGATTACTCATATAACCACTGCAGCTAGGATTGTGTTTGCACAAAACTGGAAGGCACTGAAAGCTCCTCCAGAAGAAGAGGTGATCGGGAAAATAATGGAATGTGTGGAAATGAACAGATTAACAATGATAATTAAAGATAAGACAGAGTCAGAGTATTATGAAATTTGGGGAAAATTTCACAAGTGGGTGAAAAAGAGAATATGCTTAAAAGACGGCTAACACTAATTTAGATGGAAGAAAAGTGAGGAGATAAGGAGGGAGACCCAGGCGACTATTGCATAACTGCAGGTAGTATAAAAAATTATAGAAGTATATACCGAGAAGTTCAGATTTATAGAAATATTGATGTAATAGAAAATTAATGTTATCATACCTAATATAGATATTGAAAATCTAAGGAGAGGAGCTGCTCGGACATCACTTCTGAATTGTATCGGAAGAGGAATGGGAGGGAAGAAAGGAGAGGAGAGAGGGAAGAGAGTAGAGGAGGGGGAAAGAAGTAGGAAGGTTGGAGGGAAAGAGGAGGAGAAGTGGGGAGAAACGGGAGGGGAGTGGTGAAGGAAAGAGGAGAGGAGAGGAAGAAGAGGGAAGTAGGAAAGAAAGGAGAAAGGGAAAAAGAAAGTAAAGAAGAGGAAAGAGAGAGAAGGAGGGTAGATACAGTGAAAGGGGAAATGGGTGAGCAGCACCCAAACTTACGAGTATGTATTATGTGTGGCAGTATATGTGTTGACTTGTTTGTGGAAGAAATGGGAAAAAATAATAATTAAAACTCACCATTTTCTTACACCATGTGAGCTAATTGCACAACACACTGGGCTCGGTAAAGCATATTTATAAAATTAAATGTTTTTCTTTTTTCCCCCCTATATGTCCATAACAGTAGAAGGGCATTGACAAAACTAAAAGATTGGGGTTCTTCCAGTTATTTTGAATCCATATCTTAATCCTTCATAACTTTTGTTAAAGGATTGGAAGGATAGCAATTATAAGAATTATAAGAATTGATGAATTTCTCTATCAATTCCTCCCCATATATATTTCTAATCATTTCAAATTTCTTTAATATTTTGAGAAGAGTGAGCTGTAGATTCAGAATGCCTTACAAGAATCTGTCTTGACCTTCAATAATTCAAAAATCTTTTTGAATCAATTATTTGAATCCCATGAATATAACTAATAATTTAATTTTCAAATCAAAATGGAAAGTAAAGAAAAGCTTGGCTAGTAACAATAAGAGAAAACAGAAAAATTACCTTCCCGTAATTGTGACTTTAAAATCTGTTGTTAAATACATGAAAAGGGCTAGAAACTTTAATAAGGCTGGAATCCAGACTTATAGCCAGCTTTTGGGCATCAGGGACTGGTTATGTGGAGAGAGGCTTTTCCACAGACTGGAGGGGGCATGATTTTGTATGCTGCCTGCATCCTGCAGATGGGGCTTTGCTTATTTGTGTGGCCCGGTTGCTGGCATGCTGCGACTCGATACCAGTCTACAAACTGGGGGTAGGGACCCTTGAGTTAGTGTATTTTGATGTGTATATATGGGTTTTAAATGGTTTAAAAAGGTTTTGCTAATTCCACTTGAATCAATATCCCATTGTTCACCAAGAAATTGTTACAAATATACAATTGGAATCATGGAAAACGACCAGACACATTGTAATAGTACTTTCTGTTTGTCTTATTTCCTGTGGCAGTTGTAAAATGCCAAATGTTTAATTAAGCATTTCCTCCAACCTGTCATAAAAGACCTTGTACTATATTTTCCACCTTATCAAGAAAGGAACTATGCTTTTAGATGCTTAAAGGGTACCATCTGATATTCTTCAAAAGACTTGATAAAGCAACTAAACCTCACATACTCACACACCTGCTAAAGGTAAAGGTAAAGGTTCCTCCACACATGTGTACTAGTCGTTTCCAACTCTAGGGGCCGGTGCTCATCTCTGTTTCAAAGCCGAAGAGCCAGCACTTGTCCAAGGATGTCTCTGTGGTCATGTGGCCAGCATTACTAGATGCCAAAGGCACACAGAACGCTGTTACCTTCTTATCGTAGTGGTCCCTATTTTTCTACTTGCATTTTTATGTGCTTTTGAACTGCTAGGTTGGCAGAAGCTGGGATGAGTAATAGGCACTCACTCTATTTTGCAGCACTTGGGATTTGACCCACCAAACTGCTGACCTTCTGATCGACAAGCTCAGCGTCCTAACCCATTGAGCCACCGTGTCCCTTTCATATATGGTATATTAATATGCTATTATTAATATACAATATTAGCATAATTATATATTGGATATTATATCAATATATGTGACAGGATACTGTGAACATTCCTTAAATCTTTTAATTTTTTCAGGAGCCATTTTATCACATAATTATAGTAATAGCATTCTCCCTTCTTCTCACTGAATGTTATTGTCTTACTGATATTTGCTAATACTTGCATTACAGTATAATGAAAGCATTACTCTAGATATACGTTTGTTTTGCTGTGGTTTATCTTTATCTATTCAATAACTGTTACTTTTGATTGTGTCTTGCACAATATTTCTCAAGGCTGCAAAGAAAAATAAATAAAGAGGGAGAGCTTCAACACAAACTGGTTTAATGTAATAAATTATAAGCACATGAAATGTGATAAACACTGTAAAAGTGCTATCACTCTCATTCTGATGTGTTGGAATTACAGGGTGAAGTGACTGAAAAAGTCAATGAATAAAGCATACAGTAAGTTGTGTAGTTCTCTATCCTACAGTTTTGCTTTGTTTCATATTACAAATCTTTCCTTCATTTCCTTCATAAAGTAAAATAGCTTTAAGATGGAATTGAGATGGTATAGAGATATTCTATTCAATTTGCTTTATCTTTGGTGCAGCACTACTGAACAATAATTTTCCTTTTTCTCTTCTGTCACTGCCATTGCCACTCACAATAATATAAATCAATATGGATTTCAAGGATTATAAGCTGATAGTTCCAAACAGTATGAAATGAAACTCACCAAAGATTATTTCTTCTAGGTATATTCAGTAGCATTAATAAAGAACATTTATGCACATGAACCAAGCAACCAAAATGAACAATTGTATTTGTAAATGACATTTGTGTTAGTTAATGCTATATAGGTAGCATACACTTTTACAATTTCTTCCTTACTGATATTAAAAATCTTCAATATTTCCTTTATCCTCTAATACCGCCATCTAAACTTAATTAGAAGAGGATTTATTTTTTTCTTTTCCTAGAGAAAATAAATGCTATTTTTTAAACTTTCTTTGTTTTGACTGCTATAATGTTAAAAGTGTTACTTTGAAGATTACACAGTAGTGGTCATGTGGTTCATTGTTATTGCATGAATTTTTGCAAGATAAGTAAAGTAAATCTTAAAGAAAAAATGTTATGCTACTACCACTGATCACAGTGAACTGATTCTTCAATAAATATTGAGAAAAATATCGTGAATTGATTGATGCCCCTGCCCAAGAATATGTAATATTTATTTATTTATTTATTTATTTATTTATTTATTTATTTGTTTGTTTGTTTATTTATTTATTTATTATATTTATATACCGCCCTTCTCCCGAAGGACTCAGGGCGGCGAACAGGGCACACATAAATACAAGATATAAAAGTTAAAAAGAATTAAATAGAGCCTGAACTAAAACAATATATAATAATTTAAAAAACCTCAGTAAAAATCCCAACCCATCCCCCATCAGGCCAGGCCGGCTTGTTCAAATACAAAGGTCTTCAGATCGCGTCAGAAGGAGCGAAGGTCAGGCGCCATCCGGAACTCAACCGGTAACTCATTCCATAAAGCCAGGGCGCCCACAGAGAAGGCCCTCCCCCTGGGGGCCACCAGCCGACATTCTCTGACCGGCGGCACCCTGAGGAGGCCCTCTCTGTGGGAACGCACTGGGCGGAGGGAAGTTGACGCCGGCAGCAGGTGATCCCCGAGGTACTCTGGACCCATGCCATGTAGGGCCTTAAAAACCATCACCAAAACCTTGAACCTCACTCGGAAGACAACTGGTAACCAATGCAGCTCGCGGAGAAGAGGTGTAACATGGGAGTATCGGGAAACTCCCAAGACAACTCTCACAGCTGCATTCTGTACCAGCTGGAGCCTCCGAGTGGTCTTCAAGGGAAGCCCCATGTAGAGAGCGTTGCAGTAGTCCAGATGAGAGGTCACGAGCGCATGAGTGACCGTACACAGGGCATCCCGGTCTAGATAGGGCTGCAACTGATGCACCAGGTGAACCTGGGCAAAGGCCCCCCTAGTCACCGCCACTATATGATCTTCCAAAGTGAGCCGTGAATCTAGGAGGACCCCAAAGTTGCGAGCCCTATCTACGGGGGGTAATAGCTCACCCCCCATAGAAAGAGATGGAATATCCTGAATATCCCGGGACGCCGGTATGCACAGCCACTCAGTCTTGTCAGGGTTGAGTTGAAGTCTGTTCCTCCCCATCCAGACCCGGACCACTTCCAGGCAACGGGACATCACGTCGAGGGCATCACTGGGGTGGTTTGGGGTCAAAATAAAAAACTGGGTATCATCCGCATACTGATGATACCCAACTCCAAAACCACGAATGATCTCACCCAGCGGTTTCATGTAGATGTTGAACAGGAGAGGCGAGAGGACCGACCCCTGAGGAACTCCACAAACGAGAGACCTCGAGGTCGACCTCTGCCCCCCTGCCAACACCGACTGCGAGTGTCCCAGGAGAAAGGAGGAGAACCACTGGAGAACCGTGCCTCCCACTCCCAATCCCCTGAGACGCCGCAGCAGGATACCATGGTCGATGGTATCGAAAGCCGCTGAGAGGTCTAATAGGACTAGAACAGAGGAATATCCCCTGTCCCGAGCCCTCCAGAGATCATTCACCAGAGCGACCAATGCCGTCTCCGTGCTGTACCCGGGCCTGAAACCCGATTGGTTCGGGTCTAGATAATCCACTTCATCCAGGACCAGAGGGAGCTGATGCGCCACCACACTCTCAACAACCTTCGCAAGAAAGCGAAGGTTGGAGACCGGACGAAAATTGTTTAACACAGCTGGGTCCAGGACAGGCTTCTTGAGGAGGGGTCTCACCACCGCCTCCTTCAAGACGGCGGGGAAACTACCCTCACTCAGAGAAGCAGATATAACAGCCTGGAACCAGCCTCGTGTCCCCTCCCGGGCTGTATAAACCAGCCAGGAAGGGCATGGGTCCAATAAACATGTGGTGGAGCTCAACCTCCCCATAATCCTGTCCACTTCCTCAGGGGTCACAGAATCAAACTCCTCCCAGATAACATCGACAAGACCGCCCGTGTCCTGATCGTCAGACTCTGCCCAGTTGGAGTCCAGACCGGTCCGAATCCGAGCGATTTTGTCCATCAGATGTTGACTAAACTCCTCGGCACGACCCTGCAAGGGTTCCTCCCTCACCTCCTGATTAAGGAGGGAGTGGGTCACCCTAAACAGGGCGGCCGGGCAGTTATCTGCGTACGCGATTAGGGCGGAGAAGTAATTAGACCTCGCCGCCCTTATCGCAGCGAGATAAGACCTAATAAAGGTTCTTAATCGCAATCGGTCGGATTCGGATCGGGTGGACCTCCAACAGCTCTCTAGGCCCCGTCTCCGAAGCTTCATCTCCCGCAGCTCCACGGAAAACCCTGGGGCTCGCTGGGATCTGCACTGGGTCAAGGGCCGCAATGGTACAACTCGGTTAAGTGCCTCAGTGGCTGCCCTTTCCCAGGCTTCCACTAAGGCATCCGCCGAGTTGTGAGCTATGGAGGCAGGTGGGGACCCCAGCACTGCCTGGAACCTATCAGGATCCATTAAGCGCCTGGGGCGGTAATAGGCAACTTTCTTAGATTCCTTTATTTATTTAGATATATCTTAGTTTGGCCAACCCCTCAATGACTCTTGATGGTTTACATTCACACAAACACACGCATGCACACACTTATATGCATATGCATATACACATACACATGCACATAGACATATACACATACATTTTTGTTGTTGTTGTTAGTTGTGAAGTCATGTCCAAACCATCGCGACCTCATGGACCCATTGCAACCCTAGGCCTCCCTGTCCTCTACCATCTATTGGAGTCCATTTAGGCTCAAGCCTATTGCTTCAGTGACTCCATCCAGCCACCTCATTCTCTGTCGTCCCCTTCTTCTATTGCCCTCAATCTTTCCCAGCTTTACGCTCTTCTCCAGTGAGTCCTTCCTTCTCATTAGGTGGCCAAAGTATTTCAGTTTCAACTTCAGGATTTGGCCATCTAAACAGCAGTCAGGGTTGATTGTCTCTAGGACTGACCGGTTTGATTGCCTTGCAGTCCAAGGGACTCGCAGGAATCTTCTCCAGCACCATAGTTCAAAGGCCTCAATTCTTTGGTGCTCAGCCTTTCTTATGATCCAACTTTCACAGCCATACATTGCAACTGGGAAGACCATAGCCTTGACTATACGCACTTTTGTTGACAGGGTGATGTCTCTGCTTTTTAGTGTGTTGTCTAGGTTTACCATGGCTTTCCTCCCCAGAAGCAAGCGTCTTTTAATTTCTTGGCTGCAGTCCCCATCTGTGGTGATCTTGGAGCGCAGGAAAATAAAATCTGTCACTACCTCCATTTCTTCCCCATCTATTTGCCAGGAATTGAGAGGGCTAGATGCCATGATCTTGGTTCTCTTAATGATTAGTTTCAACCAAACTTTTGCACTCTCCTTCTTAACCCACAACAAGAGGTTCTTTAGTTCCTCTTAACTTTCTGCCATTAAAATGTTATCATCTGCATATCTTAGGTGGTTGATATTTTTCCCAGCAACCTTAATTCCAACTTTTGATTCATCTAGCCCTTCCTTTCTCATGATGTGCTCTGCATATAAGTTAAACAGGCAGGGTGACAGTATACAGCCTTGCCGGACTCCTTTCCCAATTTTGAACCAATCAGTGCTTCCGTATCCAGTTCTCACTGTTGCTTCTTGACCTGCATATAGGTTTCTCAGGAGACAAATAAGATTCCCATCTCTTTAAGAACTTGCCACAGTTTGTTGTGATCCACACAATCAAAGGCTTTAGCATAATTGAAGCAGAAGTAGATGTTTTTCTGGAACCCCCTAGCTTTCTCCATGATCCAGCATATGTTGGTAATTTGATCTCTAGTTCCTCTGCCTCTTCAAATTCCTGCCTGAACTTCTGGTATTTCTCGATCCACATACTGCTGGAATCTAGCTTGTAGGATTTTAAGCATACCTTTACTAGAATGTGAAATGAGTGCAATGGTGCGATAGTTTGAACATTCTTTGGCACTGCCTTTCTTTGGAATTGGAATGTAAACTGATCTTTTCTAATCCTGTGGCCACTGTTGTTTTCCAAATTTGCTGGCAAATTGAGTGTAGCACTTTTACTGTATTGTCTTTTAAGATTTTAATTAGTTCAGCTGGAATACTGTCACCTTCACTAGCTTTATTGTTGCTCAGCTTTCCTAAGGCCCACTTCACTTCACATTCTAGGATGTCTGGTTTGAGGTCAGTGACCACCTCATCGTGGTTATCTGGGATGTAAAGTTCCTTCTTGTATAGTTCTTCTGAGTAATTTTGCCACCTCTTCTTAATCTCTTCAGCCTCTGTTATGTCCCTGCCATTTTGGTCCTTTATCATGCCCATTTTTGCATGAAACGTTCCCTTCATCTCTCCAATTTTCTTGAAAAGATCTCTAGTCCTCCCTATTCTATTGTTTTCTTCTATTTCATTTAAGAAGGTATTCTTATCTCTTCTAGCTATTCTCTGGAATTCTGCATTCAATTGGCCATATCTTCCTTTTTCTCTCTTGCCTTTTGCTTCCCTCCTTTCCTCAGCTATTTGCAAAGCTTCCTCAGACAGCCATTTTGCTTTCTTGCATTTCTTTTTCTTTGGGATGGTTTTAGTTGATACTTCTTGTACAATGTTGCGAACCTCTGTCCATAGTTCTTCAGGCACTCTGTCTATCAGATCTAATTCCTTAAATCTATTTGTCACCTCTACTGTATATTCGTCAGGGATATGATTTAGTTCATAACTGAGTGGCCTAGTGCTTTTCCCTACTTTCTTCAGTTTAAGCCTAAATTTTGCAATGAGAAGCTCATGGTCTGAGCCACAGTCAGCTCCTTCTCTTGTTTTTACTGACTGTATAGAGCTTCTCCATCTTTGGCTGCAGAGCACATAGTCAATCTTATTTCTGTGTTGACCGTCTGGTGATGTCCATGTGTAAAGCTGTCTCTTGGGTTGTTGGAAAAGATTGTTTGCTATGATCATTGTATTCTCTTGACAAAATTCTATATGCTTGTGCCCTGCTTCATTTTGTACTCCAAGGCCAAACTTGCCTGTTATTCCGGTTATCTTTTGGCTTCCTACTTTAGCGTTCCAATCCCCCATGGTGATAAGAACATCATTTTTGGTGTTAGTTCTATAAGGTGCTGTAGGGCTTCATAAAACTGGTCAATTTCATCCTTTTCAACACCGATGGTTGGGTCATAGACTTGGACTACTGTGATATTGAATGGTTTGCCTTGGATTCGAATTGAGATCATTCTGTCATTTTGGGGGATTGTATCCCAGTATTGCTTTTCCTACTCTTTTATTGACTATGAAGGCTACTCCATTTCTTCTGAGGGATTCTTGCCCACAGTAGTATACCTGATGGTCATCTGAATTAAATTCACCCACTCCTGTCCATTTTAGTTCACTGATTCCTAAGATGTCGATGTTCAATCTTGTCATCTCTTGTTTGACCATGTCCAGCTTGCTTTGATTCATGGATCTTACATTCCAGGTTCCTATGGAGAAAAAAATCTTTACAGCATCGGTCTTTCCTTTCATCACCAGATATATCCACAGCTGAGCGTCCTTTCAGCTTTGGCCCAGTCACTTCATTCTTTCTGGCTCTAGTAGTACTAGCCCTCTGCTCTTCCCCAGTAGCATATTGGACCCCTTCCAACCTGAGGGGTTTATCTTCTAGCATCATATCTTTTTTTTTCCTTTTGGTACTGTCCATGGGGTTTTCATGGCAAAGATACTGGAGTGGGTTGTCATTTCCTTCTCCAGTGGATCACATTTTTTCAGAACTCTCTGCTATGATCTGTCCATCTTGGGTGGCCATGCATGGCATAGCTCATAGCTTCATTGAATTACACAAGCCCCTTCTCCATGACAAGGCAGTAATCCATGAAGGGGCCATATTATGATACTGACACATTATACCTGTCCTGGGAAAATGCAGGCAGGGGGTTACATCACTTCAAACAAACTGTAAAAGAAGAAAAAACTTGTATTGGCTGATTATTCTAAATATAAACTTACAAAGTCTTAGCCAACAACACACCAGATATAACTGTGGTTAAAAAGAAATAAGTGTGCTTAATTAATGTGGCAAAACCAGGGCATAATAGAAGAATATATAGAATTTGATATAATCACAAAGTATCAAGACCTGCAAATCAAAACTGGAATATTGTGGCATAAATTTCAGTGTGATTTTCAGCACACTGGATGCCATATTAAAAAGTCTTGAATGGCATTTAGAAAATCTGTGCATTGTTCATCTGTGAATTACAAAAGGCCACACTGCTTGGATCCATACATATACTATGCTGATACATTATGACATCCTTGGAAAAAATGTGATGCAAATGAAGGTCAAATACAAAACATTGTTGCATTTATAACAGCATCAACTAAAATAATGATAATTTATTAAATTTGTAGTGGGAAGAAGACCCGCTAAAAAGTTGTCTAATTCATTTTCAGGGTAAATGTAGTATCTTGCCATTTCCTAATTGTTGTTGGAGGAACTTTTTTGTTGATATAGTTGAAAAAGTCCCCATATTCTTTCAACTGACATATGATTTGTCACACTTCTTCCCCCTCTGTTAACATTGTGACTTACTTCAAAACTTTTTTACTATTGCTTACAAAGAGAAAAACAAGAATACTTAGAAGTAAATAAAGTATGGCAATATTTTTATGATTCCAAAACTAGTTACTTAAATCTGTTTCAATATTATTGGGTCATACAACTATAGATTGATTGTGTATTGTGTCATATTCAGAGAAAATTATGTGTTTTAGTTATATTGCATATAAAAAGAAATATTTTTAGAAAAGCTGAAGAATTCAAAAAGAAGAGCAGAATCATTATTAACATTTAAGCCCATTGTTCAAGGTGTGCTTTAAACTATAAATTACTTTTTGCATTTTCTTTCCACAAAACAACTAAATGTACTCAAGCAATTAACTTCTAACTGCACCTTCTTGAGAAGTAGTGAGAAAAATGAAGTGGTAAATTAAATGTTATATTTTGCAAAAACAAATTACACCAAAAGGAAACAATAAAATGAAGTGTTAATTGTTCATTTTCTTGATTTAGGACAAAATTTTACAATGCTACATCTCATATATAGGCTCACCATTTGGTTATTGATACACATACTATTGAAAAGCAAATTGATATAGAAAATGTTAATATTTCCTTTTATACACAATAGTAAAATAACAATAAGTTGTATTTTATCACACTTTTTAAAATTTAACTTATTGGTGTTCTGAAGCTCTTCATCTGTAATAATTATGTCAGGTACAATGTCTCTACTTTGTTTCATTGGCTTCATGCCATATTACAACTGTATAATATTAAAATGTATTTGTAGAAAGCAGTGTTTCCATTCTGTTAGCATTGCTTAAGTCCCTGTAATCTTACAATAATCAAAGTTATCATAAGTAAAATATGATTTCCAAAGTTGCATCTTCTTTGTATCTCATCAGGTAGACCTTAAACTGCTGCTTACAAATTCCCATGAGTGTACATCCTGGCTACTTAAAATGTGTAAAAGTAGGTTCATTATTATTGAGGTTTTTTTAAGATGAATAATCATCTTAGATTATTTATTTCATCAAATTCTAATAGGTAGGAAGTTATACCCAAACAAATACATTCCATAGCACTCTGAAAATGTAAGGTAAGAACATTGTGGTAGATTGGCTTAGCTTTAATGATCTGAATAGGATGGAAATTGACCTAGAAACTTAGAAAATCTAGTTTGGTTCAGTTGTCCAGTTTTTTGCTGCAACCTGAACAGAGAAATTGGGAATGGCACAGTGCCAAAATTTAGTGTGTACAGAATCTGTGGTAATCTGTTGTTAAACATGTTGAAGTGAAGAGATAAATCAAGAATCGAAGCAGAGGATTAAACTTCAATAATTCTTACTGAATTCAAATACAAACTACATAAAAAAAATTGCAGCCAGAAGGATGCATTGTAGACTGAGTGACTGAGAGATCCAGAGTCTTCAAACACTTTTCAAACGTTTTTTGTGGACCATCCAAAGTTAGATCTGTCCATCATATCTGACCCAAAAGAGCAGTATTCATCTCCGTTTCTTAACCGAGGGACTCAGCATTGTCGGAAGATATTTCTGTGGTCATGTAGCCAGCATAAATATATACCAAGACACACAGAATGCTAGTACCTTCCCACTGAAGTGTACATTCCATAGCACTTGCATTTGCATGCTTTCAAACTGCTAGGTGGGTGGAAACTGGAATGAGTAATGGGAGTTCACTAAGGTCTCAAACCAGATTGTCAACTTTCCAACTGTTAAGCTCAGTGTCTTTAATCGTTGAGCCACCCTGCCCCTCCAAACTATGTACAGGTAGTCCTCAACATAGGACCAAAATTTAGCCCAAAATTTATGTTGCTATGTGAGACATTTGTTAAGTGAGTTTTGCCTCATTTAACAACTTTTCTTGCCACCGTTGTTAAGTGAATCACTGCAGTTGTCAAGTGAATGTGGCTCCCCATTGACTTCGCTTGTCAGAAGATTGCAAAAGGTGATCACAGAACCTTGGGACACTGCAAGCATCATAAATATGAGTCAATTGCCAAGTGTCTGAATTTTGACCATATGACCATGGAGATGCTGCCACAATTGTAAGTGTGAAAAATTGTCATAAGTCACTTTTTTCAGTGCCATTGTAACCTTGAATGGTCACTAAATGAACTGTTGCAAATTGAGCAGTATATGTATGTGTATCTCCTTCATGGATTACTGCCTTGTCGTGGCAAAACGGCTTGTGTAATTCAAAGAAGCTACGAGCTATGCAGTGCATGGCCAAGACTGTATACTGTCGCCCTGCCTATTTAACTTGTATGCAGAGCACATCATGAGAAAAGCAGGGCTAGATGAATCAAAAGTTGGAATTAAGATTGCTGGGAGAAATATCAACAACCTAAGATATGCAGATGATACCACTCTAATGGCAGAAAGTGAAGAAGAAATAAAGAGCCTCTTGTTCCGGGTGAAGAAGGAGAGTGCAAAACCTGGGTTGAAACTTAACATTAAGAAAACCAAGATCATCGCATCCGGCCCTCTCAATTCCTGGGAAATAGATGGGGAAGAAATGGAGGTAGTGACAGATTTTATTTTCCTGGGCTCCAAGTTCACTGCAGATGGGGACTGCAGATGGGGACTCGGGAGGAAAGACATGACAAATCTACACAGCACACTAAAAAGCAGAGACATCACCCTGTCAACAAAAGTGCGTATAGGCAAGGCTATGGTCTTCCCAGTTGCAATGTATGGCAGTGAAAGTTGGACCATAAGAAAGGCCGAGTGCCAAAGAATTGAGGCCTTTGAGCTATGGTGCTGAAGAAGACTCCTGCAAGTATCTTGGACTGCAAGGCGATCAAACTGGTCAGTCCTAGAGGAGATCAACACTGACTGCTCTTTAGAAGGCCAGATCCTGAAGTTGAAACTCAAATACTTTGGCCACCTAAGTATAAGGAAGGACTCACTGGAGAAGAGCCTAATGCTGGGAAAGATTGAGGGCAATAGAAGGGGACGACAGAATGAGGTGGCTGGATGGAGTCACTGAAGCAGTAGGCATGAGCTTAGATGGACTCAGAAGATGGTAGAGGACAGGAAGGCCTGGAGGAATGTTGTCCATAGGGTCGCAATGGGTCGGACACAACTTTGCAGCTAACAACAACAATCTCAATATGGATGAAATGCATAATGCATAATCATAATTTTTCTTGATTTATAATCCATACTGTTAAGTTCAGCTTGTGTATAGTTTATATTGCCAGTAGTGTATTTTATTGGTTATTGATGGTTTTCATGGTGTTTTCCCCATTTAATTTTGTCTGTAGTAATTTTGTCACTCTTTGGATATATTCCTTATTAATCACATTTTAATTTGTTAATGCTTGATGATATTCATGTGTAAAATGCCCAGATACATCCTAATGGCTCCTCATGATTTGGCCATTTGGCATTTCAATTTTTCATGATTTTACTGTACTTATTACTGGTCCTCAAGGGAACTGCACCTACATGGAGGGAAATGTATAGTGCTCTTCAACATCTTCATCAACGATTTGGTTGAGGGGAACGATGAGGAACTATTAAATTTACAGGACTACTCCAAGCTGGCAGGAATAGCCAACACTCCAGAAGATAAGCTTAAGATACAGAAAGTTCTTAACAGACTTGAACATTGGGAACTATCCTACAAAATGAAATTCAATGGTGAAAAAAGTAAGGTTCTACATTTAGGCAAGAAAAACCCAAAGCACAAATATGGTATAGGTGGTACCTTGCTCAATAGTAGTAACTGTGAGAGGAATCTCAGAATCTATTTATTTATTTATTTATTTATTTGGATTTATATACCGCCCTTTCCCGAAGGACTCAGTGGACTCTAGTGGACAGTCACTTAAATATGAGCCAGCAGTATGCTGTAGCTGTCAAAAAAGCCAAAACAGTGCTAACCTGCATTAACAGAGGGATAGAATCAAGTTTACGTGAAGTGTTAATACTACTTTACAATGCCTTGGTAAGGCCACACTTGGCATACTGGATCCAGTTTTGGTCACCATGATGTAAAAAAGATGTTGAGACTCTAGAAAGAGTACAGAGAAGAGCAACAAAGATGATTAGGGGACTAGAGGCTAAAACATATAAGGAACGTTGCTGGAATTGGGTGATATGATAGCAGTGTTCCAATATCTCAGGGGTTGCCACAAAGAACAGGGAGTCAAGCTATTCTCCAAAGCACCTGGAGGCAGGACTAAAAGCAATGGATGGAAACTAATCAAAGAGAGAAGCAACCTAGTACTAAGGAGAAATTTCCTGACAGAACAATTAATCAGTGGAACAACCTGCCTCCAGAACCTGCTCCAAAACTGAAAGTTTTTAAGAAGACACTGTACAAACATTTGTCTGAAATGGTATAGGGTTTCCTGCTTGAGCAGGGGGTTGGACTAGAACACCTGCAAGGTCCCTTCCAACTCTATTATTATTATTATAATTATTGATCATCGCACAGTCAGCCAGATGTTCAGACTGGATTTGACATTTTTGTCTACCTATCAAGTCCTTACCAAGGCAGATGTGGATTTTTGAATTGATGGTATTATAGATATCGTTGCAGGATGGAAGCAGTTCCTAGTAAGGCCACCTTTTGCAATTGACTGGTGAATTTGTCAATGCCAATGGTGTTTGTGGTGTTCCAGTTGTTTTGGGATTTGGGATTATTGTTATTGTTGTTGCCAGTTATTAACCAGTTGCTGATGTCTCTTTATGAAATCTTTCATCCTTCAAGCTATTATTTATTTATTTATTTATTTATTTATTTATTTATTTATTTATTTA